>JAJGRW010000059.1:246335-397544 GCA_025461045.1 Carex parvula
TTCAGTACCAAAAATTGAAATGTGATTGAAAATTATGACCAATAAATACTGGCAAGAAAAATATAGTTCAATATAAAACTAAAATGTTTATTTATAAAATTATTATATGAGAAAGAAACTTGTTTCATTTTCCTTAAAGAGTCGCAATTCAGATGAAAAATAATTCGAGAAATATTTGACATTTTACAGAAAATCAGTTAAATTCGAAAGGTCATGATTTTGTTTCGAAAATTCATTATGAAATTATTTTTATGAGAAGAAATCTTGTGAAACCTAGTTCTTAAGAGTATAAGTTCACAAAAATCAATATAAATACATAAATAACAAATCTATCGTCCTATAATTTTTTTTAATTTGTGATTCTGATAATGTAGGGTCCTATAATTGATGGGACTTCATGTCTAAAATTCAAAATACAGCTGATTTTTTAAATATATTAATTCGGTAGTGTCCTATAAAAGACATTTTTTGCCACATGGAAGAATGCAAAAGCAAGAAGAATTCTTGCCGACGAATATAATATATATACCGGACAACTACTTGCCTGAAAGACCACAAAATAAAATTTGTCATTTTTGCCATGCGGCAAAACTAAGTAAACTTTCTTTATGACATTGGCCACACAAAATGCAATCAATCAATAGGTCCAAGAAACATGTCACTGTTTTTCACTTTTCAGTATATTTAATTTAGAAAAAAACGAGAGCAGATAAAGGCAATTTTATGTTTGCTTGTTACTAATATGTAAAGGAATGAATTGATTCATTTCATCTTAATTTATTCTATTTTATATTTTGGTTATTGAGAATCTAATCTCTGTCTCTGTCAGTGGGGATAGGAGGTGTTCGATGGCATTGAACGAAATTATGTTTGTTGACTGGTTGGAACCGTCTTCAACTTTAAGATTTGTGCTAATTTTATCTACATGAATCTGCAAGTGGTCACACAGATTTAAAAGTGATTGGATACTCCAATCGAACATCAAATTAAATTTAGTCAGATCCAGCGGACACTCTTCGTTCTTCATAGTGAGTCCTACAAACATAGTAATATGAAGTAAGTTACTCTGGTTTAAAAAATAATTTAATTTAGTCTGTCATAACTCCATCTTACTTCTATTTGATATCTCGTTGGATAACATAAATATAGAGATATAGATTACTTCATCTCTTGTTGAACAATCAAATTAACAAAGCCAATTGAGAATTTTCCTGTGTTAGTACGTATAACCTTGTTAACACTTAGACATGACAAATTCATAGCTCTGTTAACTAAACTACCATATTTTTTGTGTATTAGTTTCTCTTCCGTAGATTTCTCAACTGAAATCGTACGGCAATTGAAAGTTTGATAGTTTCAACAGGAGGTCTTAATCAAGTCTAATATGTTTTTCAAAATGGTAGTTATTTGATTTTTGCTAATATATATATAAATTTGATTTAGTCAATATTTGCCCCAAACTCCTGTCACTTTTGTTTTAAGATTCTTCCGGCATAAAGGGATCCTTGATTTCCTCCAGTTTGCCATTTGGTGATCTCTCCAGTTATAATTGCTAGCATAGCTCCCGAATTTGTATGGGATTTGTGTAGCGGCAAGGATGCTATGTTGATAATAGACCGTTCAAATGTTTACCGTTTCACTAAGCTATATACTCATATGCAAATTTAATTGATCATGAAAGTGTTAATTTTTCATGTTTTTTAACTATGATATTTTATTGATATTTTATATGTCAAATTAACTTTTTTTCTTATTTTTTAATTGGATGATTTTATATTATACTTCGTTTTTCTTATTTCAAAATATGTATTTGACTAAAGTCACGGCGTGTTAGTTACGGCACGGCACGTTTTTTCCACTCTACTGGTAACACTTGGGCCTGACAAATTCATAGCTCTGTTAGCTAAACTATCATATTTTTATATTAATTTCCCTTCCGCAGATTTCTCAGCTGAAATCGTAAGGCAATTGAAAGTTTGAATATTTTCAACAGGAGGTCTTAATCAAGTCTAATAGAGGAAATATATAGGTCTTTTTGTGGGAACCCAAATTCAAAATGGTAGTTATTTGATTTTTGCTAATATATATAAATTTATTTAGTCAATATTGGGCCAAACTCCTGTCACTTTTGTTTTAAGATTCTTCCGGCATAAATGGATCGTTTGATTTCCTCCAGTTTGCCATTTGGTGATCTCTCCAGTTAAATTTGCATAGCATAGCTCCCGAATTTGTATGGGATTTGTGTAGCGGCAACGTTACTATGTTGATAATAGACCGTTCAAATGTTCTCTGTTCAACATGTTAGAACAGGGTAAAAAATGTGTTTCAAATTAAAATAGCTAGTTGATTATAACATAAAGATTGCTGTCCCAAAAATATATAACACAGAAATAAAAACAAGTGACGCTCATGTCCAAAACTGAAGTTTTTGCATAACAGTGTTTATCAAATTGTATTTAATAATTGCGTTAAACTCAATACTTGAAAGCATGGACTGTGTTGTTTTGACTTTAATACCAGCGTACGAATCATGAGAACGAGTAGGTCCGATGTCCATCGGATCTACTTTTAGGTTCAACGAGCATGATGACCGTCCGATCTAATTTAAAATTTGTGCGCACAAAATTTGAAACAGACATGCACGAATTTTAAAGCTTTCTGCACGAATCTTCTAGAAAATCAACGGTGATTAAACCAATCGAACCAGAGTAGGTCCGATGCCCATCGGACCTACTCTGGTTCTCAGTTCCACCTTAACTATATATACATGAAAAAAAATCAGCACTGTCAATATTTTAATCCATCATATGTATAATTACAGTGTTGACATCAGCATGATACAAAATTAAGAGTGAGATTACGCATGAACCAACTAAAAATTTAAGCATATAATTAAGAAAAAAAGCAACCGGAATCTATATGAAACAGTAAACCTTACCTGTTGGGAAGTCTAGCCTAACTTTGCTCAAAGGTAAACCTAACCAATTAAAATTACATAATGTGTATATAATTCACTTTACTAGATTGCTAACCACTTACCCACGGTGCAAATATGAATGGTTACAAGGCATAAAAAGATTCGTCCGTGTAAATCTTAAAATACATTTCTCAAGAAATAAATAATTATAATTTGGATGAAATTGGGAGAAAATAAGAACTCAACTATGAGCACAACTAGAGGTGAGTAAATTGCTCATAACTCGTAATTCGCTCATAACTTGCTCGCTAAATGCTCATTAACAACTCGCTCATTATCAAATCGCTATAACTCGCTCATTAACTTAATGAGCCGAGTATGAGCATACCTTAACTTGCTCATAACTCGCTCATTAAGAACTGAGTTACATAAATCATGCCACATCTAATCCACTTCTCTAATAGCTGTTAGTATATCCAAAAAAATAATATTAAAAATTTGCAAATTTTCCTAAAACAAGCATAATTGCAATTCCCATTCAATGCACTGTTCCTTAATTTCTTTGGTTTTGGGTCATACTCATCAATACACTAGTCTCAAAATATATCCCAAAATTTGATTATTAATACACCATTCTGGATTTGTACAGTTCTGAATTTGTATATTAAAAAAGTTCTAAACTGCTAGAAGTCTCTCAAATTATACACAAGCTATTATTTTTTTTAAATAGGTATCAATAGTATAAAATTTCATAAAAAATATGGGGTCAATTGCCTTATACTTGTAGTATTTTACTATAAATTATAGAACAAAAGTCTACTTCATAATCAGTTTAAAAAAAAAAAATGAAAATCAATTAACCCTCATTCTGTACCTATGTCTCCGCCACTACTGGTAGTATTACTGGTTATCAGTGACGATTTTAGAACAACGAATCATCACTAGTACTGATTGTTTGCCATATATGACAGTTCCTTATTATAAAATCTACATGAATTAGACACTTGGCGAAGAGTATGACATGAAGAGAGGGGCGAACTTAGGCGAAAAAATAAAAGCAAAAGTATAATAAAGTTATGAATATGACATGAATTAGGCACTTAGTTGATCCATTTCAAGGTGGCTACAGAATAACTACATTTGTTGAATTATCGTTATCACACAGCAGCTGCAGATTATCACAGTACTATATATAGTTCTTTCTTGTCATACAGTTATACAACTTTTAAAAAATGAAATCCAGGAAATTCATTATGCTTGTTAGTTTTATCTAGCATTTAGCTTAGCGTAATTAAAAAAAAGCTAAACAACTCTCAAAAAAAAATATTAAGGTGTTGAAAATAGGAGTTCGGATCAAATAAGTTACTTGGCACTTAAGGTGAATTAACTTATTTGATCTTTAGTGTTCACTAACAGTCTTTAGGACGCACTAACATAGATATTTATTTTTCAACATCTTACTCTTCGTCAAGCGAGAACTCGACAGCAACTGAGAGGAACAAATATTTATCAGATTTTAAGGTTCTCTTTTATTATCACCAAGAAGAGGAAAAAAAATTCAAATTTACTTCTGTTGGCAAAAAAATTTATTACTTGAATTACATATTATTTAAAATCTTTGACGTATTCAATGAAATCTAATAAAAAAAAAAGGAGGCAACAAAATTCATGAGAGTATAGTAGATAGGGGGAGGGATGGGGAGAGAGAAATTAGGGCCCACAAAATTATTTTGTTAATAATTTTATAGAAATATTTTGTTTCAAAATTTTGAAAGGTAAAACAATTTATAAAATTTCCGCTATAAAACATAGGAAATAATATAAGCAAGCAATTTTAAGTAGCAACTAATTATTAGCAGGAGGAGTTCAAATAAATCCAATGTAGTGAATTAGTGATTACCTATGGACTATGGTTCACTAGGGAAATTTTTTATTGGTAGTAATTAATAGAAAAGAATATAGACAAACAGTAAGAGTATAGTAATATTTATATTGATAGTAAGATCGGTAGGAATTTTACCGATCTAAACCAGTTTTTTTTTTTAATTTTTTTAGTAAAATATATTTTTTTACAAAATTAATAAAGTACCTTAAAATTTAGATATATCAAAAATATTTTATCTATTTTTTTAAATTTTTTTTTCATATTTTACTAGAAATCAAATATAAGAATTCTCTCCATCTATACATCAAATTAAAAAAGAAAAAAAAATTAAAATCGGTAGGATTCCTACCGATTTTACTACCAATATAAATATTAATATACTCTTACTGTTTGTCTATATTCTTTTCTATTAATTACTACCGATAAAAAATTTCCGTTCACTAGGTCAAAACCCAAAAGCAAAGCACTGGAAAATCAACTTGACATGATGAATAAGTTTGACGGTGTAGTGTGTCGGATCCGACAGGAGATGGAGATAGAATGGCAATACATGGTGTACATTTTGGGGACGGTTGCTTCTTACCTACGACTACGAGACTATGACAAATTGTTCCTTTTTTATTCTTCCTTTTCTCTCTCTCCCCTTCCTCTACTATTGTTTATTAATTTTTCGTCTTATAAAATGAACATAACATAGCTGAAATTGTTGACCAGATAAAACAGCTTTTGAAGAAATAGTGTACATGATGTGGCGCTTGTTCTGTAGGAATTCATGTTTCAACTTAATATATAGTATTTTAGACACTGCTATGTTTGGAATCATCTTATAGTCGAATAAATTTTAATTTTGTATGTATATTTTTTTTTTACATTGTGATCCAGTATAAAATAAATTTCAAATATTCATAAATTTTACTTGGACGCGTCACTCATGAAATGAAGAAATATCAACAATTTGAATTCTGCACTAAAATTTTAAATTTTAAACTAAATAAATATAGTCATGATATTTTGTGCATAAAATATTGGTGGAATTGAATCCTCTCTCAGTTATTTATGATAATTAACAAATACCAAATATACAAAATAATTGGATGAGTATAAATTGACACATAGATTATGGACTAAAAATTAATTAATTAATAAAAAATATTGCATAGAAAAAAATCAGATTAGTTGCAACAATCATTATTTTAACCCGTTATCACTTTTAAATTTTTGGATTATGGACGTAAAATCATTAGTTTCCAGGTAATTTTTGTCAAATAAAAAAAAGGAGGGCTCAAATGCTCCATTGCTTCATGCACCAATCATATCCCATCTTTATCTTCAATTTCAAAGTTCAAACAGACGATCCGAACCGCTCAATATGATATCCACGTAAAAATATGATTGGAGACCAAATTTTTTATTTTTTTTATTATATTTTAAGATAGGTACAAAATCACTGTTTTTTCAGAAAATTGTGGACCATCTAAAAACAATGATTTTTGTACTTATCTTAAAAAATAGTAAAAAATTTCCAAAAAAATATAAAATTTGGTCTCCAATCATATTTTTACGTGAATATCATGTTAAGTGGTTCAGATCATCTTTTTGAACTTTAAAATTGAAAATAAAAATGTTAGAATACAATTAGAGCATGAAGCACTGGGGCATTTGAGCCCTCTAAAAAAACACACTACTTATGCGGGATTCAGTTTACATCAACCGGTAATCCGTTATATCTACTGACCTGCAACAGCAATTGTTACACAGGAAAACCTCCTAGGTGATTTGGACTAGTCTAGAGGAAGGATGGGGCATGGGGGTCCCTTTCATGGAGAGAGGAGAAAGGTCGAATTGCTAAGCCTTTTTGCAACCATGACCATGACATAATAATAATTGTCTTTGTGAAAATTCATTGATGCCGACTCCTGTGCGGGACCAATTATGTTTTAACTAATTAGTTGTTCAACAAAAAATTAGCATGTAGAGGTTGTAGGTTTATGTCTTTATTGTTTTTACATTTAATTAATTATACTTTGCTCTGGCTCTCATTTATTAATTAATTTGATGTTGAGGTATATTTAATATTCTAATTGGAGTGAGGCTATGACATAGCAAGGATTTGTCCGTACTATATATCAATATCTTCATTTTCAAATATCAAATAGTCAATCTAAACTATTCAATATGATCTTCATGTGAAAATGTATTTGGAGACCAAATTTTATATTTTTATATCGATAGAAAATCACTACTTTTGAATGGTCTAGAATTTTTAGATCGAGTGATTTTCTATCTATTTAAAAAAGTAGTATTATAAATGTAAAAAAAATATAAAATTTGATCTACAAATACATTTTTATATAGAAATCATATTCAACTGTATAGATCGACTGTGACATTGTGTGGACTTTAAAAGCAGTGATATTGATCAATAGTACATACTAATCCACGCCATGCATAGTACCGTAGCCTCGCTCTTTTAATTGTTAACATTTTAACCCTATTCTATTTTAATTAATACTATACTACTAGTATTGATGCTAGTGTCATCATCCCAATTTTATGGAAGAAACCTATGTAATTTTTTAATTTATTTTTCCACAGTGGTCATCCAAATAATTGACTACTTTCCAAAGAAAAAGGTTTGCTGGACTGAAACATGCTACCTTATTTGGAAATTTGGTCAAGTTCAAACATTACCAACTACCAACTACCTATTCATAATTCTATTTGATCAATGTACACATACGCACTTGAGGTCTGTTCGGCCGCTTATTGTGTGCGTGGGAAAAAAAAATTCACTCAAACTTCACGAAAATCATCCCACGCACACAGTATTTTGTTAGTTCAAAAATTTCCATTCTACGGCCGAACAAGCCCTTAGAGTGTGTATGTGTGAGGGAGGTTCACAATTATCGGCACATTTCCACTGATCTTATTTAATTGTTTAATGCTTTTATATTATATATGCCCGCAGTATTAATTACGAGTTTGGAAATATTAATTTGAATGCTTTATATTATATCTTGTAAATATTAAGATAATTTTCCTTTTAAATGAAAAGGAGAAATATTTATTAAGGATTTGGTTCGTCTCCAATTGTGTAGAATTTTATTTTGTATGAAACGATACAGATAAAGTTCAATTTTATAATAAGAATAAGTTGGGGGTGCAAATACGTAAATGTTGGGTCTATTATCAAAATTGCTTGAAGCCATTATATTTAAAATAAACGGTTTGAAATTATATATCCGAAACATCTCCAATGAAACTTCCAAAATTGGAAAGGATAACACTACCTCCCTAATTAATACATTCATATATGCTGCTAGATTTAACAAATTTTATTTGTATGTACTTTTGAGTTTTGACAAAAAATAATTATAAGAGGAATTATATTTTAGCATGTAGGCTGCAGCAGAGACAATGTTGACAATATTTATTTATTTTTTCTTGCTCTTAAAATTATTAATTGTTCTCTTGATATATTTATTTATAAGTCGTATAATGTACGTAACTACGTACTATGTTCCAAACTATATGAATTAGGTGAAAAGTGAGATGCTATATATATAATTGTCACCGTATACTCCAAAGGCATGCTAGCAAGTGAAAATTATTTATTTAGGAGAGTTTTACTTGCACGCAAAATGAGCCTATGTATCTACGCATGTTTAGCTAGGTTGCCAAACTGTTTCAACTTCTCGCTTCTGATTCATCCCACTAAGAATTTGGTAGTATATTATACTTTCAAGGGAATATTATAATCATTTATGTTCGTACTCATTATTGTTATCCAACTGTACTGTACAAGTGTACATCTTGTGGAAGTGAGACGGAACTAGAAATTTGGTTAAAAACTTGAAACTTAAAATGTATTATAATTGATAGTTAGAATTTAAACTCAAATCTCCATAATAAATTTCAAAATACACGATAAAAATTTATAAAATTTGAGAGTGGCTAAGCATTTCTGATTTGGTTGTAGATTTTCCATTCCATTTTATAATAACCTAATGTGTATTATTAACTATGTATGTATTGTATGGATAAATTCAGACAATAAGTAATATTTTTTTTTGAGTAAAGTTGGAGGTTAAGTCATTCAACTATTTAATATTTATAAAAAATTGTCTCATTTGAATTTCAAACCTACAACCTCCTACAGAGAGTAATAAGTGTAAATAATAAATGTGTATTTTGTGCAATTATTATTTTTCTGTTATGTAGTAAGAATGAAGTGTATTCCTACAATAATCGGAAATAAGTCTAGAAGATTAAAACTGAAATGGTCAAATGTGCATATCAAATGTGAATGTTTCATTATTTGAGTTTACATTAATGCACATTTAATTTGATTATTTCATATTTAGACACACTTACGACCGTGATTTTTATTAATATCAAAGTTAATTATAAAATATTAATTATATCCAGCTTGGCTGGGTATTTTAAAAATGTCCAAATAGGTCATTTAATGGCGGTCCACCTTTTTTCTCAACCAGCCATTAAATGGCCGGTCCTCAACTTATTATTTTTTTTGCTATTCAAACCCTATACATAACCATTTTCTCTCTCATCTCTCTCACAACTCACTGAACTCACAGAAGAGAAAGAGAGGAAGGGAAAGAGAGAAAGAGAAGGCGATTTCCCAAGCGGTTTTCAGGTAATTTTCTTTTAATTCAAATTTTATTTAATTAAATTTTTTTTATAATTTTATAATTTTAATTATTTTTCAGTAACCTATACATTTAAATTAGTAACCTGACAATTGTTTACCATTTACCAAAATGTAATTTGTTTGCTATGGCCATGATTTCATTACAATGTGGTAGGAAGTTTCTTACTAATACATATGATGCTTACTACATCAAAGAGCCAGTTGGTTCATTTATGGTTCCAGATGATATCTCACTTTAGGACTTGAAATCCATGATTTACAAATACACTGGTTATAATCCAGAATAGTGGAGAGGCGGTTCGGGTGCAAGGAGAGCCATCTGGAAGCTAACCAAGGAGGCCAACTGGTAGGTGTACAAGGGCATCTACAAGCAGGGGTAGGAAGCCAAGCAGAGCCATCTGGTAGGTTTTAAATTATTCTGCAACTGGTTGGTTTCTCGGATTTAATTTTAGGCGTAGTAGTAATAGGTGATTAAATTATTCTCATTTGATGCATGTTGTGCAACTCAAGATGCGTAACATTTGAAAGGGCTCCGAGCACATCGTGCATTGTATTAATGCCACGGTTTATTTTGCAGCACTGAATTATTTGGATGCTGCTTTCAGAACTATTTTATTTGTAATTTTTGTGGACTTTATTAATACTAAGTTATGAGTTAGTTGAATGTAAGTTTCATAACTTTACTGTTTTGTATCATATTCAAATGTAGAGAAACATCAAGTTTACATGCATGTCAATATATTAAGTCTAAATAAATTCTGAATTGATGAAAAATAAAGTCAACAAAATAGACACTAAAGAAACTCAAAAATTTTAAAGCCCTAATTTCACAACCCAATTCATCCAACTAAAATGCCTCCAACTCAAATGCATTCAAATTTTAAACTCTAATAATACTACTTCTTAGAGGCTTTGGATCAATCTTTTTTTTTTTCAAACTAGAGCCGTAGGGGTTTTTCACAAAGTCATCGTCTGAAATTTCATACCGAATAGGTCGTCTAAGAAATTTCTCCATCATACATACTTGATAGTTCATTTTATCAAGGCATACTTGACAGTTGTTCTTTTTTCTCTCATTTTTACCTCGATCACTAATTAACCCTCCTCTCTTTAGGCTACGTAGGATGACCTACCTCGGTTGCTATTGTTCATCCTTTTGGCCCTCGGAAAATCGCCTCAAATCGCCTCAAAAATCGCCTTCTCTTTCTCTCTTTCCCTTTCTCTCTTTCTTTTCTGTGAGTTGAGTGAGTTGTGAGAGGGAGGAGAGAGAAATGATTATTTATAGGATTTGAAACAGTAAAAAAAAAAGAATTGAGGACGGGCCATTTATTGGCCGGTTGAGAAAAAAGTGGACCGGCCATTAAATAGCCGGTTTGGGTATTTTTAAAAATACCCAGCAAAGTTGGATATAAAATTAATATTTTGTAATTAACTTTGGATATTAATAAAAATCACGGCGGTTATGACAATTATCATATCTTTATTTGTTTACAGAAAAAATAGTCAAATGTGATTTACTATGTGTAAATTTTTATATATTCATAGAAAAAAATACTAATCATATATATCTAACAAGTTTATTTTAGTAATTGACTTTTAGTTAATAAAATTTTAAATATAGTGACATAGTAAATGCACAAAAAAAATATACACATTCAAACCTTCTCATATAGAGTGGGAAAAACGTGCCGTGCCATGACTAACACGCTGTGACTTTGGTCTCGTGCGTACCGTGCCGTGACCAAGTTAATTTGTCACGTGTCGTGCCGTGACCAAAATGTACAGGGGTGGTCACGCCACGTGAGTCACGCCGTGCCTAAACGTGCCGTGACTATACGTGACTCACGTGACTCACGTGACCATTTAATTATAATTTAGGTTAGTTTACTCAAGATTCACCATTAAATCAATATCTAATGGTCCTAATTACACGTGACTCGCGTGACTACGTGTCGTGTCGTGCCGTGCCAAAGTTTTAAAAGATGAGCACGGCACGCGAATGGTCACGGCACGTAACTGACATGGGTGCCGTGCCTTTCCATGCCTTAACCGTGACGTTCCGTAACGGAGCCGGCTCCGTCGTGCCATTTTTCCCACTCTATTAATCTCTTAATTAAGTGTACATTACATAAAAACTATAACAAGAATAACAAACATACCTAAAAAAAATTGGTAGATCTTTAACAACCTTCTTCTAATAAAGGCTACTCTAGCCTTTGATCAAGTCAAGATTATTATCACAGTTATTTTGAGGCAAGAAAAGAAAGTAAAGAAGGGGTCAAGTGACTCAAATCCCAATCCCTTTTCATTATAGGTTAAGTAGACCAGTAGTAGGTTGTCAAGCACCTAATTCTTTACGCCACTAGAGATGTTATCTGATTTGGAAACAAATCACATTTACATTTTTTTTTTACGGTGCTCCTTAATTTACAGCGTAAATCCCCCGCTAGAAGCAACAACAGGAATCAAATCTAGTTGGTTCAAGACTTTGACTATAAAATTCAAAGAAACTTCCTTGACCCAAAAAAATAAAATAAATAATTGGTGATGAGATAATATGGACCATCGTCGGTGATTTTATTAAATTGTGATTTGGTAATATGACATGTGTATTAAATAATTAAATTCCTCTTTGCTTTTACTAGGTATGATTCTTGTAGCTTGTGCTATATTTGTAACTCCATGTGACATTTTTTTATTCACCGCAACAAAATTTTAATTATTTATACTCTACTCAATGTTTTGATTCCTGTTGTTGGTGGATATATGCAATTTTCTTTTTAACTGCTTTTTTTATTTTCCTTCCGAGAACAAATTAATTATCTCAATTTAATTCTGGTTCAATTATTTTCTTATTTTCTAACATATGTATTAATTATTATGGTTCTATATATGCTAGACTTTGCTTACAACAGAACAACTTCAATCAATAATTCTGTAAGTTGATTCTCTCTCTTCTTCTTTTTTCGCTGGTTTTATAAGTTGATGGGTAATTAAGGATGGATGTAAATGTACTTGGTAATCGAAATGCGATAAATCCCTAATTATACGATAATTTTAGTTTGATTATTAATACATAAGACAAGATTTTTCAAAGTTTTGGAACAAAAAATTTGTTTTTGGCTGAGTGCAAATAGAATTCTGTGGACATTGAGACACTTTTCTTTAACAATAATTACCACAGATTCTAATGTTGAAATTTAATGGTTTCAAAAAACAATATATTATATATGCTGAACAACCAAGGATGAGAAATAAAAGAAATAAAAGGTGCATTAGACAAAAAGATAGCCACATCAACTATATATTCCACTAACATATTCTCCTTCAAATTAATATGCATAAAACAAAGGTAAGAAATGAATAACACTGAGAATATTTTTTTGTGCAAAACTTGACATGGTCAGAGTATCCCTCTTTAATATATTGAGAGTTGTAACATGTGACCTTCTAGAAAAGGAATAGTTTTAATTTACGAAAGCAAATGGTGCCTAGCTAGTGGAGAGATTTTTTTGGACTTTTGAAACATCAAAAAGTTGTTCTATAGTTCACTAGGATTTCTTTCTCATGCTTTTTGGCAATTTTTCCAGCAGCAAAGAGAAAAGTTGGGGATCATAAAAGTAAGGCTAAATATAAAACATGAAGATAAATCACTCACATAAGTCACTTGAATTATACTTTTAACTAAGAAGTGACATTTTAAAAAAATAACTATTTGCCTCATCATTTTTGATATATAATTTTTTTATTTCATATATATAGCGGGAAATTTAACGTCTTGTTTTTTTTATTTAAATGTTAAAACAAATTATCATTTTTTTTCTTTCAAAATTTTAAACAAAATATCCTAGTTAGTCCTCTATGTATACCCCAATTTATCTCATATTCCTTAAAATTTAAAATCCTCCCCAGTATAGTTATTGGAAGAGAAAATAATGAATCTCATGCGTCTCTTATTTATATAGGTCCATCTTTCTGATTTTTTATTTAGGAAAATATACATGTGGTGATTTCGATAAAGTGAAATAACACAAAGAGAAAAAAAATTGCTTGAGATATCTCACTAGCAAAGCAAGGATAGAAATAACTATTGATCGAAAATAAATCTTTTATAAAAAAAAATGAATTGATAACAATAATTAAGTTGAAGAGCTATTTTTTTCTCTTTTAATAATTAAAAAGGAGATGAGTGAAAGAGAATATGGGATAACACGAATTATATAAGAGAATAAAAAGAAAAAACACATAAGAATATTATTAAAAAGAATGAGTGAAAATGGCAGCTTTAATTCATGTTTCAATATTTTAAAAGAAGAATAAAATATAAAATTTTCCATCATGTAACAACAATAATTGTAGTAAAAAGTTTACATTTAATTTTAATTTTGCAACTCTAAATTAAAGCACCTGCATGGCAGTAGCACCACGGCAACTCTAAAAAATATGAACTATTCTTGAACAGTGGATGTCTCCATAAATCTCTTTTTCCCTTTATTAGAGACACAATAGTCTACCTAGTCCTAGTTGCTCTTTTAGACCATCAAAGCAGCCGTTGATTCCCTTTATTTATTAGACACTGTTATGACAATAAGTAAGTAAATAAAATGCAAATATGTGGCAGTACTTAATTTGTTTCATGTTTTGAGATCATGAGTTATTTTTTAAAGTACATCTAGGTTTGAGTCTTCATCAATGTAATCCTTTTATATCATAGTTGAAAATCACGGGCTGTTAATTATTCAGGGGAATTAAAAAGGTATGTAAATTAATGAAATCATTTGATGTTACTTAATGTTAGTGATGATGAACCACGTACAGACAGAGGCAGCACTTAATTATCTCTCCTGATTCAAACTATTTTATCAAATATGTTTCTAAAACTATATATTTAAAAACAAAAATTCATAGAGAAATGTGCTTGAACTTGATTATGAAATTAATATGTTTCATTCTAAATTTTATCTCACACAGTATACTAGTCTACATCCCGTCTCCCCCTGGTTAATTAATGTGCATGCATGCATCTCTACTCATGGTGCTAGGTGTTAGTTAGAAATAAATATATGATGATAAAGAGATAGTTAATGATTGTAACTTAAAATTTTGTCTAAAGCTTAGCGAAATAAATAACAGCAGTAGACAACTAGACATGAACTCATACGAATGATACAAATAGAAACAGAAAAGGGAAAAAACAAGTGACTAGTAGTGCTTAGTGTTGGTGCTTATATAGATTGACATTAATTGGAGTAGCTAGAGACATATGGACCAGGCCATCCATGTGCAAATGAAGCTATATATTGCACCTATTACATTTTCTGGGAAAAGTTTTTTATTTAATGATTGACGTTAGTTGATATAAAAAAGGTTTATAATTGACCCAAATGTGCATATTTTAAAGAGATTCTTATTGTACCTATTACTCTGTTTATCATTCTTATTATCGCTCCTTTTTGAGAGTAATATATATTTGATATAACTGTAAAATAAAATAAAAAATCAACTCTTTGGTGTTTTTTTACATGAATTATTGTGTGGCTATTTGTATTGTTATCTATTTTATATGTCTTCAGTGCTTCAGAAAAGAAATATGTTAGTGCTCAAAAATATTATAGGCAAAACTTGTAGTATGCCCATAGAAACTTTTGAAATAGCTAATTTTTTTCATAAAAACACCATTATATTCAATATCCCCATAAAAATTTCACATTCTTTCTTCTATCTCTTTTTTATTATCTAATTTTTTATTTAATTATTTTAAAAATTAAATTGACCAATTTACCATTTAATTTTCAATGTAGATGTCATGTACTTCTATTGTCTTCTTCCTCCACTCGGCTCCCCTCCCTCTCGTGTGCTTCATCTCTAAGTTACTGCACAAAATGAACATAAATATAGATTGTACTTCACCCAATTCAATAAGAGAGACTATTATATTCAAAGAGATCTAACTTCTGGATTTCGTCCTCTTGGTATTAATTGCTAGCCCTCGTGAACTCATGAGGAATTTGTTTGTGATTTTCACTCACTATACTGATCAGGCTGCTTAGTCTCCTGTATAAATGCATCTACCCTGAATGCCTGACCACAATTTTTTCCTTTTTCCTTAACCCTGAAACGCCTTATTTCGACCACACTCACTCTTTGTTTTCAACTCTTACACAGTGTCAGAGCATTTTGCGTTATAATGAAATCGATGAATGTAAGAGAGCATTCACGAATATGAGTCTTTGCGCTCGCTCTTCTCCTCACTCTATGAGTTTCATTATAAACCGACTAGAGTTGTCTCTGATTGTTCCATTTTGATTTTTCTTTATTCCGATTGTTTAAGATTGCATCATTTAAGTAAGCTTTAAAGGGTAAATTAGTCAATTTTTTTTAAAATAATTAAATAAAATGTTAGATAATAGAAAGAGGATAGAAGAAAAAAATGTGAAGTTTTTATGGAGATATTGGCTATTACAAAAGCTTTTATGGACACACTAGAAATTTTTCCAATATTATATATAAATATTTTTTATTCTTTTGTTTTAAGTTTTGTAATAGATATTTTTTTTCTATAGTGAAGTCTGAAGAACTCCTGTTCGTAGGATGTAAATAACCTTTTTTAATTAATATATTGACAACCGGCAACTCACCAACTGTCCTTGAAAAATAAAATAATAATAATAATAATAGTAATAGTATTACAGGAGACAGAATATATTCAGCCGAGTTAATATTATTTCAAAGTCTATTTAAAATGTAACAAGATTTACTTTAAGAATCGTGCAAACTCATGTTAAAATGTCCCACATCTGAATTGAAAATGAACAAAAAGCACAGCGACCCATTGATGACCCTTCCAAACATAAGGCCTGTTAAGTTTGTGGGCCTTGGCTCACTTGGACTGAATCTGATCCATAAAAGGCTAACTCAAAATTTGGGTTACCTCAGGTGATATGAATTTAGGGCTGCTCATGAACTGAGTTGATGAGTCGAGTTGAGCCTAAATTGGAGCAACTTGAATTCAACTCGTGATACTACCGAATCGAGTCAACTCAAGTTGTTCATCCAGAATCGAGTTAAAAATCCAACTCATAATCAATTCGCGAGCAACTCGAGTCAACTCGTAACTCGTGATTCAACTCGCTTATCTGACATTTTCATTTTGACAGTTCCATTTGAGGTACGTACTATATAATTTTATCTACTTATACTTGACTTTAATCCATCTAAACGGTTCAATTTCATTTATTCTATTGACTGATCAAGTATTTTACTGATTCGGTATCAATCAAATTTGATTTGAATCATTTGATTGATGTCGGGAGAGGAAAGTTATAACGGGCTTATACTGGGCCTCTTTCACTAGTTAATTTTATACGAACTGGGAAAATAATTGACTTGTTTAATTTGGGCTTTTTATAAAGGCCTTGCTCAGCTTGAATTGTTCCCGCCGAAAGACAAATAGTCGACGGTGCTACTATGCCTATGCCTGCTTCATTAATTCACTCTCCAGTTGCTTAGATCGACTGAAAATAATCGTCCTTTCCGCCTTTCTGGTCGAATTTTTTAGTTACCACCACAAATTTATACAAAATTCAAAACTTACACGTGTACAGACTGAATCTGCGCATCAAATAGTTCTCTCTTTTATAAAACATAAATTTTTCTGGTGCGTCTGCTCACGCGCCAAGAATACACAAATCTGCTCACGAGGCAAGTTCTAAATTTTGCAACAAACAGTGATAATGTGCTGATTTTGAAATTCGAGATGGTGACTAAAATAATTTTCAGCATTTCGGGCAACACACGACAAAACCTCGGAGACAGCATACGGGTCCCACCTGGTGCAAACCCCTACAAACATATATGATTTTAGAGAAATATTTTGGCCCTCAAGCCATCATACCTGAGCACCTCCCAACTGGTTTAAAAGAAAAGATCTTTCAATTTTTCTTAACTTTCATTTCCATTCCTCATATTTAAGTTTTTAAAGTTATGTTTATAATATTTTATAATGATACTTGCAAGCATTTAAACCTCTATCTACCAGCATTTAAATTATAAATCTGTGTAGTTTTAACTCCTGACTACTTTTGTCTTCAAGTCAAAAAAGAAAAAAGATTCAGTTTACCCATTTTTTTTTATTTTCTCTGATCATTCTCATTCATTTTCCCCACAATCCGTAATAAATTTTACGAATCTAAAAATACAAACGTTTTCTACTCGATTTTCTCTTTCAAATGAGACCATAAAAAAAATACTTTTGAGTTATTTTGAAGTCGTTTTTTTTTAAGTAAAGCCCATGAGCACTTTAAATTTTCAAACTTTTAAAGCTCAGTCTAGAACCATTTAAACCTCTGATGTCACCATTTAAACTACTATCTTCAAGCGTTTAAACTTCTGATATTGATCATATAGTATCACGCATTTAAACCTCTATATACAACCGTTTAAAGTAGTTGTGTCAAACATTTTAATAGTTTTCATGTCAGGTTTAAAAGCTTGAGAATTTAAAGTGCTCATGGGCTTTACTTCGAAAAAAAATAAAAACAATGACTTGAAAAAAAACTCAAAAATATTTCTTCATATATTTCATTTGAAGAGAAAATCGAGTAGAAAACGTTCATATTTTTAGATTCGTAAAATTTATCACGGATCGTCGGAAAAATGAACGAGAATGATCAGAGAAAATAAAAAAAAGTGGGTAAAATGAATCTTTTTTCTTTTTTGACTTGAAGACAAAAATAGTTAGGAGTTAAAACTACATAGATTTAAGATTTACAAGTTTGCATATATAGATTTAAATGATTGTGAGTAGCATTGTAAAAGTTATAACCAAAGCTTTAAATGCTTAAATATGAGCGCTGAAAATGAAAGTTAAATATTATGTACTTGAGTGACGCACTCGTGGATTTATTTAGAGGGCAATTATCAAGCTCCATGATTTTATGTGGCTATCCCTCCAGCAGCACCCTTCAAGGGAATCAAGGACGGACCAACAAGTATCAGACAAAATACAGCTCGATGCTCGATGGGGTCGTTCGATCTTCATCAAGATTCTCTCTGTCAACTGCAAGATTCGTGCAATTTAGATCTCACGAATATTAATTGATGCATATCGAACACCTCCGATCAAACCGATCGAACATCGGACTGAATTTGATCGTGTCCTTCTTAATGGAAAGAAAGACAAGTTGTAATGGAAAGAAAGACTGAATTTGACTAATGACATCAATACTTCCCAAAAGTTGACATTTAACAATCTAATTAAAGGCAAGTTGTACAATGTTAGAACCATGTTACCACAAGCACACGCAGGAGCATTTATTCATGTATGTATATAAATAATTTATGTGAATCTCCTAAAATAAGGAGAAAATATCACTAATTTGTATCTAAACAGATTAAATAACATCCAAGGAACCAATTTTAACATCAAAAACTTCTTGAGCGACGGTATTTGAGAAAAAAAGACAATGAAGTTGTAATTATTACATTTATAGTAACTATAATACATATAGTGTTAACTTTTTGCTAACTGATATGTGGGAGTTGCATGCACTAAGCTTAAATAAATTGTATGAGATAACAAAATGAGATATCACCATTAAAAGAAGAGAAAATTTGTATGACAATAGGAAAAACAATTTTGAGGAACCATATTAATTGTCATTGAACAAGTAGTTTGGAACATAATTATTAGAAGAAAAAAAACTATTCCACGCATCGATATTTTGAGTTTAAATCCAGACAGTCCAATCTACTTTAACAAAAATAATAAAGGAGTCTTGCACATTCTATCTTGGATCGGATAATTTACAATTTTTTTTTTTTTTTTTTGATAAACTTGATGATAGTAAAAATAAAACAAATAATATTATCATACCTGTCAATATATTGACAGTGAAATATGTCAATACACATTTCAATATTAGTTTTCTCAAATATGTTAATTAACATCTTCAGTGGCATATTTGAAATCTGTGAAAACTGCTACCAACATTTACCCAAGTACCATAAACAGAGAATAATTTATTCATTGAATGATAATATGGAATGATCTGTGTAAGAATAATAATTCTTATACACAAGTACAACACACAATAATTATTTAATCATATCATTTATATTGTTCACCTCAAAATTATAACCATATTGATTCTATAACTACAAAATTTCGGCATAATAATAGCATTACGAATCTAGATACCTATTAAATTAGAGTCCTTGAGTTGGTCATAACCCGAAACCTTTCACTTTATAAGTAAAAGTATTTTCACTGTTCAAATTGCAGCACCGATGAAACCACCAATCCTTATGAGACGACCAACAATTTCGACCTCTATTTTTGCTCTCAGCTCCTCTGAGCTATTAATGTATTTTTTGGGGTTCATATGGAGCTGCAAAAATTCAATAACTAATTTGATACAATTGATAGTTCCGGACCAGTTTGATATTTTAAGAAAATGTACAGATTATATATAATCTGAACCTCACTTTAGGAAAGTAATTCTAACGCTGCACAGACTAGACCGATGACTATAAAGTAATTGTCCCTGTTACAAAGGATAAGTTAGGCCCAACAAGTAGCCCAACCTAGTTGGTTTCTTTACTTCAATCATCTCTTGCACAGCATTTGGTAGTAGTCTCTTAGATGCACTCAAATATGCCTATTACTATTATCCAGGGCAATATAGGTATGTATCACTTTTGGTTTGATGTTGTAAGAAATTTTCAAATTAAAAGTTGTTTTGCACATTGGAAAAAAGATTAAAGAATTGTAGATCTGAGATTTATTAGTTAATTATTAAGTTGACTGTGTGTTGCTTTATTACACAGAACCTTTATTTTTTCCCTAATTGCATTAACATGTGTCAACAACCAATGAAATCCTGTTGAACTTCACCAAAAATTATCAGGAAAAAAACTTAACTCACAATATATTAACCATCCACATGAAACCAAACAATTACTTCTATAAAATTAAAAAATGCTTGAACTCTACACTAATAGCTCACTCTTCCTTTGCCATTTTGATTCACTTCTCCACTGTTTTCTTTCCTGACTTTCTCCTCCTCGGCACGGCGACAAAAGACGACCCAAGCATTCACCTCTAACGCTATACATGCCCCAATGAATGTCGAGAGAACAAGACAGTAACTCAGCTTCCAATATGATCCACTTAGACCCATAACATCAAATCCCTGAAACACATTAACCACACCAAGAACGATGCAACTATACCCGACAAAGTGGTGGTACGACTTCCAATATTTCCGGTATTTGTTGGTTGTCTTTGGCCGGAATAGCAATGCCGCAAACTGAAGCCCGCCTATCACAAAAGTCGTTATGCCAAGTGACCGATGCAACCCGTAAGTGACACCTACCGATGCATTTCCCATGATTATTCCGATTGCAAATCCAGCTGTCCCTGCCAGAAATCCGATAATCTGCACGGTTGCGTGCACGTAAAACCATGTCGGTCCGAATAATGACGTGAACGGTCTGAGATAGCGTGCCATTGCAACTCCAATGGGAAGAATGATGCCCCATGAAGCACAATTTAATGTGCCGTGGATCCATCGGAGGTTTGAGGAGATGGGTGGGCCTGTTTCAGAGGCTGTTGAGACAATGTCAATTGCGGCATGTGACGCAAGATCAGACGCTGCAGTGTTGTGCATGGTCGGAGAATAGCCCTAAAATTACAAAACCAATTGATTAGGATATGGATGTTTCTTCTTAAATCCGGTAAGGATCTGATTTCAGTAACCCGGTATAAGAATTTGAATGATGCAAAATTGTACTATGTTCACTGAGCAGAGGACCATATTTATTTATTTATCTTTGATAAGAGAGTATGCATATTTACTGAGCAATGGTAAATTGATAAACTACATCTCGTTAATAATTGTTTCTCAATAATTAAGGAGAGATTATGCATGTAGAAGGAACCAATTCAAGATTACTAATCTTTATAAATTATTATGGTACCACTGCAAAAAAGTAATAGAAGTATGGCAATGAATTGTGGAATTTAAACTTGTAATATGCAAATACAAAGATGGAATGTGTGATCCGGTTCTTGACACTTACCTGGACATATAGACCCCTGTTCCACACAAAGTTGATCCGGGTCTTATTCGGGGATAGCTTAATGGCAAAGAATATCTGAACAATGTCACCGTCTCGAATTCCCGATCTCGATGAGACAGATGAAGTGAGTAGCGGTATATCAAGTCGTCGTGAGACAAGCGGCGTGCTCTGGAGCTTCACAGATGGATCAAGAATGAAAGGGAGAACTATAAGAGACCCGGAACTCGGGTCCGAAAAGGCAACAAGTGCACGTGTTCCCGTCATTGCGGGAGAAGTTGGGTTTATGCCGCACGCAACCCAACCCGACGGAGATATGAACGAGCCGGTGAAGGCGAGATCCAATGTGGCATTTTCTGCGTGATATGTCCAAGCGAGGGTTGCGCCTTGTGTCGGTAAGGAGATGCATTTTTGGTAGGTTTTGAGGGGGGTAGTGATTGTGCACCGGCTGGCTAAGGTTATGGTAATTAGGCTTTGTGGGTGCAAGAGGAAAATCAAGAAGAGAAGGGGAAGCATGGTGTTTTGTTGTGTTTAGAGTTAGAGGTTTCTTAGTTCTTCTGTTGGGGTTTGCAACTAACTATGTATTGTGGAGTAGTAGTGAAGTGTTTGTTAGATTGGAATTAATCATTTGGAGATATGGGTTTTATTGCTTTACACTTGGCTTTGAAGCCAAGTAAGAGGAAATAAGGTGTCTTTCATTATGACCTTGTATGACTTTTATGTGTTTTCTTATGGGTAATCGTGAGTTAATTATGTTAGTTCATCAGTTGGGTTTGTTGGTACAATAGATTTAATTTAGTAAGTTTTTTAATCAAATTTTCTTATTAGTAAAATTGTTTTTTGGTAGTTCAAGCATATATTTTTAAATGGTATGTAAATGCTTACAACTATCATCTAATATTTTCCAATTTACTGATTAATTTTATAGATATCTTGTTTATCATTCATATATATATAGGAAAACCATGTTTAGCACACATAATAGTGTTACTCTTATCATTAATATAATCTTGGGTAATATCAATTTTTGGTTTAGCTTAAAATTTATTTTCCATTCATAAAAAAGATAATTAAGCTAAACAATTAAAAATATTAAATCATTTGAAGAATGGATAAAAGATTTCTTTATAAATGTCATATCTAAATAATAAAGAATATATATAATTAATTTTAATTTAAATAATATTTTAAAAAAATTAGAGTTTTAAACTCAGCTAAAGAGGATAAGTTTCAAGATAAAGCTTAAAGCGTAAAAATTAAAACTACATTAACGAGTTACTTAAAATGTCTCAAGTCTGCCAAGGTTTTAACTTTTAACTATTAAGCATGGAAAAACGTGACTTGGAAAATGTCCGAGTCTTTTGAGCCATAAAGCAAAAAAAATGTCTAAAATAGGCGTTCAACTTTTATGAGGTAACGATGAATAGGTATTCTGCATTAACTCAATTCGGCTTTGAGTTAATGAATTCTAATCATCTGATTTTAAACCGAGTAAATTCGGCTTATGCCTATAATCAGGGGCGGACCCAGTGTACTCCAGGGGGGCAGCTGCCCCCCCTGGATTTTGAGTTTTAGTGGAAATTTATCAGTTCCGATCGACTCTGCCCCCCTCCTGGAATTTTTTTTGCCCCCCTCTGGACGTTTAATTTGTAATTCAAGTTAAATTTAGGGTTAAAATTGAAATAAATCTGTTGAATTTTGATTAGTAATTAGAATTATAAGTCAGAGCATCAGAAATTACAAGTCAAAGCATTCGAAAATATAAGTTAAAGCATTGTTTTTTATCGAGTACCCAATTGGTTAATGGATTTAAACCCGATTAGATATTTAAACCCGATTCGATATTTTTTTGCCCCCCTGACGAAAATTCTGGATCCGCCCCTGCCTATAATATTGGGGTCCTTCAGTATTAGTGCAGATTTAGTCTGCACGAATCTTAAAACAAATTAAATGGTCGAGATTCATTAACTCAAAAGATTCCCTTTTGAGTTAATACATAAGATACGAATTAGTTAATGATGCACAGATTAACCATGACAAGGGATTTTGACCGTCGATTCGATTGAATACTCACTACACGATAAGACTTTTTTAAGAAGTATTTTTGAGATTTTTGTGGGATTTTATTTAAGTAGCCTGATAATTGCCCTCAAATAAATTTCCAAGCGTGCCCCTCAAGTATTTAATTCTAATTCTCATTTTCAGCGCTCATATCCAAGCATTTAAAGCTCTAGTTGTAATGTTTTACAATTCTATTAACAAGCATTTAAACCTCTGTATGGAAGCATTTAAATTCTAAATCTGAATAGTTTTAATTTGTACCTACTTTTGTCTTCAAGCAAAAAAAAATTATTTCTTTCACCCACTTTTTTTCCATTAGATCATTTTGGTCTATTTTTCTGACGATCCGTGATGAATTTTGCGAATTTAAAAATACAAAACGTTTTTTACTCAATTTTATCTTTCAAATGAGATCCATAAAGAAATGCTTTTAACAACTTTATTTTTCAAGTCGTTGTTTTTATTTTTTTTTCATCAAAGATCTAATTGAAGAAATACTTTCAAATGAGATCTATGAAAAAATAGTTTTAACCACTTTATTTTTTTTTCAAGTTGTTCTAAAATCAAGAATAAAAAACAGCGACATTAATATAACTCAAAAAGTAATTCGAGAAGGAGTGAGGCTACGGTACTATGCATAGCATGGTTTGGTCCGTGCTACGGCTTAATATTTGAGTTTTCAAAATTCTAACGGTCGATCCAAACCGTTCAACATGATTATAAAATGAATATGTACTTGCAAACCAAATTTTATATTTTTTTCAAAATTTTTTACTATTTTTTTAGATAGGTAGAAAATCACTTAATCTAAAAATTCTGGACTATCCAAAACAGTGATTTTCTACCTATCTAAAAAAATAGTAAACAAATTCAAAAAAATGTAAAATTTTGTTTGCATGTACATATTCATTTTATAATCATGTTGAACGGTTTGGATCAACCGTTAGAATTTTGAAAAATCAAATATTGAGCCGTAGCACGGACCAATCCATGCTATGCATAGCACCGTAGCCTCACGGGTACGAATCTGCCGCGATTCTGAGGAATCGCAGGACCCTACGATTCTAATCTCAACCATTAAACCCAGAAATCTGTGGAGAAGTCAGTTTTTGTGCACGAATCTCAAAACATGTGAACGGTTGGGATTAGAATCGCAGGACCCTGCGATCCCAGAGGATCGCAGCAGATTTATTTCCTAGCCTCACTCTTCAAGAATACTTTTGACGTGAACGGTCTGAGATAGCGTGCCATTGCAACTCCGATGGGAAGAATGATGCCCCATGAAGCACAATTTAATGTGCCGTGGATCCATCGGAGGTTTGAGGAGATGGGTGGGCCTGTTTCAGAGGCTGTTGAGACAATGTCAATTGCGGCATGTGACGCAAGATCAGACGCTGCAGTGTTGTGCATGGTCGGAGAATAGCCCTAAAAATACAAAACCAATTGATTAGGATATGGATGTTTCTTCTTAAATCCGGTAAGGATCTGATTTCAGTAACCTGGTATAAGAATTTGAATGATGCAAAATTGTACTATGTTCACTGAGCAGAGGACCATATTTATTTATTTATCTTTGATAAGAGAGGATTTTCATATTTACTGAGCAATGGTAAATTGATAAACTACATCTCCTTAATAATTGTTTCTCAATAATTAAGGAGAGAGATTATGCATGTAGAAGGAACCAATTCAAGCTTACTAATCTTTATAAATTATTATGGTACCACTGCAAAAAAGTAATAGAAGTATGGCAATGAATTGTGAAATTCAGACTTGTAATATGCAAATACAAGTAATAGAAGTATAGGAATGAATTGTGGAATCAGAAAAATAAACGAAATTGATTGAAAGGAAAAAAAAGTTGTTGAAATGATTTTTTGTCTTTTTGACTTAGAGCGCAGATTAGGGAATGGAAGCGAGGACCAAACCTTTTCTTTTTCTTTTAATTGGCTAGAACATATATTAAAGTGGTTAAAGTATTTTCTGTCGAACAAGTACACTGTATTTTAGAATTTAAATATACATAATTGTTTCAATGATATGCAGTTTAGAATGTATCTAATTCAGTGATGACCTAATAACTTTCAATATATTTAAAATTATTTAAACATGATAATATTTTTACTGCCGTCAATATTCATTACCGATACCGACAATTACATAAACTAATTTTTGTTCGACCTCCGAGTAAAAAAAATAATTGTTGGTAATTTAGTGGGTTACACGTCACATTTTCATAAGCAGATGTTTAAAGAAAATATTGAAGATAAAGGGAGGTAGTACAGTTGGTTAGGAAAAAGTCATAGGACGGTTGTTTATTCAAAAGTCGAGAGTTCGATTCTCCCTCATTACTTCACAGTCTCTGCGAATGTTTAAAAAAAAAAAAAACATTGAAAATAGTTTCCTGCGTACACATTCTGGGAATACTTAGAGAAGCTCTAGTTCTTTTTGTAAATTCTACCTGACTACATGGAACGCGTACCCTTTTCATTAACTCAAAATAGAATCTTTTGAGTTAATGAATCTCAACCATCCGATTTTAAACGGAGCCAATCCGGCTCCTGCTCATAACATAGGAGTCTTTCAATATTAGTGCAGATCTAGTTCGCACGAATCTTAAAACAAATCGGACGGTTGAAATTCATTAACTCAAAAAGATTCCCTTATGAGTTAACGCAGAGGATACGAATTCTCCTACTTGTGCCTTATTTTCTTATTTCTTACTCACTTTCGTGTCTTCAACTTTTCTCCATCCCTGACACATAGTGTATTGATTAAACCCGTCCGGGTCGACCCGGACCAAGCAAACCCGTGACCCGAACCCGTGCCTAAATCCGGATCGGACCGTCCTAACGGGTGGGCCAGGTTAACCAAGGCGAGGATTCGGTTTTCTGGACCAAACCTGCCCATACCCGATCCGTTTGAACCCGTGGACTGAACCCGCCCCAGACCGGACCGCCCGAACCCGAGCCAAACCCGAGTCAAACCCGTGCCTAAACCCCGGATCTGGATCTAACCCGGCCGAACCCGAGCCTAACTTGGGCAGACCCGTCCGAACCCCCCCAAACCTGACCCGAAACCGCCCAAAACCCTGCAGTACCCGAGCCAACCTGCCCCAACCTGCCCCAACCAGTCCGAATTTGAATTTTTTTTTAAAAAAAGGTAAAATTTCCCCCCCAAAAAATCTCCATAAATACACCCCCATTCTTCAAACATTTTCACATCTCATACTCTTATTATTTTCAATCTCTCATTCTCTCAATCTCATAGTCTCATACTCTTAATATTTTCATTATTCTCAAAATTTAATTTTATTGTTAAAAAAAATAGAGTTGCAAATTTATTTCATTCTACAAATACGCAAACGGAATTACGAAAGTAAAGGAATTACGAAGTTTGGCACCTCCTGCAAGATTTTTCCGCGAGGTTAAAAGGTTAGATTTATTTTAGATTTAGTTATATTTATTTTTAGTAATTGTTAGATAATTAAAATTATTTTAAATAGGTTACTTTTAGTAATTATTACTAATTGTTAGATAATTAGAATTTTTAGTAATTGTTAGATAATTAGATTTTTAGTAATTGTTAGATAATTACAATTATTTTTAGTAATTGTTAGATAATTAATTTTGAAATTCGGATTTCTTTTGAAATAGGTTAGATTTTATTTTTTGAAATTCAGATTTATTTTAAATCGGTTAGATTAATAAGTTATATTTTATTTTTGAATATGTTGGATAGTTAGATTTATTTTTAAACATGTTAAATTTATTTTTAATAGATTACATTTGACTATTTTGAAATATGTTAGATTTTAGATTTATTTTTAAGTAGGTTAGATTTTATTTTGAAATGTGGATTTATTTTGAAATAGGTTAGATTTAATTTTTTAAAATTCGGATTTATTTTTAATAGGTTAGATTTTAATTTTTAAATTAGTATTTATTTTTAAATATGTTAGATAAATAAGTTAGATTTATATTTGAATATGTTATAAATAGATTTAATTTTTAAATAGGTTATATTTTATTTTTTAAATTCGGATTTATTTTAATAGGTTTTAAAAAATAAGTTATATTTTATTTTGAATATGTTGGATAGTTATATTTATTTAAATAGGTTATATTTATTTTTAAATAGGTTAGATTAATTTCGGATTTATTTTTAATAGGTTAGATAATTTCGGATTTATTTTTAATATTGTTAATTTTAATATGTAGAACAAATGGCACATAATGAACCAAGGCGCGAATCGATTGACAAAATGGCGCAAAGAATTTCCGTCGATTTATTCGACGGTCCAATGCCATCACCGTACCAACAAAATATATCCCAAATAGAAAGTAGGTTTCCACAAGAACCACAATATTTTTCACAAAATCCCTCCCAAATGCCACCGCCGTATCCACAAAATTCCTCCCAAATGCCGGCACCGTATTATTATCAAGATCCTAACTATTGTCCACAAAATCCCTCCCAAATACCGGCACCGTATTATTCACTGTATCCTAACCCTTCATATGGAGGTAAAATATCATAACAACTATGAAGGTAAAATTTCTTAAATATTGGGAAGAGGTACCCCTCGTGACCGTTCTCGTAAACTTCCTCCATCTGGCATACAAGAAGAGGTTCACGGTAAAAATACTTCAAGCTTACAAGAGAAATCTAAAATTAGACTGGAGGCACGAGGAACCCCGCGTAACAAGGGCATTAGAGGACATGTTTGTCATATACAGCAAAAGAAGAAATGTCAACCAACCGCCTTCGACACGTGGCGTAAGGTATGAATATAAATATACATATGTTTTTAATATTTATTATTTATAATATCTATATTATTTGTCCACTAATTTTTTCTATTGTTTTAATAATTTAAGGAACGACAGCAGTAGTGGATTGTTAGGCAATTTGCAGGATGATGACGACCTGTACACATCCCAAGGTAACACAAACGAGTTAATCAGCTACTGTTTGGGGACCAACGAACATGAATTTGTTGACTTCATGGATTGGTGGAGGAGAAATGCAAGTGCCTATCCAACGCTGGCGATGATGGCCCGCGACATATTTGCCGTGCCCGTGTCAACCGTCCCTTCCGAATGCTGTTTTAGTTTGGTGAACAGGATCCTCACCGATAAACGCAATAAGCTGGGTGCAAATGTTTGTCAAGAGACTTGTGTGATTGAAAGACTGGATTGATGCTGAAACTCACACGCAACATGCCATGGAAGCATCATCATCCGGTGTCGAAACTCAAGAAAGCGGTACCGAGGAGCTTGAGCCTAACGAAGATTCAGATGGTGAGTAAGAGAGCGACCTATGGTATATGCACAACAACTACTAGATAGGTAGTGTCGGTATAAATTTCTAACCTCTTTTAATCTTTATTCTTATTTTTTAAAATTATAATTCCTAAATATTTCAATTGTTTCATTTTAAAGAATAATTACTAACAAAAAAAAAAGTTAAAACTCTGCCTATGTTATTTTACATAGCCAGTCCCAAGTCCAGAATAAAGGAGGATGGTAACTTTTGTTTTAAAATAATTCAGTTTTAAAGATAAAAAAAATAATTCGGTTTTAGAATAATTCGGTTTTAGAATAATTCGGTTTTAAAATAATTTGGTTTTAGAATAATTCGGTTTTAACATAACTCGGTTTTAACATAATTCGGTTTTGTTATAACAAAAATTATTGAGTTCAAATAAAAAAAAACAGAAAAAAAACCAGAACCGAAAACCAGAAACAAAACAGAAAAAAAAACCGGCCTGGCCCGGACCCGGACCGGACCGATAAACCAACCCAACCCGCCAGGTTTAAGCCTGGTTCGGGTTGGCCGAACCAAAAAAACCCGGGGTACCCTACCTGACCTAACCCGTGCCCGGATCAACCCGTGGACCGTGTGGGTTTGGACCGGACCGACCCGATCCAGCCTGTTTTCAAAACACTACTGAGACACAATACTGTATACCTACTATTCTACTACTCATTTCAATTCAATAGACAAAAAAATTTAATAAAAAAAAAAAAATTGACAAACTGTCATTTAGCTGTGTAATGCGAAAAGACTAAAAAGAGTTAAAATGCCTCTTGTTTTTTTTATACTTTATTGTGCTTTATAATTTTATTTTTAAAATCTATACAATAACTGATCAATATAATCGTCATATTAAAATGTGTTTCGAGATTAAATATTATATTATTTAAAAAATTACTATTTTTTAGATAGATACAAAATCACTGTCTTGACCATTCAATCTAAAAAAAAATAATAGCAAATTTTCAAATTATATAAAATTGTCTCCAAGCACATTTTTATTATGAAAATTATGTTAATAGGTTTGAATTGATTATTAAATGAACTTTATAAACAGAGTTAAAAATTGGGAGAGACAATAAGACATAAAAAATACGAAGCATTTAAACCGGCCTAATGAATAGATAGCTTGTAAAATAGAAATTTTTAACTATGAATCACTAAAGATTACTATTCGAGAATCAATAAAGATCGGACGGTCAGGATCTAAACTCAAAAATAGAGTTACTTCATATGAATTCAGAGGAATAGAACCTACTGGTAGGCCCGTAAAAGCCGTGAGAATAAATTCTTTAGTACGGAATTTAGTTCTAGTCTCTGTTTTGTTTTTATCAAAATTTAGTTTTAGTCAGATAAATATATTTGATATGAGTCATTGAAATAATGAAAAATTGAAGGATTAAATATGTTCTTGAACTTTTAAGATATATTACCATTATATTCCCCCAATATTACTATATCTCAATCCATGACGGGTGTTTACTTTTGTTTTTTTTTGTTTTTACATAAGACATTGTTCTTTGGTGATCAAAGATTTGTTTTCAATTTTTTGAACGCTTGTTTTATTGTGTTATGTAGGTAATATCCTTCTTTGAACAACACTGCCGAATTTAATTTAAACAAATTGTATTAGTAAATCAACACACAGATTCTTTTTAACTATAACTATCTTTTTCTTTGCAGTCCTTTGCCTATCGATTCTAGGGTGTAAACAGAAGAACAAGGATCATGATTCTATAAAAGGAATGATATAATTTGCGAATTGATTAATTATGATATGATGATTAACATGATAATTATCAAAATAAAAAATTAGAATTAGAAATATGCTTAATTTATAGGTTATATATAATATATTAGTGTTATTGCCAATTCATACTTACTGGTACGATTAATGATTAACTTGATAATCCACGAAGAATGAAAAAATACAAACAGTGTCTTACATAAATCAAGGACACATATCCGACACGGTGACTCGTTATACCATGTGGAGATTCTATTATCCACAGAAAATCCATCTTCTTTTTGTGCGTGCTACAACAGCAGTAATGATTATCACATTGTTTTCTTTGATGCTAAGCTAAGTTCTGTTAAATTATTAGTTATCTGAGTGCTGGTTGGAAGGAAATCCATGTTTTAAGGAAAAAATAAGAGGTTAACTAAAGCTACTTTACTATCCGCATTATTTATTATGTGAATGGGAGTAGCCATCTATGTACTCTACTGCGTTCATTTAATTAAATGCTTACAATTTTGGAAATGATATTATTGTTTATAACGGTAAAGAAACTAATAAAGCATTCATTTAGCATTGCATATAAGGAGTTGGATTAGAACTAGGTGTTCTTAAACCCAATAAATTTTGCGATGAGTTTTAACTTTAAAACTTATTATATTGATTTCAAACTGTCGAAACTGTTTTATTTCACGAGAGTGTTTACCTAAAGAGTTTATAAATATTTAAATTAATTTAATATAAAGATAAGCAGTAAAAAAGAATTTATAAATTAATTTAATATATTCAAATTTTCATTGTCAATAGTGTTTACATGAAAAGTTTATAAATATTTAAATTCATTTACTATACATTTAAGCAGTAAAAAGAGATTTATAAATTAATTTAATATATTCAAATTATTTTTGACAGTTTGATTTTATACTAATAAAAAAAAATATAAATTTTATATATAAGCACATTACTTATGAAGTAGATCACTTTCAATAGTTTTGGATTCGTTGTTTAAAGCTAATTTGATAGTTTTCTGTGTTAAATTCATTAAAGAGTTTGGTGAACATCTTCGGTGGAATAGTTTTTAAAGAGGAGTGATTGAATAGAATTCGAAGAAGTGGAAAATTAGAATTGGTTTGGAATGCAGTTTCAGTTGAGATTACGAAAAAATGAGTCAAATGGGTGATGACATTAATACTAATTATTTTCTTTTTAGCACAATATTATCTAAGTATTTTAAAACATAGATAACTTTATTTTTCATTTATTATCTCATTAAAGCTTGCTTTTCTCTAGTATATTGTCATACATTTTTCTTTAAAACTTATGTTTATAAAATATATTACCTTGTTGGAGTAGAACTAGGGTGTTCTTAAGTTCACCAAGCTTCTTTGTAAACTCAATTTTAAAATTTATTAGATTGGCTTCAAATGATAAATCTGAACCGTTGAAATCCATCTACCTTTTGAGTGATGTGTGTACATACGAAAATTTGAAACTTTCGAATTAATGTAGTATATAGTTAAGTGGTCAAAATTAGAAAGTTTATAAATTAATTTTAAAACACTAATTGCACAGTAAGTTTATGATAATTTAAAACTCCACTTGTTCTAACTCTGAACTAGATTCTTTTTACTGGTGGAAAATATTCTTTTTATAAGTTTTACCAAAAGAATTGCACTTGACGCATGCCAAGTGTCAGAGCAGAAATCTGGTAAACCATGCAACACTTGCTCCTTCCTTAAACCATGCTAATCTTCAATAAATCACCTAATTTTGACCTCCTCTGACCTTGCTAAAAGAGCAATAATTCCTCTTCGTAAAATATAACAAAAACAAATAAACCCAATTAGACCATGTTTGCAACAATCTCAGATTTCATTTACAACAACTGGAGCTTGGCATTAGGGCTGATTTCCTTGCTCTCCCTTTGGAGTGCGTTGCATATTCTTGAATGGGCATGGTTCACACCAAGACGGCTGGAACGGCAGCTCCGTGCGCAGGGGTTAAGTGGCACGGTGTACCGATCACCGACCGGAGATTTGAAGGAGATTACAAGGGTCAATAGGGAAACATGGGCCAAGCCCATGCCTCTTTCTCATGATATCACAAGTCGGGTTTCACCGTTCTTTCATTGCAACATGAAAGAGCATGGTAAGGTTTACAGTGCAAATTGTGTAAAGAGATGGTCTAATTATGGTGATAAAATTGGAATTTTTGTTTCGAATTCTTTTTTCGGGTTTGATAAAATTCTTGAAATACTGTCTGACATTTAAACGAGCTTTTTTTATTTATTATGAGTTGCTTTATAATGAGTTTACATTAAATAACTGACATTAGATGCTGTTTAAATTTTATTTACTCTGATGTTGAAGTTTGGTATAATTTAGGTTACTTATTACTCTGGTCTCTGGGCATTAGTTGTCTTGTTTGATAAGATAATTTCAGTAAAAAATGCTTACCAGAATCAGTTGAGTTCAGTTGGGAGCAAATAATTTAAATTTTCACATGTAAAAATGCAGGAAAGACATCTTTTACCTGGTTTGGGGTCATTCCGAGGGTCACAATTTCAGATCCTGAGTTAGTAAGGGAGATTCTTTCAAACAAACTTAGCGAAATCGAGAAGCAAAAGCTAACACCAGTAGGAAAGTTATTAGGTGATGGGCTCTTTAGCTATCAAGGCCAGAAATGGGCGAGTCACCGAAGGATACTAAATCCAGCTTTTCATGTTGAGAAATTGAAGGTAATGGAGAATTCAAAGCTTACATTAATTTCAATATTTTGGGTTAAAAGACAGCCTGTTTATTGTCAAATGTTTGATGATTTTCTGTGTTTCAAATGGTGATTCTGACATTAAAACTAAAAACAAATATGAACAGAGAATGTTGCCGGCTTTCTCTGCGTGTTGCAGTGAATTAATAAAAAAATGGAAGGGCTTTTCTGGGCCAAATGGATCGTTTGAGCTAGATGTATGGTCTGAGATGCAAATGTTCACAGGAGATGTCATTTCTAGAGCGGCATTTGGCAGTAGTTTCCAAGAAGGGAGAAAGATCTTTCAGCTACTATTTGAGCAAGGAGAGCGTCTCATTCGGGCTTTCGAGGACGTAGTTATCCCTGGTCATTGGTAATTTATATTCTTTAATTTCTTATCAAATAAAACAAGCGAGAATATTGGGCATGTTGCCTTTTTAAAATAGTTTGTAAATATATCCTGAAATTGTAACTGATCTCATACTAATTTAAATGTTCTTATTAGGTATTTGCCTACAGAGAACAACAGAAGAATGAAGCATATCGATCGGGAAGTCAAAATGCTCCTAAGGGGAATAATAAAAAAGAGAGAGAATGCCATGAAAAACAAAGAAGTCATCAACGAAGACTTGTTGGGGTTGATGATGGAGTCCAACATGAAAGAAAAACTTGGAAATGGCAAATCAAATATTGTAATGACAAGAGATGAGATGATAACAGAGTGTAAGCTATTTTACTTTGCAGGGCAGGAGAGCACTTCTGTGTTATTGACATGGACATTAGTTGTACTGAGCATGCACCTTGATTGGCAAGAGAGAGCGCGCCAGGAGGTTTACCAGCATTTTGGAAAGAACAAACCAGACTTTGACGGGTTGAGCCGATTAAAGATTGTGAGTATTAGGATGATAATATTTGTTGGTTTATCTGGTAATTTACTAATTCCTTTTGTTATCATAAGCTCTGAGACATTTTGTTATCGTAACGGCGTCATACAACTCTGCATCTGCTACTATGATTGGATGGTATCAGATGTGCCGTTATGCACAGGAGCCGTCCAGTCAAAATCAAACGGCCTAAATTATATCTAGATATTTACGAGAAATTTTTTGAATATGATCTGAACCTTCTGATTTTGAGTACACAGCTGATGTCAACAATGATATCTCTGCTCCCATAAAAATGAGGCAACGGCTGTCGATCTATGTGATGCACCATTTTGGTCGAAAGTACAAAAGATTACTACATATTTCCAAATCATATTCTAGTTGATAAGATGCTCTGTTTCTTTTTTACCAATTGGCATTACGGGTTATTTTTAAAGATTACAGAGGCGCTCAGTTTTTGGTCGCCGATGGATTTTTGTTAGTAGAACTTCTAATCATGTCATGTTCAAGTATAATTGTTGCACAACATCTCTGTAAATTATTAAAATAAAATAGCCAAACATAACTTTTAATTAGCTTTGAATCCCTTAACTAACTCTTAACTGGCTTCAGGTGACAATGATATTATACGAGGTACTCCGACTGTATCCTCCGTTCGCAATGCTCACCCGAAGAACATACAACCCTGTCAAACTTGGTAACACAACCTATCCACCCGGCGTGCTTCTGTCAATGCCAATATTCTTCATCCACCATGACAAGGAATTGTGGGGGCCCGACGCAGACGAGTTCAAACCCGAGCGTTTTTCTGACGGCATTTCAAAGGCGTCAAAGACAACAGGCCGAAATGCTGCATATTTCCCCTTCGGATGGGGCCCACGGATATGTATCGGGCAAAACTTTGCACTTGTGGAGGCTAAGATGGGACTATGCATGATTCTTCAACACTTCGAATTCGAGCCATCGGAGAAATATGTTCATGCTCCGATCACAGTCGTCACACTACAGCCTCAACATGGTGCTCCGATTAAGTTTCATAGGTTATGATATCATGCTGATTTAAGAGATATATGTGTTCATTCGGCAATTGAAATATATATCTAAAAGTTATAGTGATGAGTTGCATAGTGACATATTTCAGTGTTTGTTTTGTTATATAAAACAGGAGGATAATTGCATGTAGCGGTCACACACAGAACTGATGATTAACTGGGAATAGGAATACATTTTATAGACCAAAAGATCGATTTATTTTGTTTTTTCTTTTCAATTGAAGTTTTGATCAATTGTCAAAAATGTCACTGCAATACTAAACATGCCTACTATCATAGATTTTAAACACAAATGACAAAGACAGGACCAAATATTTTTTTTTTAAAAAGTAAAAATAATAAACAGGGTTCATTTCATATAGTAGAAAATCATTCCAAAATGTTCACAGAAAAATTTAACTTTTGTGGAGATTTATGTATTACCCTTTGAATATAACACACTAATAATACCAAAATTACTTTTGAACATTTAACTAGAGGTGGAATTCGGGAGGTCAAAATCAGGTGGTCCACCTGGGTCGGATTTGAATTATATGTCATGTCATGTTCAGATTATTATGTTGAAAATTAATCTGATACTATGCGAACTTTGAAAATATATATATATTGAATTCTATAAATTAAACAAATAAATTAATTAAAATTATGTTTAAATTAAGCCAGCCTTTTTAAATTTCAATAATTTAAACCACTCAATGTTAAAAAAAAAAAGTAAAATCACACGCCTGGGACTGTGGGACATCAGACAGGACACATCTGGAACCCAAAACATCCCAGTAAACTATTGAAATTATTAGTAACCCAAAAAACCCCTGTAAACTACTTCATTTTAGTGAAACTTTGTCACCTGCTTTTCTTGTTTGTAACGTCTGATTTGACCGAATAATCAAAAACACTTCTAATTATTAGAAACACCCCATCCGATCCAATCCATCTGTTTTAAATAGAAACACAACATCCCATCCAATCCCTCTGTTTTAGATTGAACAACTCAGATTGGAATGACAAATCCCCGAAATCTCAATTTGAATAACAGCAAATATATAACATCGTTTGGAACTTCCCCAAATAACACATAAAACATACTGCACTCAAAAATAAAAGGGCAATTTCATGTATGCCCCTCAACATCTCGAAATTACGTAATTATCCCTCTAAAATTCCTAATATCGCATTTACCCTTCTAAACTAAAAAAAACTAGCAAATTTATTCAATTTATTGCCTTTTCTATTAAAACTTATTTTAAATTTATAAACTATCCATTTTATCTTTCATTAAAAAAATGTAATCTGTGTAAGAGAAATGTCCAGTCTTCAAATTAACATGTTGTCAGGCTAAATGATTCATTTTCTTACTGTGACGTGTACACAAATGTATTTCAAAATACCACTATATATGTGTCACAAATAGAAAAATAAATATTTTTTTTGGAAACCAACCAATTAAAAGACTAAATATTTTTCTTACACAAACTACATATATAAAATGAGTTTTAATAAAAAAAAGTCATAAATCGGATAAATTTCTGAGTTTTTAAAAAGAGGGGTAAATATGGTATTATAAATTTTTGAGGAGAAATACATAATTTTCGAGATTTTGTAGGACTATGCTTGAAATTCCCACAAAGAAAAACTAGGTGCTCCGTAAATTATTATACCCATTCACTCCATAACCTCTAGTGATAAATCCCGACCTAAAATGAAAGAAACAATTTCCCAATTTTCATCAATGCCATGGTACCTGATCTTAGGCACCGTCTCCTTGCTTCTCCTATGGGGAGGAGCACAAGCACTTGAATGGACGTGGTTCAAGCCAAGGCGCCTGGACCAAATACTCAGAAATCAAGGCCTACGCGGCACTGTGTACCGATCCTTTGCTGGTGACATGAAGGACGAGAACCGGCTCAACAAAGAAGCGTGTGCCAAGCCCATGCCATTTTCGCATGATATCTCAGCTCGTATTTTACCTCTTTTGTATGGCATCATGAAAGAATATGGTGAGAAAAATTCGAAGGGTATATTTTCTAGTATGCAAATTTACCCTTCAAAGTAAAACAGTGCCATACACATTTAGTGAAGGAAATTAGTCACATCATTATTAGTACCGTCATGTGACATGACTCGTGTGTCTTGTGACATGTCTTCCTTCGATCGAAAATGACACGTCACGCGAATGAACACAATCACATCACGTCACGTGACACATTATGTGACCAAATTTTCAACATTGTTTCTTTATTTTAATTTATTTTACAATATTTTCTTATTTTTTTAGCATATTTTTATTTTACAATATTTTCTAACTTAAAATATTATAAATATATTTTTTCCCTTTATTATATACACACACATTAAGATTATTTTTGTACATATAAAATCTAATTGACCTTTATCTCTTTGGAATTTTATGTGGTTATTTCTTTATTGAGTATTGATTGATTAAACTTTTATGCACTACAGGGAAACAATCCTTTACATGGTTTGGGCAGTGTCCAAGAGTTACCATCACTGACCCAGAATTAGTAAGAGAAGTTTTATCTGATAAATGTGGACACATTGAGAAAACAAAATTAGGCCAAGCAGGTCGAATGACGGCGGAGGAGCTTGCAAATTATAAAAAGGAGAAATGGGCTAAAGAAAGGAGAATTCTCAATCCTGCCTTTCAAGTAGAGAATTTGAAGGTAACTTGTGTGCATAAGATTTCTATTTATATACTTTGGTCCTGCTTTTGGCTATTTTTTCTTTTAATATGATGTTGAACCAACTGCGAAGTCTAGTGGATTTTGATACTTATGGCTCAATTTATCATTTTTTTTCTGGCATTGAAGTTCTAACAATAAACCATAAGTGCATGTTATGGGTTTAGGTTTGAGTCAAAATGTGTGCCAGAATGGTTTCACTTGTCAGAAATTTTCTGATGTGGCCATCAAAAGAGTCAAAATGTGGAATTTAGCTCAGAATTTATCTCTTTTTTTTTTTGTAAAATCTCCTTATTGGTTTGGTTAAAGTTTAAAGTAGACTTTGACCTCCTCACCTGAAAAAAAATGTGGGATTTACCCCTCCAAGTGTTAGAAATAGAAACTTCATGTTGTTAAGTTTCAGTATGTTATGTTGGATTGTTTAGAGAAACATATTATGTACTATCTAATTGTAAAAGTTGTGGACATTTTTTTTTATAGAGCATGATTCCGGCATTCTATACCAGTTGTGGTGAATTAGTTGACAGATGGATCAATTTTGTGGGGTCCGATGGGTCATTTTAGCTGGATGTGTTGCCAGAATTGCAAAAATTGGCAAGAGACATCGTTTCAAAAGCAGCGTTTGGTAGCAGTTACCAGGAAGGAAGACGTATTTTTGATCTCCAAGCTGAGCAGGGGGAGCTGCTTGTCAAGATTTTGGATATTGCTCACATCCCTTTTCACTGGTCTGTGTGCTCGTTCTCTTCTTACTATTTTTTTGTTTTGGGAATTGATCTTCATTTCCAATTAAAATGATTATAAAATCTTTTCCCTAATGCTCTCCATGGTATCAGACTATCAGTTGAAGCTCTGGTCTACTATTTCAATTTTAAGATACCTATAATTGATGATGTGTTACTCATTAATAAAGCATCCTGGTACATCCCTTCTTTATTAACTGTATTATTTTGCAATATTTATTATAGTGCATAACCGGGCCTATCCTTTTTGAAAATTGCTTATATTTGAAGTGCTCACCCGGCTTAGGAAAAATAATAATGATAAAACAATTTTTTCATCAAAAGAAAAGTTCTTAGTAAATTACACAAATGGTCCAAAGTATCCCTCCTTTTCATTTTGGTCTTTAAAATTGGAAAATTGTTATATTAATACAAAATGAAAACTTTATGGATTAAATCGTACTTTTGAACCCTCAACAACACTAATTGGAAATGAATGGAATTTACTCTTATTTGTAGAATAAAATTGCATTATATATTAACAAAAAGAATAAAAAGGCATTGCTCGCTGCTGTCATAGGTACCTACCAACAAAAATCAACAAGAGGTTGAAAGAGATAGGAACAGAAATACGAACACTTTTCAAAGTGAAAATCGCTGAAAGAGTGAGGGCCTTAAAAATGGAGAGGCCACACAAGATAATGTGCTCAGTTTATTGTTAGAGTCGAACATGAGAGAAATGGTGCCAAACAGGGAGTCAAAATCAAGTGTCGGCCTGACAACTGAAGAGGTGATACAGAAGTGCCAAATGTTTTTTGCCGGGTCAGAGAATATGACAGTCTTGCTGACCTGGGACAGCTGGTCTTGCTGAGCAGGCACCTAGATTGGCAAGAAAAGGTGCGCGAGGAGGTTTTGAGTCATTTCGGGAGGGAAAAACCGACTTTTGATGGTTTGAATCGGCTAAAAATTGTGTGTTCCTTTGATCTCAAGACGAATTTAAAAATATTAAGATTATATTATGGTGGTTCATTTGATGTTACCAGTTGGCTATTTTTACTACTAATTGAAATTATAATATTTGATCCACTAAATTTGGAAACAAAATTCCATAGTTCGACAAAAGGAATGTTATAAACAATCTAAATATGCTTCTGTTGTCATACTAAAATTTGCACAAAGTGAGTTCTATATATGGAAATCTCTTAGACATCTGTAAGGTATGGTCTGCAACTGCAACTGTAACATGCCAGTGAAGTGCATTACTTCACTAGGTTTCTGGTACTTGTTGAAATACATTCAAGAGGTACCGAGTGATTATAGATCGGTAATAATCTAATTTCAAGTCATAAAGTTGATTGGGGCAAGATTGAGGTAGCTCTTAATTAATGTCATAATATATACCAATTGCATGCTAGCTGTTTATTGGAATGCTTATGCCCACCTTATATTATTTCAAAATTTTAACATCATATGTAACTCCAGGTAAATATGATAATATATGAGGTTCTTCGCCTCTACCCTCCGATTGTAACTGTGAGCCGTCGCATATACAAAAGAACAAACTTGGCAATATTACCTACCCTCCAGGTGTGCTTTTGGTGATGCCTATAATACTCATCCACCATGACACTGACATATGGGGTCCCGATGCAACCGAGTTCAAACCAACCCGGTTCGCTGAAGGTATCTCAAAGGCAACAAAGGACAGCCAGGTTGCTTTCTTCCCATTTGGCTGGGGCCCGCACAACTGCATTGGCCAGAATCTTGCTCTTCTGGAGGCTAAAATTGGGTTGAGTATGATTCTTCAACATTTCAAATTCGAGCTCTCGGAAAAGTATTTGCATGCGCCGTACACCAAAACTGTTGCGTTGCGCCCCGAGCATAGCGCACCGATCAAGTTCTGTAGGATATGAGTGTACCAATTGAAAGATGATAATAATGTATTATGAAGGATCGAGGGATCGAGTTCTTAGTGTTAAGAAATAATTAGTTAATCAATATTAATTACTCTTTTATAGTAATACAAAGGCACCAAAGAACGGCCATGCCGTTGTTCCCCTTCGACTGGGGCCCATTGATTGACAGAACTTTGTAGATGCAGAGGCAACCTAGATGGGAGTCGAAAATGTCAGAATGCCGGGTTATTTAAGAAAAATAACGAAGAAAAATATATATATCCCGGAGTTGTTAAATAAATTAAGAAAAAGAGTTGCATGAGAGGCCTGGCGGGAGAATAAACGATATGCAAAGATAGAGAATGCAGTCTGATGCTCTGTGCAGCAGTGAGTGCGAGTAGAGTGAATATACAATTTTTTTAGTGGGAAGTGAATTGGTATGACTGTGGATAATTTTATAGTGAAAAAAATGTTGTCAATCACAACAATTTTACCAAGGTAAAAACGTTGTCCTTTATTTTTTTTTCTGGAGTCATTTTTTTTTACAGAGTTTTAAAGTGGGGTTGTCAATCACACATTTCACAGATTAATTTCTGGTTCCGATCACACATGGTTGCAAACTAAATAATACAGCTCCTCTCCCTCTCTCTGGATTAAAGTATCTTTTATCTCTCATTCTAACCGTTCAATTTCTACCCACGGCTTAGATCAAAATAATCGTCTCTTCCTTTTATATCGATCTGACTTTTTACCGTTCACCTCGAATAAATAAACAAAGATTTCTTAGAAAAGCAGCAGATACAAACGTATATGCTTACTCTGGTTAATTTGAACTATGTTCCGTATCAATTAGTCCTCAAATGGCAATGCCAAATGAATCTTCATCACCAACGGAAGAGGCATAATCATTCAATTATATGCTCTTAACCTGTTGGATTAATATAAATACAGGCAAACAGTCTTTTACTTGGTTTGGGCCCATCCCAAGAATTACCATCAGGGATCCAGAATTAGTGAAAGAAATTCTATCCAATAAATTCAGGCACTTTCAGAAAATAAAAGTAAGCCGATTGGGTCGGCTGTTAGTTGATGGGCTTTTGAGTTATGAAGGGGAGAAATGGGCTAAGCACAGAAGAATTCTCAACCATGTCTTTCATGTAGAGAAGTTAAAAGGTAATTTATGCCATAAAATGTATAAATTAGAAATTAAACTACAATACCTGGTTCTTACTTTTGTGATATAGGTGCCCTTTCCAATTATAAGAAATTAGCTACCTATGAAAGAAAATTCTTTCATTCAACCAACATTGTTTAACACCTTACTTGTACTTGTGGGAAAAGAATAGGAGCAATGTCGGTAAATAATATTAGTGTTTGCTCTGGTCCGGGCATTGCAGAGGTTTATGATATGTTCTATAAAGTTATGTACCAAATTGGTATGCTGGTCTCAATTTATCCTTTTGTATTAGGGTTAAGCCTTAAAAAATCAAAATTTGAGGTAGACATTGCATATGAACTAGTATGTATGCGACAGTTTTAATTATTATCCACATAATTTTATCAATAATTTCATGATAAAAAGTAAACCACAATTTTGATTACTACTATTCAATTTTGGGATGTCAAATTCAACACCGCAAGTTTTAGAAAGAGTTTAGATGTTTTAAAGTTTGACTATGTGGATATATATAACACATTTATTGTTATTAATGTGAAGCCAATTAATAAAACAATTTCCTTTTCAGAGGATGATGCCGGCATTCGCTACCTGTTGTGATGAGCTAGTTGACAGATGGGAGAACTCAGTGGGGCCCGATGGGTCATTCGAGGTTGATGTTTGGCCAGAGCTGCAAAATTTAACTGGAGATGTAATTTCAAAGGCAGCATTTGGAAGTAGTTACCTGGAAGGGAGACGCATTTTCCAGCTGCAAAGCGAGCTAGCTGAGTGTCTCATCAAAGATTTACCCACCTTGTGCTTACCTTTCAGCTGGTACGAGTCTATTCCCTTATTATTTTGGTTTTGATTTGAAATCTAATTTTATAATTTGTGATCAGTTTAATGATTTGGGAACAAGAATAGATGAAGTGCAACTGTTGACCAATACAAATTTCCACTGCTGTATTATGACTTTCATATGTAGTATTACTATACATTTGTTGATATTATGTAACTTAGAGACAAACATATAAGAGTGAGGCTATGGTACTATGCATAACGCAGATTGGTCCGGGTGCTACAGATTGATATTTTTGTTTTCAAAATTCTAATGGTCCAAGCATTCAACATGGTCTCCACGTGAATATGTACTCGTAAACTAAATTTTACATTTTTTCGAATTTGTTTACTATTTTTTAGATGAGTAGAAAATCACTGTTTTTGGATGGTCCAGAATATTCAGATGAAGTGATTTTCTACCAATAAAAAAAACAATAAACAAATTCTAAAAAATGTAAAATTTAGTTTACAAGTACATATTCACATGAAGACCATGTTGAACTGTTCGATCGATCGTTAGGACTTTCAAACTGAAAATTTGAGTCCATAGCGCGGATCAATATGAGCTATGTATTGTACCATAGCCTCACTCAACATATAATGCCCTTTTTTTCCTAAATTCTCCACAACATTCTCGAGATAGTATATACCAGTATTATGTTACCAAGTTTAAGAGCTAAGTTAAAGACAAGAAACAAACAGGCACACAAATAAACAAACAAAAATAACAACAAAGAGAAACAGTGGCGAGGCTAGGATTTGAGCTAGGGGTAGGCAAAAACCGGATTCGGGTTTGAATAAATTAACGGGTTCGGGTTCGGGTTCGGATTCAAGACACAATTCAAAAAAATAGCAAGAAATATATCAAAGATTTCAACTAAGTCAAAAGTTTATAACAAATATTCTTTTACATATAAAAAACAAGAAATATATTAATGCTACAAAATGAAGTCAATGGAGGAAGCATTGTTCTATGGTTCTTCATATTTTGAAATCATTGCATAATTCGTTCATCATCTACCTCATCAAACAACTCATTCTCACTGTAAGTAACAAAACAATTATTCAAGAATTGATCTCCCATTGAATTCCTTACTCGGTTTTCACATAATTCATCGCCGAAAATACCCTTTCAACACTAGTCGTAGCCATCGGCAATATCAATGCTAATTTCACCAATTTGTAAACTAACGGATAAACAATGTGCCCCATCTTTTCCACCATTTTTTGAGAAAGTTCAACTATGCCCTTTAACTCTAAAAATTATCATCACTTCGCATATCCATGCGATAATTCTCCAATTGACTACCTAGGACAACAAATTCATATTGGTTGAAATTAGAGGGATAGAAGAATCGAGCTAATTGAACTAACCTATCTTAATTAAATGATGAAAAAGAGTTACTCGGGTCTAAGCATGACATACACATAAGTAGCTCGGTACTAGTTTCTGTGAATCTATCATTAAGCTCCTACAATTGCATATCAATAATCGTGTAAAACAGTTCAACACGATAATAATGTAAATTACTTGTGTCCGTTGCTTGTCTCTTTGGCTTACCGGCATACCTATCCTCCATATTTGGGATGTCTATATCGTGCTTCACACAAAATAGACACACTTCTTTGAATAATGATTCCCAACCACTATCCCGCATATCTTGCAAGCGAGCTTTAGCAAAATTCACCAAACGCATAGCATTCACCATATCTTGCTCTTTTCGTTGCAAGGCTTGCGATAGATCATGCGTGATGAGTAATGAAGCTCTCATGAGATGACAATTGAAAGCAAAATCAAAATATTGGATATGAAATAAAATACCAATCGCCTCAATTTGTTGTTCTAGAATCGTCGCATCCTTTTCTATTTCCTCAAGTACACCTATTGTGGCTGAAAATAGTACAATCACACCATTTAAGGTCTTGAAATGAGAACTCCATCGAGTATTTACATGGACGTGCAAGACCCATTTCTTGGTTCAAACCACTTCCGGTTATAATCTCCTCATTTGAAATAGCTTCCACAATTCCAATTCTTTGCTTCTCACATAATTGATCACGCCTTTTACAAGATGCACTCGCAAACATTAACAACCTGAGAAATAGAAAATGAGAGTTAGTTAAAGTTGAAGTTGATTTTTGGCAACATGAACGGGAGTTAGTTGACGTTGATGAGCCAACCTGAGAAATCATTTGAAAAAACAAGCCAATCTTGTGATGATTCTTGGCAACATGAACGAGAGTTAGTTGAAGTTGATGAGCCCAATAATGCACGTAGTAAGCGGACCCGTTCTCCTTCATGATCATTGTTTTGAGACCATTGAACTCTCCGCTCATATTACTAGCTCCATCGTAACCTTGACCACATAATCTAGACAAAGTGAGACAATTCTTAACAAATAACCCCTCAAGTGCTTCATTCAAAGACAACGCTTCGGGTAGGCACTTGCCTACCCCTGAATTTTTTATTTTATTTTTAGAACCGGGCTTAATCCACTGCTTGCCTACCCCTGTTATATTACTTGCCTACCCCAGAATTGGTCCAAATTTAATACTGCATCGCTTGTTAAAACTAGCGTTATTTCTTCGAGGTCCGAACTCTAAAGCCCATAACCCAAAGTCCCAAAGCCCAAGCGGCCAAGCCCTAGCATCAGCGACTTAGCGTGATTAAAAAAAATATACGCCCAAAGAAAGTAGAAGTTCCGAAGCGGAGCCCTAGCGTTTTTTTCTTGCGAGTCGCCACTCGCCAAAGGCCTCGCCAATCGCCAATCGGCAGTCGCCACTCGCTAGAGGCCTCGCCAATCGCCAAATAGGTTTGAAACTTTGAATTTTTATAGATTGATTGAATAGGTTTGAATTTGTATAGATTGATTGAATAGGTTTGAATTTGTATAGATTGATTCAAGATAGATAGATAGATTGAATATCTTGTTTGAATTAATTTTTATAGATTGATTGAATAGGTTTGAATTTATAAATTGATGAAGATAAATAGATTGATTGAATATCTTGTTTGAAACTTTGAATTACATAGAATTGCTTGAGTAGCTTGAATTGTTAGAATTGTTTAAATTGCATGAATAGCTAATAGCTTGAATTGTTTAAAAAATCTAACCTATTTCAAAAATAAATCTAACCTATTCAAAAATAAATCTAACATATGTTAAAATAAATCGAACCTATTCTATAAATAAATATAACTTACTTAAAATAAATATCTGAATTTAAAAATAAATATGACCAATTTTAAAATAACTATAACCTACTTAGAATAAATATAACCTATTTAAAATTAAATCTAACTTACTTAAAAATAAAACCGAATTGAAAAATAAATCTAACCTATTTAAGCTATTTTGAAAATAAATCAAACCTATTTATAAATAAATGTCACATATTTTAAAAATAAATCTAACATATTCAAAAATAAATCTAACCAATTTTAAAATAAATCTAACCAATTTTAAAATAAATATAACCAATTATAAATAAATCTAACATATTTCAAAAATAAATCTAACCTATTCAAAAATAAATCTAACATATTTTAAAATAAATCTAACCTGTTCTAAAAATAAATATAACTTACTTAAAATAAATATCCGAATTTAGAAATAAATATAACTAATTTTTAAAATCAATATAACCAATTTAGAATAAATATAACCTATTTAAAATTAAATCTAACTTACTTAAAAATAAAACCGAATTGAAAAATAAATCTAACCTATCTAAGCTATTTTGAAAATAAATCTAACATATTTATCAATAAATCTCACATATTTCAAAAATAAATCTAACATATCCAAAAATAAATCCAACCGAATTTTAAAATAAATCTAACCAATTTTAAAATATACATAACATATTATAAATAAATCTAACATATTTCAAAAATAAATCTAACCTATTCAAAAATAAATCTAACATATTTTAAATAAATCTAACATATTCAAAAAATAAATATTACCAATTTTAAAATAAATATAACCAATTTTAAAAATAAATATAACCAATTTTAAAATAAATATAACCTATTTAAAATTAAATCTAACTTACTTAAAAATAAAACCGAATTGAAAAATAAATCTAACCTATTTAGCTATTTTGAAAATAAATCTAACCTATTTATAAATAACTCTCACATATTTCAAAAACAAATCTAACATATTCAAAAATAAATCTAACCAATTTTAAAATAAATATAACCAATAATAAATAAATCTAACATATTTCAAAAATAAATCTAACCTATTCAAAAATAAATCTAACATATTTTAAAATAAATCTAACCTATTCTAAAAATAAATATAATTTACTTAAAATAAATATCAAAATTTAAAAATAAATATAACCAATTTTAAAATAAATATAACCTATTTAAAATTAAATCTAACATATTTAGGCTATTTGAAAAATAAATCAAACCTATTTAGAAATAAATCTAACATATTTTAAAAATAAATCTAACATATTCAAAAATAAATCTAACCTATTCTAAAAATAAATCTAACAAAATTAACAATAAATCTAACATATTTAAGCTATTTTAAAAATTAATCTAACCTATTTATAATAAAACTAACACATTTAAAAAATAAAACGAATTTTAGATAAATATAACCTATTTAATATTTTAATCTAACAAAAAATAAATATAACATAAAACAAATCGAACCTTAAAATCTTGCGCCTTTGCGGGATGAAATAAACTTGCGCCTTTGCGGGATGAAATAAATTTGCAACTAAATCTTGCGCCTTTGCGGAATAAAATAAATTTGCAACTATATTTTTTCCTAATAATTAAATTAAAATTTGGGAACAACAAAAATAATGAGAGTATGAGAATATGAGATTGAGAGAATAATAGATTGAAAATAATGAGAGTTTGGTGTGAAAATGAGAGAAGGATAGGGTGTAAATTTATAGGAATTTTTTTTGGGGGGGGGGGGGGGGGGGGGGGAATTCGGATTGCTACAGTAATTTTGGAGTCGTTGGATTCAAAAAATTTCGTATTGCTACAGTAAAATGTCAAATCAAAGTCAAATTGGTGGGGGGGGGGGGGGTCGGCGGGTCCGGCGGGTCTAGGGGCGGGTCAAGCGGGTGAAGCGGGTCCAGCAGGTATAGGGTCCGAGTTTAGGGGTTTGGTCCGGGTCCAGTGGGTTCGGGTCCGGGTCCGGGTCGAGTCTACGGGTCTACACAGGGGGTATGCACGGGCCTACGGGAAAAAATCAAACCGGCCCGTCCACGGACCAACCCTTGCCTAACTCCGGTCTGGGACGGATTTGGTGCACGGGGCGGAGCGGTCCGGGTCCGGTCCACGGGTTGGCCGATCCGGTCCTGGACCGCTCGGTTTTTTCAATACACTAGCTATATCTACTCTGAAACAAAACAAAATGTTTATACAGATGATGGGCTTTTGTTAAAATGCCAATAGGGGACTAAATCTAACAACCTATCCGAACGGGACTTTCAATTTTGTCGGAAAAATGGTACTCATGCTGTCAAGTGGAGGGAGAACAAAGGCGCATGAATACACATGCAATGCAATTATTTAGAGGTGCACACAGATCGAATAATATCCGATCATATCCGAATCCGTATCCGAAATTTATATACGGATATCCAATATCCAAATATTTGTACAAATATAGATACTGATATGATTTTAAATTTTAATTATTTGTATCCGAATAGTAGATATATACTATATAATCTAATATATATTATGAAAATATTTATGTATATATCAACGGATATCCAATATTCAATCCGTATCCGTTTAATATCCAATTCTTATTTGTATTCGAAAAATAAAAACGAATACATATATGTTTTACCACTATCTGATCCGTATCTGATCCGTATCCGATCCGTTTGCAAACTTATAAACCTTTATTTTTTTTACCGTTTGACTTATAAAGTAGATCAGTTTCAACAGTTTAAATAAATTGTTTTAATTCGATTTAATATCTTTTAGAGTTAAGCTTGAGTACATATTAGCATCGCTCATCAATTAATGGAGTCTTAGAAATGATGATGGTGCACCTTTTCGGTGTGGTTCGTTCAATTAAACAAATCAGAGCACACTATTATGATTTATAGGAGGCTTTTTTCTTTCAGTTTCGGTGTTAATTTGGTTCATCCATTTCAAATCTCATTCTAATATTTTTTTTATATTTTTTTAGTAAAAAGGCACAAGGTCCGGTTTCATATATAGATGAAACAAATATTTTTTTATATATAAAGATGAAGATTATGGTATTTTGCATAACACTGTTCAAATAAAGCTTTTTTATATAAAGGTGAAGATTAAGGTACAACATCTTTAATTTGATTTAACGACCATTTAATTGTACGATAATAAAGACCATTTAATGATCATTTAAACAGCAAAAAAAAAGAAATTGAGAACTGGCCATTTAATGGCCGGTTGAGAAAAAAAGTGGACCGGCCATTAAATTAAATAGCCGGTTTAAACATTTTTAAAAATACCCAACTAACGTGCATATATTTATTAATTTGTAATTAACTTTGGGTATTAATAAATATGTCGGCTTTACCTCCCAATTGACGTGGTACCTTCAACTTTTGACTTTTGAGTTTTGACATAGGAAAGACTTCAATTGTGTGTCATTTTAAAAACGTTTGATTAAAATCAAACAGTTCACGATACTCTATTTCTTAAGAAAGATTTTTCTTTGAAGTCTAAAATTTTATATGTTATTATTCACAGAGTAAATATATATTGTCATATTACTTTAATTATTCGACAATTATTAAAATCACATTCATAGATCATCTATTCCGTATCCGTATCCATTTAATGTAAATTTAATTTTACATTTTGATATCTATTTACTATTTATACCCATACTCGTATCTGTTCATTGGATATAAATTAAATATTAGCATTATCCGCTCCGAATTTGCTCCGTTTACATCCGCAACAAAGTGAGTCTCCGCCGAAACAAAAAAACTCAAACATATTTAAAGTAAAAAAATATTTTAAATTTATAAAAATTCATATTAAACGATTCGGGTCTAAGGAATCATGTATCAATATCTGAATCCGAATTCGTTTGGAAATGGATAAGGACTCTTTTTCTTGTCGTTATTGCTTTTTGAGTCCTTTAATTGAGATCAGGTTCATAAATTGTTGGACCTAGGTTTTCGTCCCATCTGACTCTAAAATGGAAATAAAAAGTCAGAATACATTCAAAAAATATATATATATATATATAGATAGAGATGGGCTATTGTACTTCGTGAAGTAAAACCTCCGTTTACTTCACGCTCATATTTTTATTTTGAAAATTCAAACAACCGATCCGAACCGTTCAACTTGTTCTAAATATTGAAATGTGCTTGGAGACTAAATTTTACATTTTTTGAAATTTTTTTACTATTTATTAAGCCACTTTGAAAATCGCTGATCCACTGTCAACAGTAAAAAACAGTAAAATTTTCTGGACCACCGGATCAGCGATTTTCAAAGTGGCTTAATAAATAGTAAAAAAATTCCAAAAAATGTAAAATTTAGTCTCCAAGCACATTTCAATATTTAGAACATGTTGAACGGTTCGGATCGGTTGTTTGGATTTTCAAAATGACAAAATATGGCCCGAAGTAAACAGGGGTTTTACTTCGCGAAGTACAATAGCCCATCTCTCTCTCTCTCTCTCTCTCTCTCTCTATATATATATATATATATATATATATATATAGGGGCTGGCTACTATGCTTATATAAGCATATGCCCACATATGCTTATAACTCATTTTTGCGTTTCCAATGTTCAAATGGTCGATCCGACCGTTCATCTTGTTCTCCATATTAATATGTGCTTGGAGACCAAATTTTACATTTTTCTGAATTTTTTTACTATTTATTAAGCCACTTTGAAATTGCTGATCCGGGTGAACAGTAAAAACAGTGCAACAAAATTCTGGACCATATGATCAGCAATTTTCAAAGTGGCTTAATAAATAGTAAAAAAATTCAGAAAAATGTAAAATTTGGTCTCCAAGCACATATTAATATGGAGAACAAGATGAACGGTCGGATCGACCATTTGAACATTGGAAACGCAAAAATGAGTTATAAGCATATGTGGACATATGCTTATATAAGCATAATAGCCAAGCACTATATATATATATATATATATATATATAAACAATATCAAAATGATATGTCATGTGTCATATTTAAATTATGGAAGCGACTAATTGTCCTCAAACTTCTTTTCCCAGTTTTTCCTCAAAAAAAACTGTCATTTGACTAGCGCGGATACTGTAAAACTCTATAACCAATGCTGTAACTTCAACAACAAATCATGTATAATAAGTAGTTTAAAAATCTAACAATCCAAGTTAGTTGGAAGTGGTCCCCAAGTTAGTTGCAAATAGTTAGCAACTTGCAAAATATTGTACTTCCGGTTGTACTTGAAAAACTGATGGCTTCTAGAAGGTTTCAAAAACAAACCACTTCTCAAACTTGTAGTTATTTACAAATAACACCTAAAATTGTGCAAAATTAATTTTTTTGCATCAAAATTACATTTTTTTCGATATTAAAATTTTAAATTTTTTTTTATTTATTTTGTATTTTTTTTACGTATTTTTTTTCTTCAATTATTAATATTTGTATATCGATATATATCATGTAAAATAAGACTTACATACTATAAAATTAGCAGATGCAAAATATAAAACAAACATATGAGAACTACAAAGACATCAATACTGTAAAACTAGCAGAAATATTTTTACATCAAACTTGCAATTCAACTAACATATAAAATTATGCAAAAATATTTTTTTTCTTCAAAATTTTTTTTTTTCGAAATTCAAATCTTTTTATTTTTTTATTTTTTTATTTTTTTCGTTATCTTTTTTCTTCAATTATTAATATTTATATATGCATCTATATCATGTAAAATAAGACTTCGATACTGTAAAACACGCAGATGTAAACTATAAAACTAACAGAAGCAAACTATAAAATTTCAATACTGTAAAATTGATACCTGAAACTGTAAAACTAACATATACAAATTATAAAACTTCAATACTCCAAAATTCGCAACCAAATACATCTGTTCAACGACTAAATACATCTATTCAACAACCAAATACATCTGTTCAACAATGTAATTACTTCATAACCCTTTGGTGAACGTTATTTGGATGAATAAGAAACTTCATCGTTAAAACCACACGTTCTTTCGAAATATTATCCTGCAAAAAAACAAAATAAACAATGTTATAAAGTGGATATAAGTTTTTTCATAAACTTCAAGAAAGTAAAACTCACAGATGTAAACTATAAAACTAACATGCAAACTATAAGACTTGAATACTGTAAAATTAACACCTGAAACTATAAAAATAACATATACAAACTATAAAACTTCAATACTGTAAAACTCGCAGATGTAATATGTAAAACTAACATGCAAACTATAAGACTTCAATACTGTAAAATTAACACCTGAAACTATAAAACTCGCAGATGTAAACTGTAAAACTAACATGCAAACTATAAGACTTCAATACTGTAAAATTAACACCTGAAACTATAAAACTAACATGTACAAACTATAAAACTTCAATACTGTAAAATTCGCAGATGTAAACTACAAAACTAACAGCAGCAAACTATAAAAATTACCTGTGTGGAAGTTAGAGGCATCTTGGTGATCAGGTTGCAGACAAAGTGCAAAATAAAAATTGCACAGTACATTGATCATTCTTTCTGCTTTGGGCACACCTCTTCAATAATACCAACATCTTTCCATACAGGTTTAGCTGAAAGAAAAAAATGATATCAATAAATTAATAAAAACTTCAAGTCCTAATCCTGTAAATCATTAGCAGAATCCTGAAAAAATAGTAGAACAATTATTGCATAAAACTATTGCATGAAACCTGTAAAATAACTGATACATCCTATAAAACTATTGCATGAAACCTGTAAAACTATTGAATGAAACTTGTAAAATAACTGATACATCCTATAAAACTTTTGCATAAAACCTGTAAAATAACTGATGCATCATATACAATTATTGCATGAAACCTGTAAAATAACTGATACATTCTATAAAACTATTGCATGAAACCTGTAAAATAACTGATACATTCTATAAAACTATTGAATGAAACATGTAAAATAACTGATACATCATAAAAAACTATTTCTTAAAACCTGTAAAATAACTGACATATCATATAGAACTGTTAAGTAGATCATGTAATAGTTTAATGTATTTCAAATTCTAATCATGTAAATCATTGGCAAAATCTTGTAAAACAATGTATAGAAGACTTTAAATCAACAAAATTTACATGTCAAATGATGTAAATAAAATAGACATTCAAATAATACGAGATGTGTGAAAACAATTGCATATATCATGTAAACTATTGCATATATCCTGTAAAACTGTTAAACAGATCCTGTAAAATAAATAAAAGAAAAACAATGCATAGATCATATAAACTATTGCATATATCCTGTAAAAATGTTAAATAGATCCTGTAAAATACTCTATAGATCCTTTAAACCTGATTGATAGATCATATAAAATACTGTATAGATCACGTAAATCTATTAGATAAATTATGAAAATTTAAATAAAAAAATAAAATATTTACAAAACCAGACCAGATCGACAGCTGATCTGTTAGATCAGATCAGACTCTAAATATTACCAGATCGGATCAGACTGCAGGCAACTCTAAAACAGATCTCAAAGCGTAAGGATCATTAAATGATCCCATTTCACGGTCTTATCTACAACAAACCTGCACAATAACACTCAATTTTATTAATGTTCTCTAAATTAAGAGGATGCATAATATATCAGTAAGGCTATTACTTGTTGTAGAAATGCTAGCCAAAATCTTTAAAGAATTTAATCAAACAATTCACAAGCAACAGAGACAGAAAGAAGTTAATAAATTGTCACATCGAACTTGCCATAGTTTAGTTGTTTATAATGGGCAAAGCAGTCAACATAATCATACTCTATGCCAAAATTAATGAAATAAATATATAAAAATCATGAAAAAATCACAAATTTGTATACAAAGACATCAGGGACATAACTCTATGATCTACAGTTCATCTGTACAAAAAAAACTGAGAACTGGACTGAAATATGAAAGATACCCCTTGTAGCACAGTACACCATTGTGCCACACACCATAAATTGACCCTAAAGCATGATAAAACAATGCTTGATGATGTGAAGGTTTAAGTATGGTATATGGGTGCTGCTTACAAGATAAATTGGATGAGAGATGCATGAATAGCCAAGGAAGAGGCACCAAGCATGCTGGAGCTATGCAAACTGGGCTCTGTCATAGAGGACATGCCATTGGCAGACTACCTAGTGGTGAATTGAACCAAAACCATGCTATATACACCCTAGCGATGAATCCTGTAAATCTAATGTAAGAATCATGTAATGAACCAATATAAACAGACCCGGAAATAACATGCCACTTAAAAAAAAATTCAAAATAATTAGGATCGCAAAGTGGGTGATTTTTGCTTCTTGGTCCTAGTTTTTTGTTGATTAACATAAGATGCCTAAAATCTCTCTTAGATCATTTTTTCACCAAGACATGCATTAACAAAAGAAAAGTTCAACATTTTCCAAAAGCTTCCTTTTCAATAATGTCCCTATCTGTTTGATAGAACGACAGCTACTTTCGACCAGCTTGATGATTTAATGACCCATTGCCAGAAGTTGTGAATTTATTTTCAAATAAATTTGTGAAGTAATGGGTTTTGAGGAGATTTAAAGAAATGATGAACTTAACAATTTTATTGAAAAAATTCTGATCTTTACATATCCTGTACATGGATATTTATAGCCTAACATTCCTATGTACCTCTATTAGCCGTTGGGCTCATTCCTATTTTACAATGGCTAGATCTGTTGCCTAATTACATCATGATTATATCCTATTTACATAAATCAAGCTAGGTACCATATATGGATGCTAGCTGATTTGTTGCCTATCTATGCCTATGATGATTATTCTGAGGCTGATATTCTAATTTATCAACACTCCCCCTCAAGTTGGACTCGAACAAATTAATTGAGCCCAACTTGCTAAGTATATTATTGAATGTTGATTTTTCGAGCGCCTTGGTGAAGATATCAGCAAGTTGCTCTTGACTTTTAACAAATGGTGTCTCAATTTCTCCTGATTGCACTTTGTCTTGAATAAAGTGACAATCAACTTCTATGTGTTTCGTTCTTTCATGGAAGACCGGATTTGATGCAATGTGCCGTGCTGCTTGGTTATCACAGTACATTTGCATAGCTTCTTTGCACTCCACCTTCATGTCTTGAAGTAACTGTTTGATCCAAGTAAGCTCGCTTGCTGTGGATGCCATAGCTCGGTATTCTGCTTCCGCGCTTGATCTTGCCACAACGTTCTGCTTCTTGCTTTTCCAAGTTACTAAGTTGCCACCTACAAATGTACAAAATCCTGTGGTTGATTTTCTGTCACAGCTTCCGGCCCAATCTGCATCAGAATAACCAACCACATTGTTATTATTGTTTTTCTTCATCCAGATTCCTTGACCCGGAGTACCTTTGAGATATCTTAATACTCTATCAATGGCACTCAAGTGACTGGTACGTGGAGCATGCATGAATTGGCTTACAACACTAACTGCAAATGCAATATCAGGTCTAGTGACTGTAAGATAGATTAATTTTCCTACTAACCTCTGATACTGTCCTATGTCAGGTAGTGGTTCACCATCTAGTGGTCCAAGTTTAATGTTGGTTTCCATTGGAGTACTAGTTGGTTTTGCTCCTATTTTACCAGTCTATTTTAACAGGTCAAGGACATATTTTCTTTGGGATAAAAATAGGCCTTTGCTTGAGTGGGTTATTTCTATTCCAAGAAAATATGAGAGTTGGCCAAGATCCTTGATATCAAATTCATCTTTCAAGGATTGCTTAACTCTTTTGATTTCTTCATTGTCATTTCCAGTAATTATGATATCATCTACATAAACAAGGATGATGGTGGTAGAATTTTGTGTATGTTTGATAAACATGGAATGATCTGCTGAACTTTTAACAAAATTATTTTTTTGAAGGGAAAAACTTAGTTTGGCATACCATGCTCTTGGAGATTGCTTTAGTCCGTAAATTGCTTTCCTTAGTTTACATACCAGTGATGGATTCGATGTACTTTTGTGGCCTGGAGGAAGGGTCATGTAGACTTCTTCTTCCAGAGTTCCTTGGAGGAATGCATTTTTTACATCAATTTGAAATAGGTTCCACCCTAGGTTGGTAGCTACTGATAATAGAATTCTAACTGTGCTCATTTTGGCTACTGGTGCAAAAGTCTCTTGATAATCAATACCATAAGTTTGGGTGTATCCTTTAGCTACTAACCTAGCTTTATATCTTTCAATTGTGCCATCACTGTTGTATTTAATCTTGTAGACCCATCTACATCCTACTGGCTTTTTTCCTTTTGGTAAATTTACAATATCCCATGTATCATTTTTTTCTAAGGCTAGAAGCTCTTCTTTCATAGCTTTATACCAGATTGGATCTAAGTTGGCTTCCTCAAAACTATTTGGTTCGGTTTGGTTAGTTATCTTACCCAAGTAGGCCCGATATTCAGGAGATACCTTTTTGTAAGAAATGAAATATTGAATTGGATACATCACCTGATGGGACACATAGTCCCTGAATTTGATGGGTGGCTGAGTTTGTCGTGGGGACCTTCTCAAGGCAATTCCTTCTTGAGTTGGTTGAGTTGGTTCCTCATTTGATGAATGAACTATTTCCTCATTTGACTCTTGAATTTGTTCCTCATTTTCTCCCCCTGAAGGGATTGCACTTGATTCTCCAATTTGTCCTTCATTCACAACCTGTTCTTGATTTGTCTCTTCAGGAAACACAAAATTGTTTGGAGATAACAGAATTGGTTGTCTTGGTGTATTTGTTTGTTCATTTGTGTGATAATAGGATTTGTTTTCGAAAAATGACACATCTCTTGAAAAATAAAGTTTATGATTTTTGAGATCATAACACTTATACCCTTTTTTTTCCTAAGAGTATCCTAAAAATATGACTTTAACTGAATTTTTATCTAATTTGTCATGTCTTTTTATGTGCACAAAACATGTACACCCAAATACTCGAATATGGCCAAGGTCAATTTTTCTACCCTTGAGAATTTTTAAGGGACTCATATTTTTTAATTTTGCACTTGGTAATCTATTTATAAGGTAGGCTGCTGTTAGTACTGCATCTGACCAATAATTTTTTGGAACATTATTTTGAAACAAAAGTGATCTAGTGACTTCAAGAAGATGACGGTTTTTCCGTTCTGAAACTCCGTTTTGTTCAGGAGTATTTATGCATGTGGTTTGATGTAGAATTCCTTTTAATTTAAAAAATTCTATAAAATTTTTGTTTACATATTATGTCCCATTATCCGATCTAAAAATCTTTATTTTTGCATTATATTGATTTTCAATGAAATTAAAAAATTCCTGAAAACATGAAAAAACTTCATCTTTTCCTTTTAAAAGATAGATCCAAGTTGTACGAGAATAATCATCAATAAATGTAACAAAGTACTTAAAATTGTTATAGGAATTAATAGGAGCTGGACCCCATACATCTGAATGAATTAAATCAAAACATTTTTCTGATACGCTAGTAGATAAAGAAAATGGTAATCTAGTTTGTTTTGCAAACTTACAAATATCACAATTACTTGAGTCTAGATTATAACAAAAAGTTTACTTAAAATTCGATCAGACGGATGCCCAAATCTCCAATGTAATAACTTGTCACCATCTATTGAACCTAGTGACACAAGACATTTATTTGTGGTTTCTTCAAGATAATAAAGACCGTTTTGTAAAAAACCCTCACCAATCTTCTTCCCTGATTCTCGGTCCTGAAAGGTCACTTTATTTGGTGAGAATATTACATCACAATTCAAATCTTGGGTAATTTTGCTAATAGATAATAGATTTGAATTAAAATTAGGCAAGTATAAAATATTTTCTACATCCTTTGTAAAAAATTTTGTGTTTCCAGTTCCACCAATTTGGACTTTATCTCCATTTGCTATAATTACGTGTTGTGGTTCCTTAAGTTGTTTAATATTTTTTAATTTATTTTGGTCCCATGTCATATGGTCGGTAGCACCTGAGTCAATAATCCATTTACTTGGGTTATGACATAAATTTGCAAATTTTGAATTATCACAACTATTGGAACAAATTAAATTAGAATTATAGAATACTAAACCTGTCTGTTGCTGCAACAAACCATTTAACTGAGTAAGCAACTGAGTCAGCTGTGTAGTTGATGCCACAGAGGATCCTAAGGGATCTGTTGAGACATTGCTTGGAGTATTCGCGAACCCTCCCTGTTCAATTTCATTTGAATCGGCAACTTTGTTTATTTCACCGAAATTAGCAAACTTTGCTCCTCCCTTTTTTCCGCCGCCCCAGTTCCCCTTTTCTCCTTTATTGCGGTTCGGTCGGAGGTGAGGATGAAGCACCCAGCAGCCTTCGCGGTTGTGCCCTGCGCGTTTGCAGTGGTCGCACCAGTCTGCAGCTGAGGTCCCTCTCGTCACCTTGGCCGGATCCCTAGGGTTAGGGTTTGAGTACTGCACCTTGAAAACTCGGTTGCTCTCTGACTCGACTGGCGGTTGAGGGTTCATGAGGGCTCGCCTAGATTGTTCTTGCTCGATTCTTGCTACCACATCATCGAAGCTCGGCATGTCGGCCGACGCCAAGATTTGAGATCTAATCGGTTCATAGCTTTGATCGAGGGCCCCCAGGTAAGTGAAAATTAAGTCTAGCTCGGATCTCTTTTGGGTTTCAGTCGGGTCTGTTGTTGGTGGGAGGTAGACATTGAGCTCCTCCCATTTTGAGAGGATTTCGGTTACTACTTCATTGTTACTTTGGGTACCCTGTTTAATTTGGGCAAGCTCTTGTTTAAGGCTGAAAATATGCGCAAAGTTTTTTTGTTGGCCATACCTTCTTTTAGCTTTTTCCCAAACTTCTTTTGATGTGTCGGAATACATGAGCACATTCGAAATCTTGGATTATTCCATGGTGCTGAGTAGCCATGACATGATCATTTGATCAGTGGTCACCCATTCTTCTATTTTTGCGCTTTCTTCGGGGGTTGGCTCGTTTGGTTTGGTTGCTTCAGGTTTTCCTTTGGTTCCAGTGACAAAATTTAGTTTTCCTTTGCCACCGAGACCGATTATTACGGAATTGGACCAGGGAATATAATTCCTGTTGCCGCTGAGGATGATGTTTGTGATTTTGGTGTTGTCGGATTGAGACATGGTGATTTTTGAGTTGTTTGTATGCTTGAGGTTTTTGTTGTTGCGGAATTTCTTGAGTCAGGAATTGTCCTGCTCTGATACCATAATGGGTTTTGAGGAGATTTAAAGAAATGATGAACTTAACAATTTTATTGAAAAATTTCTGATCTTTACATATCCTGTACATGGATATTTATAGCCTAACATTCCTATGTACCTCTATTAGCCGTTGGGCTCATTCCTATTTTACAATGGCTAGATCTGTTGCCTAATTACATCATGATTATATCCTATTTACATAAATCAAGCTAGGTACCATATATGGATGCTAGCTGATTTGTTGCCTATCTATGTCTATGATGATTATTCTGAGGCTGATATTCTAATTTATCAACATGAAGAGATAATACTAAGCCAGAGAATGAGCACCTTGATCAAAACCTCAAAACCATGAGACAAGCTCAAATGCTGCAGATTGTACCTCTCCTCTTAATTTACTATTAGGCCAGCCACGGAAATCGAGACATGTTCAGAAGATTAAGAATGATGCAGCCCCCATTACACCCTTTAAGGACAATGAATTGCTATGTCTGCAATATACAGAAATTACATATGTCATTTAGTAGTATGGTAATGGTGATATATTTTCAAATATATCATGTTCATTCTTCTTAGACTTTCGTTCAACAAATTGTACTGAAAATTCTCTAGTGGTACATTCCCTAATTTTCTTATAATTGTGCCAGTAAAAACCAAAAAGTAATTGGTACATGATGGTACCATTGACTTTTTCTATTTGTTGTTATATTAAGTGCAGCAAATGAATGTATACCTCACTTCAACTGTGAAGTGCCTAACAACACACCGAGTATTAGTGAAATCACCTTTGCAACTTCACATGCTAGAACCAATGAGGTGACAATTACTTCTCTCATGTAGAATAAACATTAGTACTCGAAATTGGCACGTGAAAACAAAAATTGTTTTTTTTGAATTAACCAAAATGCACTTGTTAGTAGTTCAATTTTGACAGGAAGGAACTAGTACCAGTTCACTTGAAATTCATTTAACAGGAAGGCACTGGTACCAGTTAATAACTTTCTTGAATAAACCCAAATGAACTTAATAGTGGTTCAATTTTGACAGGAAGGCACTGGTACCAGTTCAATTTTGCAATTTTGCAAATAAAATCAGTTTTTCGTAAGGACAGCAATGCGAATTAAGTAGTTACCTGTTATAAAGCATGTAAGAGATTCACCTAGTTGTTGTTTAAGTCATAACTCATACAAGTATAAAAATTCTCAAATTTCTGTGACATGTATAAACTATAATATTTGAAGCGTAAAAAACTGTTGACTAATTGTGTGTAAATAGGATTGACTTGCCGTGCCACTTCATGATTAAAACAGTTTTGTAAATGTTCAAACCGGGAGCACATTCCATCAGAGTCATTTCAGCAAACACCTAAGCTGCAACACCAATCGTCAATCTGCTTGATAACAAGTAGTCCCCTCTATGCATCCCAGAGATAGCTTGATGATTGATTTGAACTGTGGTTACCATTTACTGTCGCCACAGTGAAAGAGTAAAAAGTATGTCACATTATGATATTATTAAGAAAATATTAAACTGCAAATACTTGAATTGATACTTAAAATGCACTGTTGTTTCCAAAACAAAGAGAAATCTCAGCTCGATTAAGTCTAAATTAATAATCTAAAGCAAAAAGAAAAATAAATGAAAATTCTTACTTTCACAGCATCGGTCTCACAAAAATCCTTCTCAAGCACACCATCGAAAGCGATGCGACCTTCTCCAGAGGTCAGGGAGAAGGGGCGCGCCGGGAACAGCACATGATCCGCCACCGCCGGCGATGGAGGCAATTCTATGAGCGCCTCGAGTACATCGTCGGGATGGATCAAGGGATGATGCCGCGGATCGTCGGTGCGGGATAGGTGCTCTCTCTGCTAAAGTAAGGTAGTTTGGAGATGAGAGATTGGAGAGACATCGGAGATTGGTGTTGCTGAGAGAGATTAGAGAGATCAGGTTAAAACTGTTTTAAATAAGATAGTTTTGATCGGACCGTTAAAAACAGTTAAAGTCTTATCCGAAATATTCAGGGATAATGTTAATGATAGTTAATTAGTGGTTTGGATCAGCGTGGGTAAAAAGTGGGGACGAGTCGCTGGGTATAATAACCTTTGAGTGAGCCTATGGTGCTATGCATAGCACGGATGGCTAGTGTACTACGGCTCAATATGGTACTTTTTAAAATCCTAACGGTCGATCCAACCGTTCAATATGATAATCATATGAATATGTACTTGCAAACTAAATTTTATATTTTTTCGAATTTTTTTACTATTTTTTTAGATAGGTAGAAAAATCAGTGTTTTCTGAAAATTCTGGACCATCAAAATTCTACCTATCTAAAAAAATAGTAAAAAAATTCGAAAAATATAAAATTTAGTTTGCAAGTACATATTCATATGGTTATCACATTGAACGGTTGGATCGACCGTTAGGATTTTAAAAAATACCATATTGAGCCGTAGTACACTAGCCATCCGTGCTATGCATAGCACCATAGGCTCACTCATAACCTTTTCTCTTAAATTATAGCATATATGCAGATGCACACGAATTGTGTGGATTTGATGTGAAATCAGGCTGTACCGAAATGTCTATTTGGCCCGGCCCAAAAAAAAAAGTTTGATGCCGAATAAGCATTTCAGTACTTACAATTTTTGTAAAAATAAAATTAATAAAATTAGTTTGTTAATTTTTTATTTTTTATTTATGGTTTATAAAAAAAAACTTTGGAGCGAGCATGCATTCTGTGTTGGGCTTCCAATTATAATAATTGAATTTAAGATTTTATAATACATATTGATATCTTTTCGTCAAATTATGTGTACTTCAAATACAATTGGTGTGAACAAAAGTACATTTTTCATGAGGCAATCAGCCATTTGTTGTTCTTTTGAATCCAGTACTATTTCTAAACTATTTTATAAACTTATCTATCATATAATTGAGTTTGATTATCATGAGAAAAAAAAAGACTAGATAATGATAGCTAGATTTATTATTTATTTTTACCAATAATTATTACAATTTTTTTCTTAAACATAAAGATGTCAGAGTAAATCAAATAAATAGGGGGCAAATAAAGAGTTATACTTAAACAGTAAATCAAATAAATAGTGGGCGTTATACTTAAACAGTTGTTATACATAATATTGTTGTATTATAAATCTATGTCTCAGGCACATAATAAATCAACAAAGAATGCTAACCAAATTGAGGTTTCTACTCTTGAGCAGTCACAACCGAATCTAAATGGAACATTAGCAACATCAAAATTAGAGGTTTTGCAAAGCCACAACAGTTTCAAAAGAACGCTAATTGTTTTTGCAAAGCCACGTCTAAGGCCATTAAAGTTAAATAACCACTTAAACGATATGGTTTACTCGCATATTTTACATTGATTTGTGAACAATGTGGCTCGTAAACAAATTCGTTTCCCTACACACCCATGAAAACATCTGCAACTTCGACAAAGAACATAATAATAATCTGCAAAGTTTGCTACGGATGTGTGTTAATTTTAATTTCTCCAATTTGATTCAAGTAATAACCATTTTCCTTTTACTTTGGATTCTTTTTCTTTTCTTTTATTTTCTTTTATAAATATTTTTATTTTTCAAAACCATCCAAAAGAACCCCTAATAATCTTGAGGGCAGTTTGTTATCTCAAATAGAACTGAGAAATATATCTTTATCCTCAGTATTAGTGAGTTTATATGAGTTTCTTTTTAACCATCTTAAATCCCTAAACTAAGTATTTCTATATTGAAAATTGTAAAAACATATTAATTATTGTAAATATAAAAACTCTCAGATTAAATATTCTTTTTATTTCTTTAAAATCTCTCTCTTATTTAGCAATTCTATGAGCAACAAGAAAAGACAAAAAATAATATACAAGATACATAATAGATTTCAATATTGGCATTTCCTTTTTTTCGAACACAAAAATTACAATATTGGCATTTCCTTCTTTTGCCATATGACATGCATAGCGTCAAAAATTTTATTTTATTTTTAGAAAATTAAAAATTGAAATGTCAGGAAACAAATTTATTATTTTTTTTCTTGAAAAATAACAAGGACTCAATCAAATTTTCGGTCCAGCAGGGGCAGACCTATACTATTCTAGAGGGGGGCAACTTCTTTGCTTCCTCCTGAAATATATTTTGTCCTTTCTAGACTCGTGAACTCTAATTTTGTAAATTTATTTGAAAATTCTTTGAATTAATCGAATTCCTTGAATTATTTGGACCCTAATTTACTTGAATTAGGATAAATTTACTTGATTCCTTGAATTAATCGAATTTCTTGAATTACTTGAACTTTAATTTTCTCTCAAAAAAAATGGTACGTGTATAAGAATCATGTTGTTCAACTAACATGGGAACTTAGGGAAGAATGATGTAGTTTAGTTTCTCAACTTAGGGTAGTGCACTTGGATATTGATCAGACTGATACTTTTGAGTTGGAGATGGAATAATAATGGTAGATTTACGATACACTCTTTATATATTTGGCTTGAGTATGGAGGGATTTAAAATGTTACTTTTGATACTATTTGGAGAGCAAAGATTTCATTTAAGTTTAAAATTTTCTTGTGGCTTGTTAAGCAAAAAATGAAACTAACTAGAGTGAATTTGAGCGAAAGAGGTTGGTCAGGGGATGTAGCTTGTCTATTTTGTGGGGCACTTGAAACAATAGATCACTTGTTTTTGCAATGTTCCTTTTTTAGAACAATTTGGAATTGGATATATACTTGATTATAACAACTTTGCGTTTGATATTATGACTATTAAAAGAATTGTGGTTTTATTGATACTTTAATTCCTTTTAAAGATAGGTATTTGATCGAACTTGTCAGAGGGGCACTACTATGGGTCATGTGGTTAACAAGGAATAAGCTTTTTGTTTTCAAGGGATTCATACTTCTCTTAGATCCATAGGAACTCAAATTATTTATTTAGCATAATTTTGGGTGAGATCCAAAGGAAGGGGTACTCTTCTTACATTATTCTTAGTTCTACCTATTGATGTAATGCAATTGCCCGTTTTCTTTGATAATTTTCTACCACACACCTTGTTCTACCACACACATTATTCTTAGTTCTACCTATTGATGTAATGCAATTGCCCGTTTTCTTTGATAATTTTCTACCACACACCTTAGTTCTACCACACACCTTGTTCTGTTTCGGGCCTGACAAACGCTGGAGAGGAGAGAAACTTATCTCGGGCTGAATTACAAGAGCTCTTGGCTGACAGTGATCGTCGTCAAGCCGAGGAAAGGGCCGAGCGGAAAAGAGAACTAGCACAATATGACTTCTATATCAAAAATTATTTTCCATGATAGGGTCACAAGTGCCCACTGAACAGGTAATTATGACAAATTTTATGACTAATTTATGGATTTGAATTTAGGTTGCTGTGTTGACAGATTCTAATATGACACTTTGGTTATAAGTTGCTTGTTAAAAGCATCATATCATCTATGTGATACCTGTGTTGTGTAGCACATTAAGAAAGGTTTGTGTGGCGCTTCTACATTAGCCATATTCATTACTTGTACAATTGTGTGCTGCTGCTACATTAGAAAATTTTATTACTTCTTAGCCATAGTGATTATAAAATTCATCAATCTAGTAAGGTTTGATTGGTGCTTCTACATTAGCCATATATATTAATTGAAAATTGTTATATAGAAATTCACAAATTAAGTCACCCCCCCCCCAAGTTATTGACATAGTTGCACAACACTTACATATTTATTATTCTTTTGACGTAGTTGCACAACAGTAATGTGTTGCCTTTGCTACTGAGATGTAGTGGCTTAGTGGCATTCTATACTAAATAAATATTTTGTTTTTCAACTTAGTCTCAAGTACACAATTTAACTACTTTTACTTAAGAATTCATGTTGTAACTGTTATAAATCGTATCGTACTTTTGTCATTTCCAAATTATAACACACGTGCTCATATTTTCAATGCTTAGGGTCACGGTTCCACCTCTCAACCATCTCATGAACGAGCTTCACACACTCAGCCGGGCATCTCCCAGGTAAAGAGTTTTAAAAGGGGATCTTTAATTACAGACAGGAAAAATTAATTGAGGGAGGGGGGTTATAAATAAGAAAAGGTGAATTATAACCACATTGAGGGTTTATCTTGCTGTTGTTGTTATTTGTGATTCCAATTACCAAGTTCAGTCCAATAACTTACTATTGAACTGATATAAAATAACATGTTCTTTCCATATTATGTACTTAGGGTCTGCCATGTCTTACACCAGAAAATCAAGGAGGGTCTTTCACTGCACTATTAAATCAACCTGGAAACGATGAACTTGCCACAGATGGAGCTGAGATGAACCAATGGTTCGGTCAGTCTAGCTTCAACGTGAACCCGCCATTCTAGAGTGCAAATGTGTGCATGTTAGGACTTATATATAGTTCTAACAATTGATCAGCATAGCTAGGTACTACAATGTATATTTTGGTTAACATGTGGGGGTATATTTTGGTATATTTACAGGGGTATATTCTGGTATATTTACAAGTGCATTACAGAGATGTTTTTGTAATGTGTTTTGCACATATTTTGGTACTATAATGTATGATGACTGTGTAACTGCCAATTATATGCTTTCGATCAAATTAGATATCAATGTGTTTGTGTTTGTTTGGTGAGGGTGAGAAATGGGGAATATGGAACAGTACCGGGTTGGTACAGGGAGGACAGCATAATAGAGTCAAACTGATAAAACACCTGTTAGTACGGCATTCCCATGGGTCTATCCACCGAAATAACATTCCATGGAAATATGCACCCATGGAATAAGTCAAGTGGGTCCCACGTGTCCTTGGAAATAACAAGATGGGTCCCACTTTGGATGCCCTTGGAAATAACCTGATCTACCCTTGGAAATACTCAGTGGGTCCCAGGTTCGCTACCCCTTGGAAAAACTCGGTGGGCCCCACCATAGTCTCCTTGGAAATACACAAGTGGGGCCCACCACATTCATCCTTGGAAATAGTCAAGTGGGGCCCACCACATTCATCCTTGGAAATAGTCAAGTGGGGCCCACCACATTCATCCATGGAAATAGTCAAGTGGGGCCCACCTGAGTCATCCTTGGAAATACTCAGTGGGTCCCAGGTTCGTCAACCCTTGGAGATAATCAAGTGGGGCCCACCTCATTCATCCTTGGAAATACTCAAGTGGGCCCCGTTCACAATCCCTTGGAAATAATCCTGACAGGGGCAGGTGTTAAACTATTCCATGCGTACCTTTTCCAACGGCCGTCGCATGGAAAAGGCTTAAAAAACTATTTCCAACGGGTAGCGCTTGGAAATAACAGTTTTTTTGCGTTTTTCCATGGAGGCTTGTTGCGACGGTAGTATTTCCAACGGCGGCCGTTGGAAATGACGTTTTTTGGGCTTATTCCAACGGGTAGCCGTTGGAACAAGCCATTTTAGGACTGTTGGTATAAACGGAGATTCTAGTAGTGAACAAGTGGTTTAGAGCATTAGAATGATGACGATAGTTTACAGATAGCCCACTCAGCAGTTTCTGACATTTAGCTATATCTTGTTTGTGTTGATATCGCCCTTTTCGCCTCGTACAACTTCAAATATCACCCTTTTCGCCTAAAAAATTGTCTTCTCTTTCTCTCTTTCTCTTCCTCTCTTTCTGTTCTGTGGATTTGAGTTAGTTGTGAGAGGTAGGAGAGAGAACTATGGGTATTTATCGGGTCTAAAACAACAAAAAACCAACCGGCCATTTAATGGCCAGTTTGGACATTTTTTAAAATAACCAGCTAAGATGGGCATTATTATTAATTTGTAATTAACTTTGGATATTAATAAAAATGTCGGCTACCTCTCCGAACAGAAATTATTAAAAATGAAAAAAAAAATCGATAGGTTTGTAACCAATATAACAAATGGAAATGGCAGATATATATTGGAGTTGGCTACGGTGCTATGCATAGCATAGATGGCCTCCGTGCTACGGCTCAATATTTGAATTTTCAAAATCCTAACGGTCGATCCGAACCATTCAACATGATCTCCATATGAATATGTACTTGCAAACCAAATTTTACATTTTTTAGAATTTTTTTACTATTTTTTTAGATAGTTAGAAAAACACTTGATCTGAATGGTACAAAATTTTCAGATTAAGTGATTTTCTACCAAAATTTTTATTTATAACATTTAAAAAAAATAAACCAAATAACCATCGTTTGGTGGAAATTCGAATTCTAGCACGGCCGCACCGGCATTCTGCGGAACCATTCAGCGAGGCCGCATAATGCCGATGCGGACCTCCGACTGGGTCCGCAGAACCATTCTGCGGACCCATTTTTTGTTTTTTTGTTTTATCGGTGATGTACCGGTGTAAAGCAGCGAGATACCTCGATAAACAACAAAAAGGCAGCGAGATATCTCAATTTTTTGTTGTTTAATATTTTTTTTGGTTTTCTAGGAATGCGTGCCATGAGATTCCTCAAAATTTGAAAAAAAAATGAGTCCGCAGAATGGTTCTGCGGACCCATTTAAGGGTCCACATCGGCATTCTGCAGCCTCACTGAAATGGGTCTGCAGAATGCCGGTGCGGCCGTGCTAGAATTCGCCCACCAAACAATGATTATTTGGTTTATTTTTTTTTTAAATGTTATAAATAAAAATTTCGGTATTTTCTACCTATCTAAAAAAATAGTAAAAAATTCTAAAAAATATAAAATTTGGTTTGCAAGTACATATTCATATGGAGATCATGTTGAACGGTTCGGATCGGCCGTTAGAATTTTGAAAACTCAAATATTGAGCCGTAGCACGGAGGCCCTTTATGCTATGCATAGCATATTAGCAATTTCCATATATATTTATAGAAACAGTGTATGTTATACAATTAATGTCAAAATATGAGCCATAATTTTTGAAATAACACAAATGATTTGAAATTTGATAATTCGGAAAAAACAGTGAGTTTCATGTCTTTTTCCTTTTAAAAAACACAACAGAAATATTGTTTACTTGAGAATGAAAAATAATTACTGTATTCAACAGTAGAAATATAATTCAGTATAGTTAATATGAAATGGGGGAATTTCACGTATACCCCTCAAAAACTTCAAAATACATATTTCCCTCTAAATTTTGAAATTACGTATTCTCCCTTTAAACTTCCAAAACTCACAAATTTACTCATTTTATTGTAAACTCATTTTATATTTATAAAATACCCATCTTAATTCTAATATTAAAAACATAAAAAAAATTTGTATCTTGTTTAAGAAAAATGTTAGTCTTATAAGATATCCATTATAACTTTTACTTTTTATAAAATACCTATTTTGTCCTCGAAAACCGAATACCCATTATACCCTTTATCCATTATATTCCCATTTTGCTATCAAAAACCGATCAAATATAAGAACGATATTTTTTTTAAACAAGCTACATTTGTTTTATTGTTTTTAGAGGAGGAAATACATAATTTCATGTTTAGAGGGGAATACAAAATTTTGAAATTTTTGAGGGGTATACATGAAAGTCCCCCATTTAAATTTACGTCATGGTAAGCATCACAAATTTCCTCTGACTGTTGAAATTTTACGTGCGGCATAGAATTCTTGATGTTCCGTATCAAATGCTTTTTTCAGAAAAGTATGATTCTACTTTTCTCTCGTATGACTATTGAAATTGTACCCGCGGCATAAAATACTTCAATCGTCTCTTTCAAATCAAAATAATTTAGAGGTCCAGATCTAGGGCAGGAGGGAGTCCATATCCTATGGGGTAACAAAATATTTATGTTTTGATTCAGACCGTCTGATTAGAATTCGGACTAATCCGATCAAAGGTAAAATGTACGAAGCTCTTATAATAATCGTGCAGATTCTGATCGGAGAACGGTCCAGATCCAAAACAGAAATATTTTATTACCTCAGGTGATATGATTCAGGGCAGGAGGGGCAGGTCAGAGTAACGCCAACTGAACATGATATGAAATTTGAACCGTAAACAATTTAGTCGGCAGGGATGTAATTAACACAGGACATGCTTGTCTTGGAGAAACGCAGGGATGAAATAGGTTCCGTATCAACTTGACGCTCCAAATAATTGTTGACCATGCATCTTTTTAACTCACGGCTTAGTTTCCAAGCCATACTTTCCTATTATTTCCCTATATAAACTAGGGGTGTCAATGGGTACGGTACGGGTCGGGTGGAGGCATTTTCATACTCATACCCATTAAAATTGACTTTACTCATATCCTATACATACCCATTAAAAATTGACCTTAACCTATCATACTCTTACCCGTTAATATTATCGGGTAACGAAACGGTAGCGGATGAATAACGGATATTACTAATATAATAATTAGTTTTATTATATTTTACAAATTAAATATAAAAAACTCATTCATTTCACACATATGTAATTACATTTCTAATAAAAAATAAAAATGAATGTGCAATTAATTTCAACTAAATTATTTTTATAAAGAAAGAAAATTCCGAATACATATTTAGGTGGGTTGGAAATTGAATTGAATATATATTTAGATTTTATAATTACTCTACAGAGTAACGGGTATGAAATAGTCATTACTCATACTCTTATCTATTTGGTTAACGAAAAAATATTATTATCCATACCCATACCCAATAAGCTAATAAAAAAAAAAAATTATTCATATCCGCCTTATCGAATACGATATGAGTCGGGTAAACAGCTAAAAGATACCATTGACACCCCTAATATAAACCAACAATTCGATCCTAGTCTATAATTCCTCTTCCACTCTAACACTAGGGAAACACCCCCACAATAACCAAAATGCAACAAATATTTTCACAATTTGGATCCAACCTATGGACGTGGAGTTTGTTCATAGGCGCTTTCTCCTTGCTTCTCACATGGGGAGCAGCCCGAGCACTTGAATGGGCATGGTTTAGGCCGAGGCGCCTGGAACGGGTGCTCAGGGAGCAAGGGCTGCGGGGTACTGTGTACCGACCCCTTGTTGGTGATTTGAAGGAGAACACCCAGCTTAACAAAGAAGCTTGCGCCAAGCCCATGCCACTTTCACATGATATTATCCCTCGTGTTGAGCCCCTTCTTCATCGCAGCATGAAAGAATTTGGTGCGAACTGAGAAACTTTATTATTATTTTCTCTCAGTTCCCATGCTCATTTTTTAGTCTAAGTCTATTTTTCTTTTGTGGTCCTCCCAAAATTAAAATTATTAATTAGTTTTCTTTTTTTTGAAACCTTGGATCAATTAGTCTTCAAATTGTATGAGAGAATAAAATCTGGTATACAACTTCTCTATCACTACCAGCATCACTGGCACGCCTAACTGAATACGTACTGGTTTCTATTCCTTCTTCTAGCGCTCAATTCAAATTTAACCATAGATGTTAAATGTAGTTTAGGCATAGTTACTAGTGTAATTTAGATCTGGTTTAGCTCATTTCTCTGTCTATATTATAAGTACCTTGCAGTCTCTAAATTGATCTCAGTCAATGAAAAAGCAATACACAAAATGACAAAAGTAATGTTAAAAGTAAAACAAAAGAAGGCTATCATTTTTGTAATTTTAACTTTGGAATTATCATTTTTGTAAATATTACTTTTTTTTATCAATATATCTGTTGTCGTCTATCGCCGCCAACCATAAAAAAATGTTAGAAGTGAAAACATTCTTAGTCTTTTTACTCTGCATTATCTCACCATTTGAGTTTGAATCTGGACCATCTGAACAGAATTCGGGCCAATCCGGCCCAAGACTGTAATGAATGGGGCCCCTTTAAGGTCCATGCTAACGAACAGACCGGATTCAAACTCAACATTTGAGGTACCTTGGGTAATTTAAATTCTCAGGAGGGGAGGGGAATTCAAATCCTCTGCATGAACTCACTGTTTGAGTTTATATCCTATAAATTTACTTTCCGGTTTTCACTTTTGTTTGATTTATTTTGAAACAATGTCCCAAATAAATCATCATCACCAACATATGTAATATCATTGGCATAATCATTCATTGATGATATTTAACCTGTTGGATGAATATTTATTTCACTTTTACAAAATACAGGCAAACAATCATTTACTTGGTTTGGGTCCTTGCCAAGAGTTACCATCAGGGATCCAGAATTAGTGAGGGACATTCTATCTAATAAATTCGGGCACTTTGAGACACAAAAAATAGGCCGACTCGGTCGGTTGTTGGCGGATGGGGGGCTTATTATGTATGATGGGGAGAAATGGGCTAAGCACAGAAGAATTCTCAATCCTGCCTTTCATGTAGAGAAGTTAAAGGTAATTTAAGGAATAAAATAAAAATTAGGAGAGTACTAAATCCTTTCGACATATACCTGGTTCTTAGTTTTTTGATCTAGGTGCTTTGCTTTTATTAATGTAACCTTTTACATAAAAAAAAATTAGCTCCCTATGATAGAAAATTCTTATATTCAACGAACTTTGGTTGGCACCTTTTTTGTACTTGTGGGAAAAAAAAGGAGCAATGTTGGTGAATAGTATCTAGTGCCATGGGAACTAATAGTTTGCTCTGAACCTGGCATTGTAGTGGTTTATTATGATGTGTTCTATAAAATTATGAATTAAATTGGACAATTGGTACTGCTGGCATGGTCTCAGTTTATTCTTTTATATCAGGTTTAAGCCTTAATAATTGAAGTTTGAGGTACACATTTCCATATCAACTAATATGTATGAGATTGTGTCAATTATTTACATCATTTCATCAATAATGTCACGATAAAATGGAAACTACGATTTCTGTAGAAAATATTCAGTTTTAGGATGTCAAATTTAACACCGCTAGTTTTAAATATTGACTCTATGGATATAAGACTTTTATTGTTTTTAATGGGAAGCCAATTAAAACCTATTCCTTTTCAGAGGATGTTGCCAGCATTCGCTACCTGTTGTGATGAGCTAGTTGACAGATGGGAGAACTCAGTGGGGCCCGATGGGTCATTTCAGCTGGATGTTTGGCCAGAGATGAAAATTTTAACAGGAGATGTCATTTCAAGGGCAGCATTTGGAAGTAGCTACCAGGAAGGGAGACGGATTTTCGAGCTGCAAAGTGAGCTAGCTGAGCGTTTCACCAAAACTGTTCCAACCTCCTTCTTGCCTTTCAGCTGGTATGAGTCCATTTACCTTAGAAATTTGGCTTTTCTTTGAAAAATATTTTTGTAATTTTGATCAGTTTAATGATTAGTTAAAAACAATATACAATAAAGGGGAGGTAGTACAGTTGTCTAGGAGAAAAGTCCTGGAACTGTTGGTTATCCAAATGTTGAGAGTTCGATTATCCCTCACGACTTCGCAACCTCTGCGAAAGTTTTCGAAAAAAAAACAACCTACAAAGTGGAGCAGTTAACAATTTACATTTTTTTTTCTGCCGCAATGTCTTTCGTAAGTGTTCAACATTCTTCAGATATTATAGCAGTATTGTGTAACCAACAAACAAGTAAACAAACAAAAACCGAAAAAAGGTTAAAAGTAATTGATCACTAAATATGCTCCTCTAATTTCAAGTTCCAGTTTAAGCCTTGTCCAAGAACTGGGATACTTGTCAATATTCTTTTCAAGAATTGTGAAATGATATTGGGCCTCATTCACTGGTGCCATAGGTACCTACCAACTGAAAACAATAGGAGCATGAAGCAGATGTCAAGAGAGGTACATACACTCCTCAAGGGCATAATTGCAAAAAGGGAGAAGGCCATCCAAAATGGAGAGACCACAAAAGATGACCTGCTTGGTCTTCTGTTGGAGTCGAACATGAGGGAAATGGGGCAAAATGGGAAATCAGACGCAAGTCTCGGGATGACAACTAACGAGGTGATAGAAGAGTGCAAAGTTTTTTATATTGCTGGAAAGGCGACCACGTCAGTGCTGCTGACCTGGACTATGGTTGTGTTGAGCATGCATCCTGAGTGGCAAGAAAAGGTGCGTGAGGAGGTCTTGCAACATTTTGGGAGGAAAAGCCCAGATTATGATGGCTTGAGCCGACTAAAAATTGTGAGTTATTAAATATAAATTTTGTGGATGCAGAGAGATTAGAAGGACATATATTGATTTTTTTAATTGAAGTATGATTCTGTGTGTCCGATAGTGCGGGACAATTACAATACCATACCTGCATACCATACAAGAGTTTCTGATAGTGTCAAGGCATATGTGCATCCGAATAAATCATATGCAATTAAATCCTTAAAGATAACTGCAAGTCAATTATGTCAGTTTTTGATGAACACAAAGGGGAGAGCTTGTTACTATAATGTTAATAGAGTTGCTCTAAAATCACATCCTTATATTTTGTTATTTCATATTCCTAAAATATAATTTCAATTTTAGGTGACGATGATACTATATGAGGTTCTTCGCTTGTACCCTCCGGTGGTTATGCTTAAAAAGCAAACTTGCAAAACCATGCAACTTGGCGATGTAACCATTCCATCTGGTGTGCTTCTAGCATTGCCACAACTGTTCATCCATCATGACCCTGACATATGGGGCCCTGATGCAACCGAATTCAAACCAACACGATTTGCTGAAGGTATCTCAAAAGCAACAAAGAATGGACAGTTAGCATTCTTTCCCTTTGGGTGGGGCCCACGTATATGCATTGGCCAGAACTTTGCACTTCTTGAGGCTAAGATGGGGTTGAGTATGATTCTTCAGCATTTCAAATTTGAGCTGTCAGAAAAATACCAGCATGCTCCACACCTTGTTCTTGGCTTACATCCTCAGTACGGCGCGCCAATCAAGTTCCACAGGATATGAGACACCGATTTTACGACAAAAAATAATTATATTGTATAATGTATAATTCTTAATCTTGGTAGTTTTGAATAGTCTATTGAAAAGAAGATATATAGTGGAATGTTACTCTGTACTAGAGATGAAAATATGCAACTTTTGTCTCCGTGATTTGCCTAGTTGAGAACTTTAGTCTTTAGTTCAGAGAGCAAGAATTGCGCAAATGAATCTTGTATTTCATTGATGTAATCTGATTACATGTATATGGCTATTCATAGAAGAATATTCGTTTGTTACAATACTCACTCACGGAGAGCCTAACAATTTGTCTCTCTAACAATCACTAACTAATGTAATTTGTGGTTGACTGGACGTATCCAGTGTATGCCTATCAGTAGTTCTGTTGACCTTTGCATCCAGATTTTGTCCTCTAATTAGAATTGATCGACATTTATAATCTTATCTTGAGGGGAGTCTTGAGAAATGAAATGTAAAATTAAGATAAATAGAATTAATTATGTAGTTAGCCTCAAACCATATAAAATAGTTAAAAAGGAGCTAAGATAGAACTCCCACTTTTTTTTCTAAACTAAAATGTTACCGTTATGATTAGGTGATAAAAACGTTGGAGACCTCTTTGTAAAAAATCAGAACTGCAATATAAAAAATACAATTAATCATCTCAATTTCTGTGTCTCAAATCTTCCGCTAAAATCAACAACAAGAAAATCTCACAAGTTAATATTAAGAACATAATCCACAGGTGCTAGTCAGAGCAACAAAGCGGCAGCTAGACAATAGCAAGCTAGCAGCTCCTATCATTGTCCACAATAAACATATTCCTACTTAGTGATCCTAACTTAAATGATATTTTTAGTACCTACTTAATATAATTTTATGAGTAGCTTTGAGCATACATTCAATTTTTATGCATAATATATATATTTGATATTTTTTTTTTTTGACTTAGCACTAACAAGTTAATGCCTATGCAAATATAAATTTTATATCTCATATATCAATTTTGGTGAGTTTAAGATCTCCAGTCTTGGCTGCATTGGCAGTGCGGCTTGCAATGCGGCCCATAACAGAGAGTTTACATACTTTGTTTCGGCTCGATTTCTCCCAGTTCCACTTCCATATCCTTCTTTTCATCAATTCCTGTAATGCTACTCAAAAAATTTGGAAGTAACTTTTTTCTCGTTGGAAATCCCAAGTAAAACAAGATTTTTGGCCTTTTTTCCAAGAAAAAATCTAGTCAATTTTACTACATAATTTCAACCTATCACATATTTATTTTAATCCAACAAATTATTTTTTGGAATTCCATATGATTTTCTTAAATATTTTATAGATTTTTCAACTATTAAGTAAAAAAAAAAATAGTATTTGGTAGATAAGATATCTCATATACCACATTTAATCCCTCCTAAAGTTCTTTCAGTTATGTTGTTCAATTGCTTGATTTGCAAAATATTGCCAAATAGTAGGAACTACCATGATCAAGGAATCTTATCCTTTTTTTCATTCATCTAGTAAATCAAGATTTAATTTCATAGGCAGTCATGGGGAATGAAATCCAGAGGCAAAGATCAAGGAACTGGACAAATCAGGGAGACAAAAAAAAGTTGCGTTTTTTCATCTCTACATATAGTAACATTCCACATTTATTTTATTTTAGTAAAAGTTGGAGATCAACCTACCTAATTATTTAATATCCACAAGAGATCTTTCATCCGGATTTCGAAAATACGACCTCCAACACGGAGAGCATTGTCTTTGCCACTAAACAACTGAGGATAACTACCGAGGATAACTAATCCTACATTATACAATATAATATTTGTTGTCATAAAATCAGTGCCAATCATATCCTGTGGAATTTAATTGGTACACCATACTGAGGATGTATGGCAAGAACAGTGTATGGAGCATGCTGGTATTTTTCTGATAACTCAAATTTGAAATGCTGGAGAATCAAACTCAACCCCATCTTAGCCTCAAGAAGTGCAAAATTCTGGCCAATGCATATACGTGGGCCCCACCCAAAGGGAAAGAAGGCTAACTGCCCATCCTTTGTTGCCTTTGAGATACCTTCGGAAAACCGTGTTGGTTTGAACTCAGTTGCATCAGGGCCCCATATGTCAGGGTCGTGATGGATGAATAGTAGTGGCAATCCTAGAAGCACACCAGGTGGGATGGTTACATCTCCAAGTTGCATGGTTTTGTATGTTCGACGGGAAATCATAATAAATGGAGTGTACAGGGGAAGCACCTCATATAGTATCATGGTCACCTAGTAAATTAAATTTGAAATTAAATTTTAAGAATATGAATAACAAAATGTAAGGGTGAGTTATTAGCAAACTATTATAGTTAACATTATAGTAGGAAGTTCCCCCTTCTGAGTTAATAAAAAGTTAAGATAATTGATTTGGAATTAGAGCAACTATTGTTGTAAGGTATGGAATCATATTTTTCTACCATTGGACACATAATCATATTTCATTTAAAAAAAAGCGCTTCTAATATTGTGAAAACCAAATTAGTCCATCTTTAGCAGCGAGCACAAGGTGGCAAAATGATCTCTCTCCTTCCACATGATTAATATTTAAAACTCACAATTTTTAGTCGGCTTAAGCCATCAAAATCTGGCTTATTCCTCCCAAAATGTTGCAAGACCTCCTCGCGCGCCTGTTCTTGCCACTCAGGATGCATGCCCAACACAACCATAGTCCAGGTCAGCAGCACTGACGTGGTCTCCTGTCCCGCAAAATAAAATAGTTTGCACTCTTCTATCACATCGTTAGTTGTCATGCCGAGACTTGAGTCTGATTTCCCGTTTTGCCCCATTTCCCTCATGTTTGATTCCAACAAAAGACCGAGCAGGTCATCTGTTGTGGTCTCCCCATTTTGGATGGCCTTCTCCCTTTTTGCAATTATACCCATGAGCAGTGATTGGATCTCTCTTCCGATCTGTTTCATCCTCCTATTGTTTTCAGTTGGTAGGTACCTGTGATACAAGTGAACGAGCCCAATATCATTTCACAATTCTTGAATAGAATATTGACAAGTACCCCGGTACAAGTACTATATGTTTGTTACACAATTTCCACAAATTTATAGTAATAGTACATATGAAAGGCATAATACGGCAGAAGAAAATTGGTCAACTGGTGCACTTCGTTTTTTTTTATACACGAATGATGAAACTTATCACAAATTACAAAATTATTTTTTAAATAAAAGCCAAAATAACAAGGTAAATGGACTCATACCAGTAGAAAGGCAAGAACAAGAAAGGAGCATTTTTTATGACACGCTCAGCCATCTCACTTTGCAGCTGAAAAATGCGTCTCCCTTCCAGGTAACTACTGCCAAATGCTGCCCTTGAAATGACATCTCCTGTTAAATTTTGCATCTCTGGCCAAACATCAAGCTCAAATGACCCATCAGGCCCCACTAAGTTCTCCCATCTGTCAACTAGCTCATCACAACAGGCAGAAAATGCTGGCAGCATAGTCTGAAAAGGAAAAGGTTTTTTATTCCCATTAAGGATAATAAAATTGTAATATGACTAATATCCCCACAATCAAAATTTAAAACATCAAATTCATAATTATATTTCTAAAACTTGCATTGTTAAATTTGACCTCCTAAAACTGAATGGTTGCTACATGTATCGTACTATGAATTGATAAAATGATATTAATAATTAACACTGTATCGTACATATTAGTTGATATAGAAATGTCTACCTAAAACTTCGATTATTAAGGCTTTAGCCTCTGATATAAAAGGAAAACTGAGACCAGCAGTACCAATTTAAAACATAATTATATAGAGTACATCATAAATTAAAACCACTACAATGCAAATACCAGAGCTAACTATTGGTTCCCATGGCACTAATACTATTCACCAACATTGCTCGTATTTTTTCGCACAAGTACAAATAAGGTGCCAAACAGAGTTTGGTCGAATTAAAGAATTTTATGTGGAAGGTTTCACTAACTTAGCAGAAAAGCACCTATATATCACAGAAGTAAGAACCAGGTAATTAACATGTTAAAAGAATTTAGTACTTTCCTAATTTTTATTTTATGCCATAAATTACCTTTAACTTCTCTACATGAAAGGCAGGGTTGAGAATTCTTCTATGCTTAACCCATTTCTCCCCATCATAATTCACAAGGCCATCAGCTAATAGCCGACCGAATCGGCTTATTTTTTGTTTCTGAAAGTGCCCGAATTTATTGGATAGAATTTCTCTCACTAATTCTGGATCCCTGATGGTAATTCTTGGGATGGGCCCAAACCAAGTAAAAGACTGTTTGCCTGTATTTTGATAAAAGTGAAATCAATTTTCATCCAACAGGTTAAAGAGCTTTAGACTAATTTGGGATATTGCAATTTGAAGACTAATTTTGATAAGGACCCCAAAAGAAAAATAGCTTTGCACTAAAAAAATAAATGAGCAGAGATGGTAGAAACCATATTAGAACAATATAATTCCCTCGTAATTCACCCACCAAAACTAAGAGAAAATAAATGAACAGGGATTCTCAGTTCGCACCAAATTCTTTCATGCTGCGATGAAACAGGGGCGCAACACGAGGGACAATATCGTGCGAAAATGGCATGGGCTTGGCGCGCGCTTCTTTGTTGAGCCGGGTGTTCTCCTTCATATCACCAGCAAGGGACCGGTACACAGTACCCCGCAGACCTTGCTTCCTGAGCGCCTGGTCCAGGCGCCTCGGCCTAAGCCACATTGAATGGACTTGGGCCGCTCCCCATAGCAGAAGCAAGGAAAAAGCGCCTAAGAACAAACTCCATATCCACAGGTTGGATCCAAATTCTGAAAATATTTGTTGCATCTTGGTAGTGGGGTGTTTCACCGATCTAATGGAACTTTTTCTATTTTATGCAGTATTACAGTGGAAAAACAGTGATTATAAAATTAATGAGTGGTTATAATTTGGGGAGGATCGAATAGGAAAGTATGGCCTGGAAATTTACAAGCCATGTGTAAAAACAATGAAAGATTGTCAACAAATACTGCGGTCGGCAAGTCAAACACGGAACCTATTTTTTTTTTTTTTTTTGTGGAAAAATAAGAATCTAGCCAATATTTATTAATTGATAATTGCGGTAACAAGAGTTTGTAGTTGCAATCCAAAATAAACACAAGTTGCTCAAATAAACTTGAACAAAATCAAAAACAAAGTAAATAAAAAATGTAAAGAAAAAGTTTAAAGATATAACAAAAGAAAAACTAAATGTTATTCGATAGTAAAACTTTTTCCGATGTTTTTCTCGTGGCTATGCAGCATTTGCGCCACTTCTTCTATTAGATTTCTGTGTGACTTGTTGGTGTTTTTGAATATGCGTGCACATCTTTTTCTTCAGATGACAAACATTGCCACTAGTAAAGTACCTCGTGCCCTTTTATTGTTGTCTAGCCGTAGTATGGATTCTATCGGTTGTGTTCTCATTTGTAACGCAATCTTCATCCTTCCGTACATTTCCGTTGCAAATGAGCATTGGCCAACCATGTGTTAGGTAGATTCAGCGTCACGACAGTACATCACGCACATGTTCGTGATACGTAACCTATTTCAACCCTGCATTTCTCCAAGACAAGCAGGTTCCTGCGTTTATTTCATCCCTTTCCGTCTAAATTATTTTAACGGTCTGATTTTAAATCACGTTGATTTGCGTTACTTAGGCCTCTGCCCTCCCGCCCAAGGCCTGGAGCTCTTCTCCTAGAAATTTCATGTCTCTTAATTTTTTTTAAATTACATATTACATCCTTTAAAATTCACAATATCACATTTATCCTTTCCAATTTTAAAAACTCACAAATTTATTTAATTTATTGCATTTACTATTTTAATTAATAAAATACACATTTTATCTTTTCTTTTAAAAAATAAAAATATGTATTTTATAAGAAAAATGTTCGGTCTTTTTATTTGACGTATTCACAGTAATATTTAAGCATATGCTTGTCTACAAACACAAGTAAGAATATAAATCATTTGCTTTCGTACCAGGGCACTCATACTATGTATTTTTTTTAAAAGGATTAAATTGAAAGTGAGTTTTACTATAGCAAACTATAAAATTGGTAAATTTGTGAGATTTTAAAATTTGTAAGGGTAAATATGATTTATGAATTTTAGAGGAAGAAGTACAAAATTTTGAGATTTTGAGAGGTATACATGAAATTCTCCCTCTCCTATATATATATCTCAAAAGTACCTTCTAACGTCACTTCTTTTGTCATCTCTCTTCATTGATTTCATCAATTTGTTATTTTGTTTGTTAGCTTCTTTATCATTTAGGTTATTTGCAATTCATAAGGTAATTCTGTCCTTGGGCAGAAAAGAAAAATATAGCGATGACAGTAAGCATAATTGGTTCTGGTTTGCGAAATTCGAATTGGACAACGAACTGTCTCAAAAGTCTTCTCAATCAACTATATGAAACAAAAAACATGTAGTTGTAGGCCTTTCTTTATATTCTCCAATCACCAACTGCTTGTAGGCCTTTCTTTATATTCTTCAATCACCAACATGTAGTTGTAGGCCTTTCTTTATATTCTCCAATCACCAACATGTAGTTGTAGTTATGATTTGAGAGGCGCATGAAAGTACTTTTGTTTAATTATCTGATATCGCTACAATAGAAAAAGGTTCATTCACTTGTTTGCCAAGATTACAGCTCAGAATTATTTGATAGTACAAAATAATGATAAATATAAATATTATATAATATTATATTTTCTTTTAAATTATTCATTTATTTACGCTAATGTTTATAATTATAGTGGGATTGATTTATACATGGTTCTAAAAATCGGAATCGGAATCGGAATCGGGTAGTCGACCCTTGACGCGGAATCGGAGGAATCGGTCGGAATCGGCCGAGTCAACTCGGAAACTCGGATTTTTATTAAAACACTTGTTTTGTATAATAAAAATAGGAAAAAAATTATAAAAAAATATTAGTTCAAAAATAATGTTAAGGTAACTTTTTACATTAATATAATCTACTAATAAAATAAAATATGAACATTTAAATTAAAAAAATCACAAAAATAAAAACTTGAAAAATAATCACGGGTTCATCACAGCTCACATTCTCAGTTCTTCACATTAGATTATAGCTTGTATATTAAGTCCACTTTTTAGACAAAAATAATTCAATAATATAATATAAACATTCAATATCGGCCGATTAAAAAAATTCACTCCATATTTTCTATTATTATTATTATTATTATTATTATTATTATTATTATCATTATTATTATTTTGCTATAATTAAACAACGTAATAGTTCAGGTAATGTTCCCTTCAAATTATGTTTTGTAATAGAGATTTGCAAGTCGTAATATGTTCCGTATTTTTTAATCCATGTAAAAAAGAATACCGAAAAATTAAAATTGAAGAAAAATTTGGTGTTTTGCACAAATAATTAATTAAAGAGGAATATTCTAGAATAATATTTGAAGAATCGTCTAACCGAGCAAGTTTGGACCTTCATTAATATTTAAGTCAAATAAATCATTCAAAAACTCAGCCACATACAGAGTTCCACGTGGAACACTCTTAATGGGTGTTATATGAAGGCACGGATTGAGGCCTAATGTGTTTCTTGTGTGTAATTTTAGCCATTGATCTAGCTTGGATGAATGGCTGGTAGCCCTTGGTAAAAAGAATTCAGAACCTATACACTGTAGTCTTGGAAGTTGAAACTGCTCAATAAATGTCAAGATTTTTGGTTCCCTAATCCCGGTCTATGTAAATCTATTAATGTATTGAAATTTAGAAGCAACAAATTTATACACCATGTCTATTTAAATTTTTTGTCCATTAATCTTTCTCCTTCAGTGCTCAAACGTTCGACGGTTCGAGTCTTTCTTCGGAAAAATAAAAATAGCGTGAGCTTCTTCTCCGAATTCAATAGGAATGACTTGGAACTTTTCAACACGGCTAAACTCGGCTGACTCGGATCAAAACTCGGATGACTCGGACCAAAAATCGGCTAACTCGGCCGATTCCGTCACTGTTCATCCGATTTTTTCTGAAAAACTCGCATAGACCCGAGAATCGGGTAAAACTCGGCCCGGTCCCGTCCGATTCCGAGTTGAATCGGCCGAGTTGACTCGGAATCGGCCGATTTTTTGAACCATGGATTTATACAATATTTCAAATAATACTATTTAACTAGTATTATCCATTTTAAGTAATCTTTAAAATGGATAAAATGTTTGCCCCCACTCTTTCATCTTTTAGCCAAAAAATAAAAATTTCTTCCATCAATTTTTTTTTTATCGGATCAATCTTGTCTGTTATTCAGACAATATGTAAGAAATTTTGCAAATCTTAAATACAAATATCTTCTATTTAATTTTCTCTTTCAAATAAAATCTATGACGAAGTATTTTTGAGTTATATTTATCTTGTTGTTTTTATTCTTAATATGCTATGTTTAAAGACTTAATATGTTATGTATAAAGATTTTATATGATAGGTATAAAGACTTGATATGTTATGTATAATGACGGTAACTTTAAACCTTTTAAAGACTTGCACCAATTCTTTTATTTTTCCTTCAATTAATCTCATCCATTTTTCGAACGAGCTGTAAGTAATTTTGCGAATTTAAAACTACAAACATTTTCAACTCAGTTTTCTCTTTCAAATTAGAATCTATGAGCTCGGATAGCTCATCGAGTTTGGCGTTGATAGCGGCGCGATCACTAAATATGTATTCGTTGGCTACATTGATTTGAGCATTCATCCTTGAAAGTTTCCCAACATTCCATGTCTTTAGCTCCAAGTTTGAAAAATATGAGCTCATGGCGAAGATAAAGTAGTCTCTACTCCTAAAGATGCAAGTGCTGGAAAATAAATATGTTACTATTCTAATTGATATTTTTGGGGTTTTTATGCAATAAGAGTGCTGAAAAATAGATAAGCAAAAATTAAACTAATCCTAATTGATATTTTTTTGAGTTTTTATGCAAATAAAATATGCTAAAAATAAAAGTGTGGAAGTAAGATACAATAAAAAGTTTCTGACCTAGTCCCAGTTATTATGTTTATACCTAATGACAGCGCAAGAATTTCTCTAAAGGAGAATTTTTACTCTATCCCTGGCAACGGCGCCAAAAACTTGATGAGTCCAAATTTAACTACTAACTTTCAGTATAAATTAATATACTTTTTAACCCTAATGTCTACTTACGTTCATATCACAAGCGCATGATCCTACCGTTTAGTATAATTGGGGTGTCGATCCATAGAGATAGTGTATTAGTTATCTAACTTTTCACTAGTCTAGGTACTTGAGGGGTTTTGAAATAGGTTTGAAAACAAGTTCAAAATGGTTTTTAATAGTAAAAAGGTAGAGTTCAATACCCTCAAGGTTTATGCGGGTGAGCTAATTATTCTAAGATTTGGGTTAAACAATTAAATAGAAATTCTCTAGGGTTCAGGTTTTCTCCTTCTAAATTATGCAAAAATATATATTTCTGACGTCTCTCTACCCCGCATGCGGCACTGTCACTACCCCACAGGGTGTGTAGGGTTTCTGTGTATGTGATTTGAAAGGTTTCTGATCTCGCGATCAGCTTTAGGGGTAACAATTCAGAGTATTATAAGTATGCAATTATCTTTCTCACACAAACACAATTGTTCATTCGTATTCTACCCCTCAATTAATTATCCCAAAGACCCTACCTAGATTAAGTATCTACTAATAAAACCTAAATTTCCAATCTACGCTATCCTGCCAAGGGAGCCCACTGGGTTCCAACCCTAGTCTTTGAACTGCTGCCAGGCCTCGTTAGCCGAAATGTTACATATACTTACATGCATTATCCCACTCACACCGGGATACAATGAAATCATACACCTATTGGTATGTGGAATGTCACTGGCATATAGTAAACAGAACTATGTATGCAAGGACTTAATGAAAAGGAATTTAAATAATAAAGCAAATACAAATCAACATACACAAAACATAAATTATATTAAAACATAACAAAGAATTCGATTACAAACCCTCACCCTAGAGATGAGACGTTTAGTTTATCATGGCCATGGCAAAATAAAAGAAATAAAATAAAAATAACATAGATTACAACCTAATTGAAGATTGAAGAAGCCCTGCCTCCTTAGATGATGCATTCTTCTCTTGCTTGACTTCCGATGACTACTCTTCTCTCTCTAAGGAACTCTCTAACCTAACCTAGCATGAGGATGCTAATCAATTCTATGGACTTAACACAATTAAACACGCACACCAAAATCAATTACAAGAGGGGCTTTTATAGCCTTCCTAAAGAAGAGGGTGAGTAAAGGAAGTAGTGGAGAAGGTGGAGACTTGGAGTGCACTCCAAGTTGGCATAAATGGAGCCAAAAATAGCGAGCCAAACTTGACTTTGAAGCAATTGCGCCCTCCTAGAAGGATTCTGTCGGAATTAGCATCAACGGTGGAGATATTGATCAAGTGCTTTGAATAGTCCACTGATTGAGTCCACAAATCGTGCAGCATAGGATAACCCAACACGACCTCCTAACTTAGCTGATTTTGCTGTGATTTCGCCATTTTCGTATGTTGTGCACTTCGTGTAAGCTGTTGCATGCTCCAGGCAGTGCCCTGATTTGGTGCTAACTCCAGAAATCGCCTAAATTCGACACTTTTGCTCCATTTTTGGCCTAAATAAGCAACTTTCTCCAAAACCTGCCAAAATAGCCTAAAATACGTTTGCCGTAAATAAATTGGGAAAATGGCTACTTTGCATTCACTTTTGCCATTTTTCGCAAGAAAAGATAGTGATGTTCGCTATATATTTTGGCCCGATCAGTTGTCGTTCATCTCCTTGTAGTTCTCTGTCATGTTCTACTTGTTGTGTTTCATTACCTACTAGTTTTATTTCATCTTCGTCTAGTTATTTTTTATCTTCTACTAGACTGGTACTGATTTGGTACCCGTACCAGTACCATATTACTACAAAAATTCAGTAACCATCGACAGAGGTCAACAAGCAAGGAAATCCACTAATACCGATTATCAAAAGGTCAACACAACAATGACCATAATTCCACAAGTAAACAGGTCAATCAAGCACGGGAAGAGTAATAACCGCTCACAATAATCATCAATACAATTGATACGAACAAGTACGGGCTTTAATCAAAACTGACAAGGCACAAGTCAAAGGGGTGAGAATCTGCTGCGATTCTGAGGGATCGCAGGACCCTGCGATTCTAATCCCAACCATTCAAATGATGAAACCCAGAAATCCTTAGAGAAGTCAGTTTTTGTGCACGAATCTCAAAACATATAAACGGTTGGGATTGGAATCGTAGGGACCCTGCAATCCCAGAGGATCGCAGCAGATTTATTTCCCAAGTCAAAAAGGGGTGTGGGCTCAGCCCTTTATATAAACAAAGTTCACAGATTTCTCGCAACCACAGAAAAGTCAGATTCAAGCAGCATATTCGATCACTACTCATTTCATAAAAACTACAATTTCAAGAGCCACAAAGGTCTTTAGACCACATACACAAATTGCGCAAATGAGCGTAAACATCTATCGAATAAACATCACAGATCAAGGGCTCAGCCCATATTCACATAAATTAAGCGAATACAAATAAAAAGGCGAAAAGGGAATTACCGAAAGAAAGTCTTCAAAATTTTGCAAAAAAGGGAAGAACACCGGCCAGTACCAAGGTTTTTCTTTGACCTCGCTTCGCGGCACTCACAGAGTCACCAGCAAGAAAGAGGCACCGACAGAGACACCACAAGGCAAGAGGCGCTGACAGAGGCACCACTAGCACTGCACCAACACCGCACCAACACGTACCAGCACCAAAAGCACCACAAAAATTACTAGCACAAGCCAACCAAAACCCTAGCAGGGTTTGAAATCGCAAGCAATAGAGGAAAAGGAAAAAAAAAAGGGCAGAGATAAAGTCCTCAACACATGAGGGAGAGGAAGAGGAGTAAAATCAGAAAACCAAAACCACGAGAAAAAGATAGAGCGACTCATATAGGGGGTTTGTGCGTACGGCCTCATGCGGAGGCATGAGCTATCAGAGCGAAGGTGCAAAAGTCACAAGGGTAAGTGAGAAGGACAGCGATGACTTTCGATCGGTCGCGCGTGGGAGAGAGAAACAGAGGCGCGTTTCTTCTCTAAGAAGAATATGAATAGAGGGTGGTGGGGTGCGCTGTAAGAGAAAGAGGGAGCGGAAAGAGGTGGGGTCTAGGGTCAGAGAGAGAGAACGAGGGGATGGGTTAAGGGTTTGGTTTAGGGAGGGGAGGGGGCTCCAGCGACAGGGACAAAGAGAGACAGAGAGGGGAGAGGGAGGGATTAATAAGGGGAAGGCTCTTTAAGATTCGGGTAGTCCTAAAGTAAATGGTTGAGATATTTCCAAGAATAGAAATAACAGAAACAATATAGGTTGATCATACTTGGATAAATCAAAATACATTTAATCAACTAATTTCGTTGGTATTTGGGTTTATAAATTTATACTCAATATCAAATATTTATTGTTTTAATTATACTTTATTTATATTCTTGGTCTAATTTATTAAATTCCTAATAAAGCTTTTATTAATATTTTTATTCTATGATTTACTTAGTGCTAACATACCACAAAATTTATATTTTAAGTTCATGAATTTTATTTGTTAAAACTTCAAATTAATATATAATTATGTAAATTTTAAATTGGTTTAATAAACAAACTTACATAATTTAATTTATCCTTTTAATTAACTAACTTTTGTTTTCCCTAATTAATTAATTAGAATTTTAATTAGTTGAAAATTTTCATTGTTAGTATAATTAATAAATTTAAAATTTACGGACTATATCAGTTGTCTTTCATCCTCTACTAGTTGTCTTCCATCTTGTACTGGTTGTCATTCATGTTCTACTAGTTGTCATTCTTGTACTACTTGTTGTATTTCATATACTATTGGTTGTCTTTCATCTTATGTGTTTTGTCTTCTTCTATTTGTCTTGCATCTTGTCCAGGTTGTCTTACATGTTCTATTGGTTGTCATCTGGTGCTGGTTATCTTTTATGTTATACTGGTATTAGTTGTCTTGCATCTACTAATGTTTGTATTTCATCTTCTTTGGGTTGGTTTTCATCTTCTTGTAGTTATCTTTCATTTTCTACTAGTTGTGTTTCATCTTCTTCTAGTTGTCTTTGATGTTCAACTTATTGTCATTCATGTTCTACTGGTTGTCTTTCATCCTCTACTAGTTGTCTTCATCTTGTACTGATTCTCTTTCATTTTCTACTGGTTGTCTTTCAACTTTTACTGGTTGTTTTTAACATTCTAGAAATTATTTTTCGTTTACTTCTTATTGTGATTCATCTTGTGTTAGTTATATTTCTGGTTCTATTGATTGTCTTTCATATTCTACTGGTTGTGTTTCATCTACTACTGGTTGTATTTTGTTTTCTTCTAGTTGTCTTTGATCTTATACTCATTATCTTACATGTTCTACGGGTTGTCTTTCATGTATTACTAGTTATATTTCATCTTCTTCTAGTTGTCTTTCATAGTGTATTTGTTGGCTTTCATATTCTATTGATTGTCTTTCATATACTACTAGTTATATTTCATCTTCTTCTAGTTGTCTTTCATCTTGTACTGGTTGTCTTACAAGTTCTACATTTTCATATTCAACTAGTTGTCTTTCATCTTGTCCTGGTTGTTATACATGTTCTACTGGTTGTCTTTCATCTACTACTAGTTGTATTTTATCATCTTCTAGTTGTATTTTATCTTCTTCTAGTTATGTTTCATCTTGTAACGATTGTCTTCATCTTCTTTTAGTTGTCTTTAATGTTCTAATGGTTGTCTTTCATTTACTACAAGTTTTATTACATCTGCTTCCAGTTGTTTTTCATCTTCCTTTAGTTGTCTTTCATGTTCTACTTTTTCATATTCTTCTAGTTGTTTTTCATCTTCTTCAAGTTGTCTTTCATCTTGTACTGGTTGTCTTACAAGTTCTACATTTTCATATTCAACTAGTTATCTTTCATCTTGTCCTGGTTGTCATAATGTTCTACTGGTTGTCTTTCATCTACTACTAGTTGTATTTTATTATCTTCTAGTTGTATTTTATCTTCTTCTAGTTATGTTTCATCTTGTACCGATTGTCTTTCATCTTCTTTTAGTTGTCTTTAATGTTCTAATGGTTGTCTTTCATTTACTACAAGTTTTATTACATCTGCTTCTAGTTGTTTTTCATCTTCCTTTAGTTGTCTTTCATGTTCTACTTTTTCATATTCATCTAGTTGTCTTTCATCTTCTACTAGATGTCTTTCATCTTGTACTGGTTATCTTTAATGTTCTACTAGTTGTCATTCATCTTCTTATAGTTGTCTTTCATATTCTACTATTTGTCTTTCATCTTCTTATAGTTGTCTTTCATATTCTACTATTTGTCTTTCATCTTCTTATAGTTGTCTTTGATTTTCTACTAGTTGTCGTCATGTTCTAATGGTTGTCTTTCATCTACTACTGGTTGTATTTCATCTTCTTCTAGTTATCTTTCATTTTATACTGGTCGTCTTTCGTGTCTACTTGTACTGGTTGTCTTACAAGTTTTACTTTTTCATATTTTTCTGGTAGTTTTTCATCTTCTACTAGTTGTGTTTCATCTTGTACTAGTATTTTTTCATGTTTTACAAGTCGTCATTAACGTTCTATTGGTTGTCTTTGATCTACTAATGGTTGTATTTCATCTTCTTCTAGTTGTCTTTCTTCTTCTTCTAGATGTCTTTCATATTCTACTAGTTATTTTTTAGCTTCTTCTAGTTGTTTTTCATCTTATACAGGTTGTCTTTCATGTTCTCTTGGTTGTCTTTCATCTAATACTAGTTGTTTTCTTCTAGTTGTCTTTCATTTTGTAGTAGTTGTCTTTGTTGTTTTCTTTCATGTTGAACTGGTTATCTTTCATCTACTACTTCTTTTGTTTCATCTTCTTCTAGTTATTTTTTAACTTGTACTATGTCTTTCATGTTCTACTAGTTTTTTATCTTCTTCTATTTGTTTTTCATCTTGTGTTGGTTGTTTGTCATGTTGTACTAGTTGTCTTTCATATTGTACTGGTTGTATTTCATGTTGTACTGGTTGTTTTTCATCTTTTACTGGTTTATCTGTCATGTTCTACAAGTTTTCATTCATGTTCTATTAGTTACCTTTCATCTACTACTGGATGTATTTCATTTTTTTCTAGTTGTCTTCATCTTCTTATAGTCGTCTTTCATCTTCTCCCATTTGTCTTTCTTCTTTTACTAGTTGTTTTCATATTTTACTAGTTGTCTTTCATATTCTACTAGTTATTTTTCATGTTCTACAAGTTGTTTTTCATCTTCTTCTAGTTGTTTTTCATTTTGGGTTGGTTGTCTTACTTGTTCTACTTTTTCATTTTCTTGTAGTTTGACTTTCATGTTCTAAAGGTTGTCTTTCATTTTCTTGTATTGGTTGTCTTACAAGTTCTTATTTTTCATCTTTTTCTGATTGTCTTTCATCTTCTACTAGTTGTCCTTCATCTTGTTCTGTTTGTCTTACATGTTCTACTGGTTGTCTTTCAACTACTACTAGTTATATTTCATCTTCTTTCAATTGTATTTCATCCTCTTCTAATTGTATTTCATCTTTTTTCTAGTTATCATTCATCTTGTACTGGTTGTCTTTCATGTTCGACAAGTTATCTTTGACCTTGTACTGGTTGTCTTTCCTCTGCTCCTAGTTGTCATTAATGTTCTATTGGTTTTTCTTTCATCTACTACTTGTTGTATTTCATTTTATTCTAGTTGTCTTTCATTTTGTATTGGTTGTCCTTCAGGTTCTACTTATTGTGTTTCATGTTCTATTGGTTGTCTTTCATCTTCTTCTGGTTGTCTTTCATCTTCTACTTGTTGTCTATATCTTGGACAAGTTGTCTTTCATGTTCAACTGGTTTTCTGTCATCTACTGCAGGATGTATTTCATCTTCTTCTTACAGTCTTTCATCTTATTCTAGTTGTCTTTCATCTTCTTTTATTTGTTTTTCATTTTGTGTTGGTTATCTGTCATGTTCTAGTTGTATTTCATGTTAAACTGGTTATCTTTCATGTTGGATTGGTTGTTTTTCATCTTTTAATGGTTATCTGTCATGTTCTACAAGTTGTCATTCATGTTATATTAGTTGTCTTTCATCTACTACTGATTATATTTCATCTTTTTCTTATTGTCTTCATCTTCTTATAGTTGTCTTTCATCTTCTCCTATTTGTCTTTCTTCTTTTACTGGTTATCTTTCATATTTTACTGGTTGTCTTTCATGTTCTACTAATTATTTTTCATATTCTACAAGTTGTTTTTCATCTTTTTCTAATTGTTTTTCGTTTTGTGTTGGTTGTCTTACATGTTCTACTTTTTCATCTTCTTGTTGTTTGACTTTCATATTCTACAAGTTGTCTTTCATTTACTATAAGTTGTATTTCATCTTGATCTAATTGTTTTCATCTTCTTCTAGTTGTATTTCATTTTGTACTGATTGTCTTACAAGTTGTTATTTTTAATCTTATACTTGTTGTCTTTCATGTTCTACTAGTTGTCATTCATTTCTACTAGTTGTCTTTCAACAAATACTGGTTGTCTTTTTATCTAATTCTGGTTGTATTTCATTTATTCTAATTATCTTTCATAATGTACTGGTTGTCTTTCAAGTTCTAGTAGTTGTATTTCATCTACTACTGGTTGTCTTTCATGTTGTACTGGTTGTTTTCATCTTTTAATGGTTATTTGTCATGTTCTACAAGTGGTCACTCATGTTATACTTATTGTGTTTCTTATTTTACTTGTTGTCTTTCATGTACGATTGTATTTCATCTTGTACTGATTGCCTTTCAAGTTCTATAACAGTCTTTCATGTTCTACTGGTTGTCTTTCATGTTCTAATAGTTATTTTTCATCTTGTGTTGGTGGTCATTCATGTTCTACTTGTTGTGTTTCATGTTATACTTGTTGTCTTTCATGTACTATGATTGTCTTTCATCTTGTACTAGTTGCCTTTCAAGTTCTATTATTTGTCTTTCATGTTCTACTGGTTCTTTTTCATCTACTACTGGTTGTCTTTCATCATCTTCTAGTTGTATTTCACCTTCTTCAAGTTGTCTTTCATCTTCTACTAGTTATTTTTCATCTTCTTGTAGTTGTCATTCATCTAGTACTTGTTGCCTTTCATGTTCTACTGGTTGTCTTTCATGTTGTTGTTTTTCATTTTCTTCTAGTGGTTTTTCATTTTGTGTTGGCTGTCTATCATGTCTACTGATTATCTTCCATGTTCTACTGGTTCTCTTTTAACTACAACTGGTTGTATTTCATTTTCATCTAGTTGTCTTTCATCTTATACTGGCTGTCTTTCATATTCTACTAGTTGTTTTTCATCTTCTTCTTGTTGTTTTTCATCTTATGTTGGTTGTATTTCATCTTCTCCTATTTGTCTTTCATATTGTACTGGTTGTCTTTCATCTCCTTCTAATTGTCTTTCATGTTGTACTAGTTGTCTTCCATCAACTACTTGTTGTCTTTCACTGTTCTACGGTTTGTCGTTTAGGTTCTAATGGTTGTATTGCATCTACTGCTGGTTGTCTTTCACCTTGTATTAGTTGTCTTACATCTTGTCCTCGTTGTCCTACATGCTCTATTGGTTGTTTTTAATCTACTACTTGTTGTATTTCAATTTCTTTCAGTTGTATTTCATCATCTTCTAGTTCTATTTCGTGTTTTTCAAGTTATCTTTCATCTAATACTGGTTTTCTTTCATTTTGTACTGGTTTTCTTTCATTTTGTACTGGTTGTCTTTCTTGTTCTACTTGTTGTCTTTCGTCTTCTACTAGTTGTATTTCATTTCCTTCTAGTTGTCTTTCATCTTATACTAGTTGTCTTTTATGTTCTACTGTTTGTCTTTCTTGTTGTACTGGTTGTCTTCAATCTTTTACTTGTTGTATTTCATAATCTTCTATCTGTCTTTAATCTTCTCCTAGTTGTCCTACATGTTATATTGATTGTCTTTCATCTACTAGTTGTTTTTCATCTTCTCCTAGTTGTTTTTCATCTTGTACTGGTTTCCTACATGTTGTATTAATGTTCTTCAAGTTGTCTTTCAAGTTATACTGGTTGTATTTCATATTGTTTGTATTTCTTGTTCTATTTGTTGTATTTCATGTTGTTTGTATTTCTTGTTCTATTTGTTGTATTTCATCTACTGATGGTTGTCTTTCATATTCTACTAGTTGTCTTTCATCTTGTACTGATTGTTTTTCATTTTCTACTGGTATTTTTTCATGCTCTACTGATTGTCTATCATGTTCGATTAGTTGTTTTTGATCTTCTTCTAGTTGTTGTTCTTCTTGTGTTAGTTGTCTTTCATTTTATATTGGGTATCTTTCATCTTCTTCTAGTTGTCTTTTATGTTGTACGGGTTGTTTTTCATGTACTATTGGTTGTATTTCATCTTCTTTTAGTTGTCTTTCAACTTGTACAGGTTGTCTTTCATGTGCTACTGGTTGTCTTTCATCTTCTCCTAGTTATTTTTCATCTTGTGTTAGTTGTCTTTAATCTTTTACATATTGTGTTTCATGTTCTACCTTTTGTTTTTCAATTACTAGTTGTATTTCATTTTTTTCCAGTTGTCTTTCATCTTGTGCTGGTTGTATGTCTTGTTCTACTGTTTGTCTTTCATTATCTACTGGTTGCATTTCATCTACTACTGGTTGACCTTTTATTTGTTGTCATTCATCTTGTATTGGTTGTCTTTCATGTTCTACTGGTTGTCTTTCATCTACTACGATTGTATTTCATTTTCTTCTGGTTGTCTTTCATCATCTACTTGTTGTCTTTCATCTAATATTGCTTGTCTGTCATGTTCTACTGGTTGTCATTCATGTTCTACTGATTGTCTTTTATGTTCTACTGGTTGTCTTTCATTGTCTACTGGTTGTCTTTAATCTTGTGTTGGTTGTCACTCATGTTCTACTGATTGTGTTTCATGTTTTACTTGTTGTTTTACATCTACTAATGATTGTATTTTATTTTTTTTAATTGTCTTTCATCATGTACTGGTTGTCCTTCAAGTTCTAATGTTTGTCTTTCATGTTCTACTGGTTGTTTCTCATCTACTACTGGTTGCCTTTCGTGTTCTATTGGTTGTCTTTCATGTTCTACTGGTTGTTTTTCATCAACTACTAGATGTATTTTATTTTTTTCTAGTTGTCTTTCATTTTGTACTGGTTGTATTTCATGTTCTACTGTTAGTATTTCATTTTCTATAGGTTGTATTTTATCTACTACTGGTTGTCTTTCATCTTTTACTAGTTGTCTTTCATCTTTTACTGGTTGTCTTTCATCTTCTCTTAGTTGTCTTTCATCTTGTACTGGTTGTTTTTCATTTACTACTAGTTGTATTTCAACTTCTTCTAGTTGTTTTTCATTTTCTTGTAGTTGTCTCTCATCTTGTACTGGTAATCTACCATGTTCTACTATTTGTCATTCATGTTCTATTAGTTGTATTTCATTTACTATTGGCTGTATTTCATCTTCTTTTGGTTGTCTTCATCTTCTCCTATTTGTCTTTCTTCTCTTACAAGTTGTATTTCATGTTTTACTGGTTGTCTTTCATCAACTACTGGTTGTATTTGTCATTCTTCTAGTTATCTTTCATCTTGTCAATGTTGTCTTTCATGTTCTGCTAGATGTCATTCGTGTTCTACCGGTTGTCTTTCATCTATTAGGGTTGTATTTCATCTTCTTCTAGTTGTTTTTCATCGCGTGTTTGTTGTCTTATATGTTCAACTATTTTTCTTTCGTGTTCTACTGGTTGTATTACATCTTCTACTAGTTGTCTTTTATCTTCTACTAATTGTATTTAATATTATTCTAGTTACTTGCATCTTGTCCTGGTTGTCCTATATGTTCTACTGGTTGTCTTTAATCTACTACTGGTTGTGTTTTGATCTTCTTTCAGTTTATTTTATCATCTTCTAGTTGTATTTCATGGTCTACTGGTTGTTTTTCATCTTGTAGTGGTTTTCATTCATGTTCTACTTGTTGTATTACATCTTCTACTAGTTGTCTTTCATCTTCTATTGATTGTATTTAATATTCTTCTAGTTACTTGCATCTTGTCCTGGTTGTCCTATATGTTCTACTGGTTGTGTTTTGATCTTCTTTGAATTTATTTTATCATCTTCTAGTTGTATTTCATGGTCTACTGGTTGTCTTTCATTTTGTACTAGTCTTTGATTTTCTTGTAGTTGTCTTTCATGTTCTACTTGTTGTCGTTCCTTTACTACTAGTTATATTTCATCTTCATCTCGTTGTTTTTCATATTCTTCTAGTTGTCTTTCATTTTGTATTGATTGTCTTACTTGTTCTACTTTTTCATCTTTCTCTGGTTCTCTTTCGTCTTCTACTTGTCTTTCATCTGGTACTGATTGTCTGTCATGATCTGGTTGTCATTTATGTTATTATACTCATTAACTTTCATGTTCTACTGGTTGTCTTTCATGTTCTACTAGTTGTCTTTCATCTTGTGTTGGTTGTCACTCATGTTCTACTGATTGTGTTTCATATTCTACTGGTTGTATTTTGATCTTATTTCAGTTGTATTTCATCTTCTTCTAATTATTTTTCATCTCGTGTTTGTTGTCTTTCATGTTCAAACTATTTGTCTTTCATGTTCATCTACTACTAGTTGTATTTCATCTACTACTGGTTTGCTTTTCATCTTCTACTAGTTGTATTTAATATTCTTCTAGTTGTCTTGTATCTTGTCCTGATTGTCCTTCATGTTCTACTGGTTGTTTTTCATCTACTACTGGTTGTATTTTATCTTCTTTCAGTTGTATTTCATCCTATTCTAGTTGTTTTTCTCCTTCTTGTAGTTATCGTTCATCTCGTACTGGTTGTCTATCATGTTCTACTAGTTGTTTTTCATCTTCGTAGTTGTCTTACATGTTTTACTAGTTGTCCTTCATTTAGTCATAGTTGTTTTTCAATTTATTCTTGTTGTATTTCATCTTGTACTATTGTCTTTCATCTAGTACTGGTTGTATTTAGGCCTGCTAAACGAGTCGGACCGACTCATGGACTTTGAGTTGTGCTCTTAAATGAGTCAAATTGAGCTGAGTTCAATTCGAGTTGAGTCTAAACTCGGCTGGAACTAGAAATAATTCATCAGTAACCTAACTGAGTCAAGTCGTCCGATCCAGCTGAGTTGAGTTGCCCAGTCGAATCGCGCACTATCTCCCTCCTCTTCATTCCCAAGCTGCTCGCCTCTCTTTGCGCACGAGAACTCCTCATCTTCTACGCCTCCTCTTCTCCTCCTCCTCCTCCTCCTCAGATCGCTATCTCTTCTGCTCGCCTCTCTTTGTGCACCGTCTGCCTCCTCAGATCGCTATCTATTCGCCCCAACTTCACGCACGACTGACTATCTCTCTTCAACTGGTATTTTCAACTGGTAACTCCGTTCGAGCAAGTATGCTTCTCTCTGGGTTGTACAATTTCTGTACAATTTGTAAAGTATGGGTATTGGGTTGGTACTGTATGTGCAATATCTACTGATGCCGATATTGTCTCTTTCTATTTGGCTTTTCAGCTTATCACTTTTTCATTTCCTTTGGTTTTTATGGGTGGTCAGTTAATATGTAAGTATGATGGGCATATTTGTAATTTGTAACATATACTGGTACTGCTACAGTTTTTACTTTTTCTTTGAGTCTTGTATGTGGTCCCGGATGCCTGTCTCTTGTGGTATTTATATGCATGTATCATGTTTAAGGTAGCTGTAATATGATGTACTATAAGTGTAAGGTTATTTTCATGTCTGAGGGAGTTACGATAGTTTCAATTTCAATGTTGTGCTGTGTTGTGCTCAACTCCACGGTAGATATGTAAAGGGCATCAAAAACACTGAGTGCTAATACAGTTGGTTTAATGTAAGACACTGTATGGGTAATTGGGTATATGGTGGTATTTTTGCTTCTCAGTATCTCAGGGGTTGCATTGTTTTACCAACTCTGCGTTGTAATTTATCTATGTACTTAACTCTTAATGAATGAATGAATGCCTACGGGCTACTTTGTCAAAAAAAAAAATACTTTATTTATCATTTTGTTTAAAATTTAATTCTCATATCTTATTTGCAATAATACTGCTAATTTCAAGGTCTAATTCTGAATTTAAGGGCTTTGGAGCTTTGTGGTTTTCTTGATTCTAGGAAAATAAAATAAAATTTTTTGCCTTTGTACCTCTTTAGAAATGTTTTGCTTATTGGTACAATAGTTGTACTTACTGTTCATATACTTTTACAATGGTTGGTACCAGTTAGAGGTACCATAGTTGTACTTACTGTTCATGTATTTACATTGGTTGGTACCAGTTACTGGTACCATAGCACTTACTGTTCATGTACTTTTACAATGGTTGGTACTAGTACTAGTGCGTGACAGTGAAGGAGTTGAGAAGTGAAAAAAATGAAGACTTGTATTTGAATATTGTTTGTATTTTTTTTTTCTAATACTTGGTATTAATTTTAATATTTCTAAATGATATGTTAAGGAAGTAAAATTTTGAAATATTTGACTATTTCAAAGGCTATATCATGAAGTAATTTTGAATATTTATAAATGATTGAATAGGTATAGTTCAGCCTTTGAAATAGTCAAATATACACGCCTTTGAAAATATAACACACGTTCGAAATAGCAATATAGTTTGGGCCTTTGAAATAGTCAAATATGCCCATCATACTTACATATTAACTGACCACCCATAAAAACCAAAGGAAATGAAAAAGTGATAAGCTGAAAAGCCAAAATAGAAAGAGACAATATCGGTATCAGTAGATATTGCACATACAGTACCAACCCAATACCCATACTTTACAAATTGTACAGAAATTGTACAACCCAGAGAGAAGCATACTTGCTCGAACGGAGTTACCAGTTGAAAATACCAGTTGAAGAGAGATAGTCAGTCGTGCGTGAAGTTGGGGCGAATAGATAGCGATCTGAGGAGGCAGACGGTGCACAAAGAGAGGCGAGCAGAAGAGATAGCGATCTGAGGAGGAGGAGGAGGAGAAGAGGAGGCGTAGAAGATGAGGAGTTCTCGTGCGCAAAGAGAGGCGAGCAGCTTGGGAATGAAGAGGAGGGAGATAGTGCGCGATTCGACTGGGCAACTCAACTCAGCTGGATCGGACGACTTGACTCAGTTAGGTTACTGATGAATTATTTCTAGTTCCAGCCGAGTTTAGACTCAACTCGAATTGAACTCAGCTCAATTTGACTCATTCAAGAGCACAACTCAAAGTCCATGAGTCGGTCCGACTCGTTTAGCAGGCCTAAATACAACCAGTACTAGATGAAAGACAATAGTACAAGATGAAATACAACAAGAATAAATTGAAAAACAACTATGACTAAATGAAGGACAACTAGTAAAACATGTAAGACAACTACGAAGATGAAAAACAACTAGTAGAACATGATAGACAACCAGTACGAGATGAAAGATAACTACAAGAAGGAGAAATACAACTAGAATAGGATGAAATACAACTGAAAGAAGATAAAATACAACCAGTAGTAGATGAAAAACAACTAGTAGAACATGAAGGACAATCAGGACAAGATACAAGACAACTAGAAGAATATTAAATACAACTAGTAGAAGATGAAAAACAAACCAGTAGTAGATGAAATACAACTAGTAGTAGATGAACATGAAAGACAAATAGTTTGAACATGAAAGACAACAAACACGAGATGAAAAATAATTAGAAGAAGATGAAATACAACTGAAAGAAGATCAAAACACAATCAGTAGAACATGAGTGACAACCAACACAAGATGAAAGACAACTAGTAGACATGAAAGACAACCAGTAGAACATGAAAGTTAATGAGTAGAACATGATGACAACTAGAACATGACAGACAATGAGTACCAGATGAAAGACAACAAGTAGAAAATGAGAGACAACTAGAGAAAGATGAAAAAGTAGAACAAGTAAGACAATCAGTACAAGATGAAAGACAACTAGAAGAATATGAAAAACAACGAGATGAAGATGAAATACAACTAGTAGTAAACGAACGACAACAAGTAGAACATGAAAGACAACTACAAGAAAATCAAAGACTAGTACAAGATGAAAGACAACCAGTAGACCATGAAATACAACTAGAAGATGATAAAATAAATTCAAAGAAGATCAAAACACAACCAGTAGAACATATAGGACAACCAGGACAAGATGCAAGTAACTAGAAGAATATTAAATACAATCAGTAGAAGATGAAAGACAGTGTAGAAGATGTAATACAACAAGTAGAACATGAATGAAAACCACTACAAGATGAAAAACAACCAGTAGACCATGAAATACAACTAGAAGATGATAAAATAAACTGAAAGAAGATCAAAACACAACCAGTAGTAGATGAAAGACAACCAGTAGAACATATAGGACAACCAGGACAAGATGCAAGTAACTAGAAGACTATTAAATACAATTAGTAGAAGATGTAATACAACCAGTAGAACACGAAAGAAAAATAGTTGAACATATAAGACAACAAACATGCGATGAAAAACAACTAAAAGAAGATGAAATACAACTCTAATAGATGAAAGACAACCGGTAGAACACGAATGACATCTAGTAGAACATGAAAGACAACATTTACAAGATGAAAGATAACTAGAAGAAGGACAAATACAACCAGTAGTTGATGAAAGACAACCAGTAAAACATGAAAGACAACTTGTAAGAAAAGAAAGACAAATAGGAGAAGATGAAGACAACCAAAAGAAGATGAAATACAGCCAATAGTAAATGAAATACAACTAATAGAACATGAATGACAAATAGTAGAACATGATAGATAACCAGTACAAGATGAAAGACAACTACAAGAAAATGAAAACAACTAGAAGAAGTTGAAAATACAACTAGTAGTAAATGCAAAACAACCAGTACAAGATGACAGACAACTAAGAGAAGATAAAGACAACCAGTAAAAGATGAAAGACAACTAGTAAAAGATGAAAGACAACTAGTAAAAGATGAAAGACAACCAGTAGTAGATAAAATACAACATGTAGAAAATGAAATACTAACAGTAGAAAATGAAATACAACCAGTACAAGATGAATGACAACTAGAAAAAAATGAAATACAACTAGTAGTTGATGAAAGACATAAGGTAGAACATGAAACACAATCTGTAAAACATGAAAGACAATCAACACAAGATGAAAAACAACTAGAAGAAGATGAAAAACAACCAGTAGGACATGAAAGACAGCCAGTATGACATAAAAGGCAAGCAGTACTGGATGAAATACAACCAGTAGAACATGACAGCCAAATATTAGAACTTGAAGGACAACCAGTAAAAGATGAAAGACAATTAGAAAAAAAATGAAATACAATCAGTAGTAGATGCAAGACAACAAGTAGAACATGAAACACAATCAGTAGAACATAAATGACAACCAACACAAGATGAAAGACAACCAATAGAATATCAAAGACAACCAGTAGAACATGATAGACAAGCAGTACTATATGAAAGACAAGTAGAAGATGAAACACAACCAGAAGAAGATGAAAAAGTAGAACATGTAAGACAATCAGTACAAGATAAAATACAAGTAGAAGAATATAAAAACAATGAGATGAAGAAGAAATACAACTAGTAGTAAACAAACGACAACAAGTAGAACTTGAAAGAGAACTACAAGAAAATCAAAGACTAGTACAAGATGAAAGATAACCAGTAGACCCTGAAATACATCTAGAAGATGATAAAATAATCTGAAAGAAGATCAAAACACAACCAGTGGTAGATGAAAAACAACCAGTGGAACATATAGGACAACTAAGACAAGATGCAAGCAACTAAAAGAATATTAAATATTAAACTCCGCTTCAGCTCGTACGGTTGGGCAAAAAAAAAAATTAAATACTCAAATTCTCAACTCCGCTTCAGCTCATATGACCAGTTTATTTAAATTCTCAAGTTTCAAATCATCAACGATAATTCAAAATTTTATTACTGCAATAATAAAATTACAGTATTAGCTTTTGATTCAAATTTAAAAAGGTTAATTATTTTATATATTATTTTTGTTTATTGGATGGATATCGATGAGTCGTAAATTTCATTAAAACATGAGGTTGAAAAACTTGAATTACTCAATTTCAAGTACGAAACTCGTGAAGATTTACTTAATTATGTTTGATCATTTTACAATCAATTAAAGGATTCGCATTATCTATCTGGAATTCAAGATCAGAGAAATATATATGTGGTTTTACAATGTGTCAATACCGTGATACACGTGATGTGCTTTTAATTAGAGTAAGAGAAGATATCAAGAACATGTCAGATCGATTGTCCTTTTAAAATTAGAGTTAAGAAGATAAAGGAATATCGTGACACACACAGCAAGTGCAAGTTTCATTGACCAAAATAACAAAGAGCATTAAGTTCTAGTGTTCTATCAAGCAAGATCCTTCTAACTTTGAATTTGTAGATGCGTAAAAAAATCACAAGTCATGTGCCAACAATCAAGTTTCTCAAGTCAATGAAGCGGTGAATGAAAGCGAAGACCTTCAAATGACCTTTGCAAATAATATTATTACTATGCTTAATTTAAATGATTTTTCTATTTTTCTATTTTTTGAAGTTTTTAGTTTTATTGTTAGAATAACAAGTCGATCGGACATCCTCTTAGAATTTAGAACACTACACTGAACATCATACAAGATTTGGCATCTCTTCAAATCAAGTTTATTTTGGGTTCATTTTAAAAAATTCTGTAATGTAACTACACAAACCCTTTGACATGCACTATTATTTAGAATACAAAAAGGAGAAACCAAATGCTCTTTCGTTATTTCCAGATATTATCCTGATTAGTCGACACTCTCGTGTAGAAGTACTTGACTCAGTAAACAATCCGTCCCAGTACCATTCCAGCCATAACTATTGCTCCAAACCATTTGTTTGATAGAACTCTGCAAAAAAAAAGATTAAAAACACAGATTAACCTGCAGCTTAACATTGAATTTTATGTACAAGTTGACTTGTAGGTTATTCAGTTATCAGCATTTATGGTAACTGAGACAGTTCAAAGTTTTGACAGTTTTGCATTCTGTAATAAGTGGTGTTTTGTTTAATTATAAGATGGTTAAAAATAAAAAAATTGTTCTGATTATTACTGTTTGTTTTCTTTCCCCATCTCACTTTAATGTTGTCATGAATCTGATATCTTAATTTGATGATATTCAATTTGCTACACTTTCAGAGTGTTAAATTAATCTGAAACCTTGGAAAATTCCAAATTGTTATGACCCATTCTAAATTAATCATTATAGCTAAAATGGTTTGGTTCAACCCATTTATGAATATAAAAGTTCTTCTGAAAGTGTTTGCAAGTAACATTTGTGGCCTAAACCCTAGAAAACAGGCAAATGAACTTGTCATATTTCATAAGAATATAAAAAATAGCTGATACTCTGTTACTTACTTCGTAGCACAATCAAATCCATTTGACAAGTCAACTGAGTATATTTGCCATAATAGGTGTCCAAATGCAGGAATCATAGATAAGTAGAAGGGCCAACCTAACAAAAAGGCAGTTAATTAAATTAAACATAAAGAATGAGAGATAATTTGGTATCTAAATATTAATTCAGAAAGCAAATACGGATAGGAATTTGTTGCAGGGATGTTGCTGTCAGTTAAATTTATAATTTTTTCTGGAATAAACTATGGTTGGTGAGCTCGATCCAAAATTTCCACGACCAGTTTGAATGATAAATTCCAACAATTTAATCAAATCTACTTACATCACAAGTGATGCATTAACATGTCATATTTATAATTATTGTAGTTCATTTGATATGAAAATGAAGTGGTCCTAAAATCATGAAATTAAATCCATTAAAATATATTTTTTGTTTCTTTATTGCTTGATTTAATACTAAATGAACACAAAAATTTAACAAATTCAGTATGTAAATGCAACACTCACTAAACAGATCGATTTCAATCTAGGTTCTAAGTAGCGATTATTGCATCATCTCAGAAAGGATAAAAAGTAGCTATAGCGCCAAAAACAGCTGATAACGCTATAGCTTTTGAGGTCCGAATAGCTATTTAGAACTCTGATTTTAATAACTTAAATTTAACGTTTGAAGCCAATCTTATATAACTTGCAATTAAGCTCACAAACATACCCATATGAGAATTGTAACCAGCAAACATCAAGCTTCCAATGCAAATGGATGCAAATCCAAGGAGCCAAGTCCTTGTCGAATCTCCAAACAACAATGCTGTGGATTTAACTCCTGCCTCCGCATCCTCATTTTTATCCTATTTTTTAATAAAAAAACAGAAAATATGCTTCAAATTAACATTGAAATCTGCCAATTAACTATATACCAATACAGGATTGGAGCTCCGGTTTGGATGTTCTTTTTTCTGTCAAATAACTTTGTAATATTCATGAGAGCAAATTTCACAATATTGTTACAGACATGCATGAGATTAATTAGTTATAAGCAATAATAGGTTTATCTATCATCTTGTTGGCACAAGAATCCTGGAAAAATTATCATAAATTAAGCTTGAAATTTGAAACAGTTTGTAATGTGAAATAACAAGTATGGGCTATGCCAACCAAAATTTCATACTTTAAAGTGCCATAAGAACAAATTGAACTTGTGGAGTGTGATATTCAAAAATTAAATAAATAATTATACCAGTTGTGCATATATTGTGTCATAAACCAGTGTCCAGCATATACCAGCAATGTGTACTGGGAGGAAAATGTGAACATCGTTCAAATTTCCTTTTACGGCTGCCCAGCCAAGTGGTGCACCCCAGTTGTGGACTAGACCAAGAAAAGCTTGAGGCTGTAATATTTAACCCATCAAATCATTAACAAAACCAGTTAATGTGATTCTATATTTTCATTAAGTTAGAAAAATTGAAAGAAACCAAATAATTGCACAAGCTCAAAACATACCCAGTAAGTAATTCTCTTCATAAGGGGATAAGCAATCCACAAAACTTGTTGCACTGCTGCTAGCGCAATACTATTTTACCAGTAGTAAAAAAAAAATTAATTCAAAATCATTCTATATAGATTTTATTTATTTATCTATTAACTAACACAATAGGCTAATTAAATCCTGTGCAGCATAGTCTGACTTTTCTTTCTTTGTTTTTGATTCTTTTTTCTTGTATTTACACTTGCTGTCCATAAAGATTGGCATCTTAAATGAGTTCCGTTGTCCCTTTCATATGCACATAATAGGAATCAATTAATAATTTGATACATATTTTACGTACCCTACTTCACCTTTAGGGCCTGTTCGGCGGACACATGGCAGGAGAATGGGCACAAGAACAAAAAAATTTGAACTGATTTGTACTGTTCACATGGAAAAAAAAAATTCAGTCTGAGTAAATTTTTTTTTTCCATGTGAACAGCGAAAATGGGAGTGCAGCTGAACAAGCCTCTTAGGGAGAAAATAATCTAACAGAAAATAAGAGAATCTAAAAATTACAGAAAGGATCGTCGATGTGCCATTTAATATGACGTAATAAGGTTACAATTATACTTTCTTTATCATACCTTAAATTGTTGAGTTGTAGCACAAGGGGTATAAGCAACGCGATAATCAATGCCCAAAACAACCACCCTTGAACCGGTGTGATTTCACCACATACCAGTGGTCTAGTCTTGCAACGCTCTACCTGAGATATTGATTGAGAGTGACAATTATATCAATTAAATAACTCATCAGAGACAACGGGTGAGCTAAGATGTTTAGTAGAATGAGCGTAATTTTTTAATTTTTTGTATCTTAGCTATATTTTTATAATTTTTTTTTTCTGAAAAATGCATATCAATAGAAGTATATTTAAAAAAAAAATTGAACCAGTGGAAGAAGTTATGTGGCTCCATCCCGGATCAGAGAGGAAATGATCATGTAAAAATATTGACTAATCGCCAGGACTCTATATAATATACAAAGGGACACAAAAAAGGGAAAAAAAAAACGATATATTGTTCAGAAAGATACAGTAGATAAAAAAAATGTTAAAACATAGTTGACCAGTAAACCTAGAAGTATACTACAATATCACAAATTGAGCAGAAAAGCACTGTGTTGCTATGTTTAGCGGATGACTTATTGCTCAGCTGTCAAGAGTCAAGATATCTAGGTTTAAATTCCCAGTGACTTTTAAAAGGCAAACATGAATAGAAGATTGCCTATTGGGTTTTTATTATTTTAAAAAGTTAATAATTTAGCAATCTATACAACAATAATGACAAAGAAATACAACAATATGTTTTATGAAAAATGTACACAAGATAAGGAAAACATACAGTTTTTTAAGATATATTAAAGTTACCTTTCTGTCGTAGTCTACATCAATGAGGTCATTTGAAGCGCAACAGGAGACGTGTGTAAGGAAAGCTATCAAGGAAAACAGTCCGAATAATTTGAAATCAGGAAGCGTTCCAGGTTTTGTTGCCAGCATAATTGACCTGTCAATGGTAGTATATATTATCTTGCACAGATAATTTTTCATAAATTAATGTATGTAGCACACTTGTAATTTTTGTATGTACCAAAAGGTAGACCAGGCATGCAGCCAAAACCCCACGTTAATGTCTATGCGACCTAGTTTAGCATACGGCCTGAGCATCTTCGGCAACTCATCCACCCATGATATTCCATCACTGGCCTTGCAGACAAACGATTTGTCTCCAAGCAACGACGGAGACAATGATAGACCTGGCTTAAGCACAGGAAGAAACTTTTGTTGCAAAGGCTGTGCTTGCGTCCTACGAAGACTCGGTCGGTTTTGAAAGTAGGCACGGTTAAAGTTACCGCGCTCTCGTGCGTATGGAAGGGTGACTGTAGAGGTACTTAAGAGTTCCATTTTTTAGAGAAAGGAGATAGCGAGAGAGATATACAGAGAGAGACACGGAGCGAGGCAATCAACATGACACAGTTGTATTTATAGATGCTGAAGATGTTCTTTTTTGGTTGTATAAATGATAAAGGTTGTTCGTTTTCTTTAAGGCAATACAGAAGCGCTGAACCAAAATTTTTATTCATATCCTCCAGTAAATTTACTTTTTATTATTACCACGCTTAATGAAAACATGTCATATGGTTCTATGGTCATATATATATATATATATAGAGTATGGCTAATTTGCTTCCGGAAGCATTTCGACCGAAGTGCTTACGGGGGCATATCTTAGTATTTGATGTTCAAACAACAAATCCAAACCGTTAGATGTTCAATCTATATTAAAATGTACTTGGAGATCAAATTTTACATTTTTTGAAATTTGTTTACTATTTATTAAGCTGGTTTGAAAACCATTGTTTTCAATGGTGCAGAAATTTAATAAAAAGGTCTACGGGTAATTGATACTGGTTTGAAAACCGCACAAAATCTTTCATATTTTGATTAAACACCTATCTCGTTGTATGTTTGGTTGTGTTTAATGGAAGAAAGCCTACGGGTGTTTTACTGATAAATAAAAAAAATAAAAAAAAATAAAAAGAAAAAAAGATGTTATTTTTTGGTTGTATAAATGATAAAGGTTGTTCGTTTTCTTCAAGGCAATACAGAAGCACTGAACCAAAATTTTTATTCATATCCTCCAGAAATTTTACTTTTTATTATTACCACGCTTAATAAAAACATGTCATATGTGTTCTGTGGTCATATATATATATATATATATATATATATATATATATATATATATATATATATATATTTATAGTAAGGCTACGGTGCTTTGCAAAGTATATCCACCCCTTTACTTCGGGCTACTTTTTGGATTTTGAAAATCCAAACAACCGATCCGAACCGTTCAACATGTTCTAAATATTGAAATGTGCTTGGAGTCCAAATTTTACATTTTTTGGAATTTTATTACTATTTATTAAGCCACTTTGAAAATCGCTGATCCAACGGTGAACAGTAAAAAACAGTAAAATTTTCTGGACCACCGGATCAGAAACTTCAAAGTGGCTTAATAAATAGTAAAAAAATTCAAAAAAATGTAAAATTTGGTCTCCAAGCACATTTCAATATTTAAAACATGTTGAACGGTTCGGATCGGTTGTTTGGATTTTCAAAATCCAAAAAGTGGCCCGAAGTAAAGAGGTGGGTTTACTTTGCAAAGCACCGTAGCCTTACTATATATATATATATATATAGATGGGCTATTGTGCTTCGCGAAGTGAATGGGGGGTTTACTTTGGGTCATATTTTTATTTTTGAAAATCTAAACAACCGATCCAAACCGTTCAACATGTTCTAAATATTAAAATGTGCTTGGAGACTAAATTTTACATTTTTTGGAACTTTTTTTACTATTTATTAAGCCACTTTGAAAATCGCTGATCCATTGTGAACAGTAAAAAACAGTAAAATTTTCTGGACCACCGGATCTGTGATTTTCAAAGTGGCTTAATAAATAGTAAAAAATTTCCAAACAATGTAAAATTTATTCTCCAAGCACATTTCAATATTAGAACTTGTTGAACGGTTCCGATCGGTTGTTTGAATTTTTAAAAATAAAAATATGACCCGAAGTAAACCCCTCATTTACTTCGCGAACCACAATAGCCCATCTCTCTCTCTCTCTCTCTCTCTCTCTCTCTCTCTATATATATATATATATATATATATATATATATATAGATAGATAGATAGAGAGACAGAGTCCGGCTAACGCGCTTTCTCGAGTATTTCAACAATATGTTTTCGGCCTTCAAAATCTATCAAATCGGTTTCAAACAACAAATTCAAATAGTTCAAACCGATCTCCTTAATAAGAGCTTCGTTTCCATATAAAAAAATTAATTTTCAAATTTATTTACTATCAATTCAAGCAATCAAAATATGAAAGATTTTGTGCGGATTTTAATACGCATAATCCTTCATTTTTTTTACCGCTTGACTTGATAGTAAATAAATTTGAAAATAATTTTTTTTATATGGAAACGAAGCCCTCATTAAGGAGATCGGTTTGAACTGTTTGAATTGGATTTGTTGTTTGAAACTGATTTGATAGATTTTTCAAGCCGAAAGCGTATTGTTGAAATACTAGAGCAAGCACGTTAGCCGGAATATATATATATATATATATATATATATATAGAGAGAGAGAGAGAGAGAGAGGTTGGCTAATATCAAAACATTTGTCTCGGAGCCGTGGTGCAACCAATTGGTTTTCCGATTTTCAAAGTCCAAACGGTCGATCCAAACAGTTAGAGTGATACCTATATTAAAATGTACTTGGAGACTAAATTTTACATATTTTGGAACTTTTTTACTATTTATTAAATCAATTTTAAATCGCTGATTTTAATAAACAGTGAAAATTTTCTGGATAATTGAAAACAGAGATTTTAAAACTAACTTAATAAATAGTAAAAAAATTAAAAAAATGTAATATTTGGTCTCCAAGTACATTTTAATATAAATTGAATATTGAACAGTTTGGATCGACTGTTTGAACTTTGAAAATGTAAATTCAAAGCGTTTGTTCCACGGCCTAGGAATAAATATTTTGATATTATATATATATACACAGAGTGAGAGAGAGAGTGACAAAGATCAAAATGGTAGTTCAAATCCCACAGAACTACCAATTCGATTTTTAAACTCCAAACAGTCGATTCAAACTGTTTAACATGATTTCTGTATTAAAATGTGCTTAGAAATCAAAATTTACATTTTTTTCATTTTTTTAGTATTTATTAATATTTTACAAAATTGTGTTTTTCAGTGGTTCAAAATTTTCTAAAAATAGTAGTTTTGTAATATACTTAATAAATAGTAAAAAAAATATAAAATTTAATCTCCAAACACATTATAATATAGAGATAATGTTGAACGGTTTGAATTAACTATTTAGACTTTAAAAATATAAAATCCAAATTGATAATTCTACAAACTTCGAAACTAACAGTTTGACATTAGCCCCCTCTCTCTCTCAACGTAGCCACTACGCCGTTGGAGTTTGTTATTGTTTTTGTTGTGACATACTGATCGGTATTCCTTTGAAATGGAAATTTCAAATCTCTTACTTTTCGACAAGCACATGTAACGACACGGAAAAAGTTTAACTTAATCTAATAGTAAAATTGACCAAAGTCATCATATATATATATATATAGGAAATTGCTAATATGCTATGCATAGCATAGAGGGTCTCCGTGCTACATAATATTTGAGTTTTCAAAATTCTTAATGTCGATCCGAACCGTTCAACATGATCTCCATATGAATATGTACTTGCAAACCAAATTTTACATTTTTTAGAATTTTTTTACTATTTTTTTAGATAGGTAGAAAATCACTTGATCAGAAAATTCTGTATCATTCAGATCAAGTGTTTTTCTACCTATCTAAAAAAATAGTAAAAAAATTCTAAAAAATATAAAATTTGGTTTGCAAGTACATATTCATATGGAGATCATGTTGAATGGTTCGAATCGACCGTTAGAATTTCGAAAACTCAAATATTGAGCCGTAGCACGGAGGCCCTCTATGCTATGCATAGCACCGTAGCCAACTCCAATATATATATATATATATATATATCTGTGTGTGTGTGTGTGAGGATGATTCAAATGCCTTCATTTTTTGTGCCTCCATCATACCTCAATTTTAAAAACTTTAATAACTCAAAGTTTAAAACTTAAACGTCAAAATAAAATTATTATATGTGATTTATATTATTTTCTCTATGTGCTCATAAAAAATTATCACATTTCAATTTTGCTTTTAAGTGCATCAATACATTGAAAAAATCAACATCTAGAAATTATCTACATTAGTATACATTTTTACAAAATCAAGATGACAACCAAAACAAAATTGGAATACTATAATTTTTTAATGTGCATAGATAAAATGATGTAGTTCATATTCAACGGTTTTATTTTGAATTTTGAGTTATTAAAGTTTTGAAATACTATTTTTCTGACTTACTGACTTTCGCTACCTTTATTTTTCAAACGTTTAACTACTTTCTTTGGAATGCTCTTCTCCATTCCATCTCCTCCATTTCTTTATCTCTTTTTTTATTTTGTAATTTGTTTTTCTTAATTTAGATGACTTTTCATTAACAATTTGTAGTCTATAAATAAAATCTTTGTAATATTTACACATGAAAAATAGATAAATAAGAGAATATTTATCATATTTTATATTTTTTATCTATCATATTTATTATTTTTTATCTTTATTTTATAACACTTTCATCTTTTTATATCATAGATGAATTCAAAAAAATAAAAAAAAATAAAAAAATTAGATTCAAACATTGGAACCAAAGTTCTTTTTCGTATTCAAAGTTCTTTTTGTCACAGTATTAGTCACACGGAAAATGCATCAGTTTGGATCCGAAAAAGAAATTCGGATCCAAAGTGATGTATTTGAAAGTGTGGCTAGCTGACGCCTAATTAATATTAGAAACTTGTCTCGCGTTTCAATCCGATCTATTTTGTTTGCGGATTATTAACTTATAATTAAGTGGAAAATATTGAAATATCATGAGCTGTAATATTAATCTCTAGCTCTCTACGACAGAAAATATTAAAAATGAAAAAAAAAAATGATAGGTTTGTAACAAAGATGACCAATGGAAATGGCTGATATGTATTTGATCACTCTATATCCTACCAGTACAAGAAGAAACGGACAGTAAAATAATCTGATATGTTATACATTCAATGTCAAAATATGAGGCATATTTTTTAAAATAACACAATATAATTTGAAATTTGACAACTTGGAAACAAGGAGTTACATATGTCTTTTTCATTTTGAAAAACACAACAGAAATATTGTTTACTTAAGAATTTTGTGTTAGATTTGGAGACGTCTAAATCTAATTATTATGTTGGACTACTATGTAATATAATTATACGTTGTATACTGTCTCAATTAAATGCCTAACCAAGTGATCAAATTCAATATAATATTTGTAACATTAATTAGGCATGTACGTATTTAAAATAAGGATATGGACCGAAAATACGTGCAGAAATATCAGGGTAATTATTTCTAATTGTTGATGGACCGATTAGAAATATTACAATTAAGTTTGGTAACAAATTAAAGTGCTAAAACAGTATGGACGTTTCTAAAAGCTTCTAGATAATCCGTAATTAGTACTCTAATTCCAGAACCGCCATAACTAGCACTCTAATTCCAGAACCGCCATGATTAGCACTATAATTCTTAGGTGGATGTTACCCCTATTTAGGAGGTAGGTCTCCAAGGCAGCAGGGTAATTAATTGAGAAATCATATGCCTTGATTCGGGTTTTCTTTTTTTGTATAGGATGGTCTTAGAGCAGGTTTAAGGGTGCGCTTATGCACCAACAAGTGGTATCAGAGCCGCCCTATGTAGAAAAATAGTTATTTATTTATTTTTCTTTTCGATCTATAGAATTATTTGAACTGCTATCTGTTTTCTGTTGTCGAATCTGTTTTAAGTTACCTGGAATTAATTTTAAAGATTAGTAGATGTTATTTGATCAAATATGCAAATTTTAGTCGAGAAATGGTGAATAATTTCTTTTCCTTGCACTTCGGTGATCTTGGACAGAATTATTGTGCGTTTCCTGATTATAACAAGCATAGATGATCGATAATAGCAGATTAAGTTTACAAACTGTGTGAGTCTGTTTTTTGGTCATTAAGTTTCGACTAAAGTTAGAATTAGGTTTTCTATGTTTGATAAGTCATTTCAGGCAATTAAAAGTTTGTTTGACAGATTTAATTGATAGAAAACAGTTATTATACAAATCTGGTCAGCTAGATTAATTTTCAAAAAAAAAAAAAAAGTTGTCTAAGCCTTCAAATTTCAGTTTTTTTTTTAAAGTTGCAAATTTTTTAGAATTTATTTCGAATTATCTAATTCAAGGAATTAGGTTTCTAGAATTGGCCTTTACGGCTAATTTTAGGTCTATTAAGTTACTAAATTCTGATTAAGACGTCTAGAGATAAGTTTACGTCTTAGATTAGGCTTTAGGCATAATTTTTAGATTTATTTAAAGGAAATTAGGGTTTATACAAGTTCTGAATTTGAGTTAGTTAAGAATTAATGTCCGCAAACGGACCTCTTTTTACGTGACAAGTTTAAATTCGTTACATGACAAGTAATTAAGATGACGCACTTGCAATTGATGCGAGTATTAGTCAATCCAAAAAGGAGGATTAGTACTTGTTAAAATTGTTTAGGGCATAAGGGTAGTCTATAAAGATCAGATGTGGTAGTTATGTGTTAATGATGTCTTAGAAAGGTCTCGGGTCATGGATTGAATTCATATCACCGACGGTATCGTAATAGAGAATCTTTTACAATTACTTGATCTGGACCGTTCTTTTTAACTTGGCACGAATCTCAAAGCCTAATAATACTGCCCCCTCAGTCAGCCCGAATCTCAAACCGGCTGAGAGTTAATCTCAAACCGTAAATAGCTAATTGTAAAAGGGAATCTTTTACGGTACCGTCGAGGATGGATTTGTCATGGACTTAAGTGTTCCGAAGTGAACGCCTACCTCTTGTTGACTGGCCTGGTCATTAATACATAATTGATGCCAACTTATCCCAAAGGATGATTGGTAATTGTACCACGTATTTATACTTTATTTACTGCACCAAAGTACCTGAAGGTAATTATTACATCCAAAGATGTTTCATTAGTTGATGTGTGCTTTGTTTTAAGAAATAATGGAACTTAGTATAATTTTTTTGCCTTTAAATAAATTTTAAAATTATGATTAAGGATAAATCGTGACGTGTAGTGATCTAATTCTTTCCTTTGTTCCTTTCCAAATTCTTATTTACTATTCTAAAATTTCTCTATTCTAGCTATTCTAACTCTCATCCAAACGTACCCTTAGAGAACAACCATGTACAGCCTACGGGGAAAAGATGTTTTAGAAAAAATTTAGAAAAAATAGAGAGATGTATTATAATAGAAAAACACGGATCAATGGCATGGAAAAATTAGTATTTTTTTCATCACACACGGATTATACAGTAAAAACGTGTAGAATTGTTGTAGCATCAGAAAATGACCGTTCAAAAATGCGCTCCATAACTTCCAAAAATGCCCTCCAACATTCATACATGATTTTTAATAAAAACCATGTACAATTTGATCAAATTATATGTTAGAGCATATATATTTATACACGGTTGTAAACAGTAAAACCGTGTACAATATAACTATATTTTCAGAGAGTATCTTTTGACTTTGGACACAAATTTATTGAAAATTTTGAGCAAACGTATATAATATGCAATGTATACTTTGCATTTATGTACTAGTGATTGGTGTGATAAACTTTAATTAATTTCATGATAGTAAGTCAAGAAGGCTGACGCCCGTGCAGGCGTCACACATTTGCCAGATTTTCAAATTCCAATCACACTCGGTGAATTGGTTGCAAATTAAATAATATAGCTTCTCTTTCTCTATATGGATTAGTCTTACCTTATTAGTAACTCGGTGAATTGGTACCGAGATAATATTCTTAATGGGTCCATAACTCCATATCAATCAGCTGCTTTTCATATAATATCCGACTGTTGAAATTCTATTGTCAGATGACAGAAAATTTATAAGTAGATTATTTTCCGGTTGTTTTGGATCTTATGTGGTCTTTATTTTATTGGAAATTTTTGAATTGGAAATTGGAAATTTTTATAACTAGAAAATAAAAAAATAAAACTTTTTGACTTGGAATTTTTTTTTCTGTCCATCTCTCCGTCAAAATTTCAAGATATTTTCTTTTCGCTCTTCCTCTATTATTTTATTATTATATTCTCTATAAATAAATAAAAAATCTAGATCCAGTGTTGTACTCTAATGCAGTATTGCATTGTCCGTTTTAATTTTATACAAATCTCAAAGCGGGTACTTCTTATAATTCAAATAGGTACCGAATTTTTTTTTAACTATATTAATTAGAAGCCTATATATCGTGCGGTACCACAGGAATATTCACCCATTGGGCAGAAGGGGCAAGCTGCGGTACCACACGAATATTCACCCATTGTGCAGGAGGGGCAAGCCATAGTAACACAACTCATCTCAATTAGTTTTTATTTTTTTTAGCATGCATATCTTGAGAAAAGTCGTAAGATACGAACGCAAGGATACGCAGGGATAAAATAGGTTCCGTAGCAGTACAACCGAGTACTTTGACGCTCCAAAAGTCCAAATAATTGTTGACCAAAATTTTAACTCGAGATTAGAGGTGTCAGTGAGTACGGTACGGATAGAATAGAAGTATTTTCAAATTCATAACGATAATTAATCTTATTCATTTTTTATTCTTACTTATTAAAAATTAATCTTATATATTATATTTTTATCAGTGTTAAAATTATCAAGTAACGAAACGGTAGCTGGTAAATAACGAATAGTATTAATATAATAATTAGTTTTCTTATATTTTACAAATCGAACATCAAAACTCATTCACTCCACACAGGCAATCGCATTATTAATAAAAAAAATAAGATAAAAGATTTCTTACCCAAGTTTTTGTCCCCACTTTTTACCCAACGCTAATTGGATCAGGTTTAAACTGGTTTAAACTGTCATTAACAGTATTGCGGTCCCCGCTAATTAACGGTCTTTTAAAACCTTCCTTCCCCGCTGATTTCCTTTTGTTCTTTGAATTTCCTTTTCCCGATCTTCTTCTTTCCTTTTCCCAGGCGATTTCGTGGCGATCTTCATCTTCTTTCCATTTCTCTTTGCGATTTCCTTTTGGAGTTCAATATACTCTTCCGATTACGGAAGCTTCAGGCGGCGGATCAAGCTAGCCTCGCCGAGAGGAACTCAGGCAAGGAGATCGATCAGGTTCCTTCCGATTAGCGAAGCTAGACTCACCGAGATGAACTCAGGCGGATCTTTTAGGGAAGCTTGTCTCGAGGCGTTTCTTTCGATTAGGGACTGAAGAAGAAATCAAAATACAATTTGAGTGAGTTCTTTGCTGATCTATTTAAGTTTTCTTCCTTCTATTGAAATCAAAATTACACCGATCGTTTTCTTAATGTCGTTTTTTTTATTTGAATTGATATTCGCAATTTCGTTCCTTCTGTTGAAAACAAAATTATGCCGATCGTTTTCTTAATGTCATTTTTTTTTATTTGTTTGATGTATCAATATTTTGTTTCACAGTATTCGATTTCAAGTTCAAAAGAAGAACACGACAAAGATTGACGATATTCATCATTGTCGATTTAGATTGAAGGCCAGCAGTGAATTCTAAATTCAGTGAGTTATTTAGTTATTTTATTTTATAGGATTCATGCAATCGATTTACAGATTGTAGTTATTATTTTACACGATTGTTTTGTTAGGTTTCACTTTGAAATCTAAATTCAGTGAGTTATTTAGTGATTCTAATTTACATGATTCATGCAATAGATTTACAGATTGTAGTTATTATTTTACAGGATTCTATACGATCTGTTTCACAGTTTGACAGCATATATCAAATATATTACATGACCTATATGTTGTATTTGTTTCCTTTATTTTACTGGATATGTTTGACATTTTTCCTGGATATATATGCAATAGTTTACAGCATATATGCAACAACTGACAGCATACTCGCATATCCCTCGCTAATAATTTTTCGACGGGTGAAACCCGCTTGAGGAGACATTTATCTCGTTATGGGATGCAACCCAACGAGGTTGAAGAATATGCTACCACAGATGATTCGACTATTAAAAGCGTTCTTTACGAAAACTTCGGCGATATCTACCCTCCACCTGATTGGAAAGTGTGACCCTCCACCTGAAGTGCTGGTGCAACTTTTTCATCTTCATATGGAACTTAGACGTCCCACGACTAGCCCATCACTCGTCCGAATCAGCTCCCAACAACTGATCGATGTCCTCAACAAATCGAGGGTTGTCAGATACGCCACCAACGGGTGTGCCACTGATAGGCAAACCCCATAGGGCCGTCATCTCTCCAAATGGTAAGTGGAACGTGTGTGTCTTGGAACGCCATCGCTCCACTAGTCCTGCAATGAGAGATGCATTGATGATGTGATCAGAGTCAAAATGATGATGAATTACCTAGGATTTTGGCTTAGGTTTTGCATATTATCTCACACTTATATTTAATTAATTAGAGAAAAAGGCTACTGTCACCCTTTTTTATGTTATATTGCAGAAAACAGGTTTTTGGACTATTTTACACCAAATGGAGCAAGAATCGGATCAATCGGATAAGCGACGCTCATTGACTAAGTCTATGTTACGGCCTGTATTCCTAATATGGACCTAGCCGAATACGGACCAGGAGATAGCACAATACGCATTAAACCCTTCAGCGACATGGTCTTAATACAGACTGTATCAGCCAATACGATCCGTAACCAAGGAGCCTTTTGGGGAATAACTGCGGACAGCTGTATCCAGATCACATTTCTTGGCCTCCACTCAACTCCAGACGTCCCTTCACTCCTATATAAGCACCCTAGACAGAATTAGTTAGTATCTTTGTAATTTGGGTTAGATTTGATTAAGTGAGAAAGAGAGGAGTGATTGTAACCATGCTGTTCCACAGCTAAGTTCTTTTCTTAGGGGCTAGGCAGTAAACCTTGTTACTCTTGATGCTTTGATATATATATTTTCTGTTGATTATGATTTCTTGTTGTTTAATCGAAATACTTTTGTGATTTATTATCCCTCCATCTAAATTCGATGATCTAGTTTAATCTATTAGGGTAGTGACAGTACTTTAATGGTAAGAGAAACTATGTTGCACGAGTTAGTCTCGTTGGGATCTATTAAATTTATGTGAAGAAAACCATAGCGGGGAAACTATAAATCGGAACAACAAACCAGGTTCTATCATTTACGTAAGATAAATCGCAGTGATCTGTGTAGTAACTTGTGTATTTAAGAGTCATTTGCGTAAGATAACTCGCAGTATCCTATGTAGAATCTCGATGAAAGATCTGTCATACTTGCGTAAAATAACTCGCAGTGACCTATGTGTTGTCTTTCATAAAACAACAATAGGAAATCAGACCCGACAAAAGTATATTATCAAAGTGGATTCAGTAGCATTGGTGTGCCGAAATCCTGGGAATTCTCATCTCTATCTTTATTTTAATTACTTTTAATTATTTCCAAATTTACATTGATCACAATTTTAACCTCCAATTTTCAGATTTCGTCTAGTCTTTCGAAAGATTGTGATTTGATCGCTCAAGACTCTGAACCAATATTCCCTGTGGATCAACCTCGAATATACTACTCGATAGGATTGTGCGCTTGCAGTCCGAACCGATAGCGCTAAAATGAGCTAAACATGCTATATTACGCTAAAATGGACTAAAAATACGCGAAAATATGTTAAATGCTCTAAAATATGCTAAAATAGACTAAAATATGCTAATTGTGGTAAAATATGCTAAAATAGGCTAATTGCAGTAAAATATGCTAAAATAGCCAAAATAGGCTAAAATATTCTAATTGCGATAAAATATGCTAAAATAGGCTAAAATATGCTTAAATATGCTAAAATAGGCTAAAATATGCTCAAATAGGCTAAAATAGGCTAACATATGCTAATTGCGATAAAATATGCTAAATTGGGCTAAAATAGGCTAAAATATGATAAAATACGCTAAAATATGCTAATTACGGTAAAATATACTAAAATAGACTAATTGCGGTAAAATATACTTAGTTAAACTAATTAAACTTAATTAATACAAATTAAAACTAATTGAGAACTAAAATATACTAATTTTGGTACATATCAATTTACATCCATGAAACCATTTAATGGCCGGTTGAGAATTTAATTGGGGATGGTCGGTTGAAAAAAAAAAAAAACCGGTCATTTAATGATTAGTTTGAACATTTAAAAAAAAATCCAACTAATCTGGATATAATTAATAATTTATATTTAAGTTTGGATAATAAAAATGTCGGAGTATCACCTAGGCCTAAAGAAAAGGATTGGTTTAAAAAAAAAGGGGTTCTCAATTGAGCCGAAGGAAAAGAATGAAGGAGAAGAGGCCTGCTGGAACTTGGACTGAAATAGCAAAAGAAAGACGGAGAATAATGAATTTGCTCCGGACATTAAGATATGCTTCGGTTTAGGGGTGGAGAACGGAGTAGGTCCGATGTCCATCGGACTTACTTTTAGGTTCAACGAGCATGATGACCGTCCGATCTAATTTAAGATTTGTGCGCATGAAAATTGAAACAGACATGCACAAATTTTAAAGCGTTCTGCACGAATCTTGAAGCAAATTGACGATGATTAAACCCATCGAACCAGAGTAAGTCCGATGCCCATCGGACCTACTCTCAAGTGTTAGGGTGCAAACAAGTTGGATATTATCCCTTCATAAGTGGATCTGTATTTAAAATTAAATACGGATATTGAATATCCGAATATACAGATACAGATATAGTTTTAAATTTTAATTATCTGTATCCGATATATACCATATAATTTAATATATATTATGAAAATGTTTATATATATATCTACAAATATTAAATATCCGATCAGTATCCACAAGTATCCATCTAATATCCAATCCGTATCCCTGTGTGAAAAATAAAAGCAGATATGAATATAATTTTATCACTATCCATTCCATATCCAATCCGTTTGCATCCCTACTTCAGTCCCAAAAGTAAGCGAGGCAGATTGAATGGGTTACCCGCTTCATTCTATTCCGTTATTAACGGATATCCGTTCCATTTTGAAATAAACAAATTAATTTGTATCTGAATCCGGATCAATTTTTATATTTAATAAATATCCGGATCTAAATCCGTTAAATTTCCGTGTCCGTCTACAGTATCCAGCATTTGTTTCAGATGCTATTGTTCACAGCGTTCATTCTTTTTTACTATTAACTATGTACTTCAATCTCTAGATAATTATAAAAAACAAATTTGGAAATAGTTATTTCAAATAAGACATTTTGTTTCAAATTAGAAGTGAAATTATTTCTCAAAAAATTATTTGCAAGAATAATTATTTGCAAATTATTCTAACTGATAGTCCTGCTATATTTGAAAAATGTTGCTAATAATTTTCATTTTCACTGCACTTAATTTTTTCAAATATTTTGAATCGATACTTTCAGTGTTATTAAAACCGGACTAGACTGGTCGGTCGGACCGAAAAAAACCCGAAGCCGGTGACCTGTCTGATTTAGTTCATTTAAAGTATCATTTCTGCTCTTGAACCGGTCAAAGCTGGTTTGACCAGCGGGGTTTAACTGAAAAATTGCTGAACTATTCAGAAGAAAAATCCAGTTCAAAACAGATTCATTTAAGTTTTTTATTCAGAGCCAAATCATCATGAAGAAATAGATCGCGAAGGATAAGGGAAGCTCCATCGCGAAGGAAAAGGGGAAGAGCCGACATTTTTATTAATATCCAAAGTTAATTACAAATTATAAATATATCCAGAATTAGTGGGTATCGAAAAATATCCAAACCGGACAAATTTTTGTCGGTTTCCTCTTTTTCAGAAGCTGGCTAGAATATGGCCGATTTTTTTTTTTTTACCCGTTTATACCCTATAAATATGGGGTCTTTCCTCTTCCTTACAACATAATAACTCTTTATGTTGTACTATTATTGTTATTGTTGTAGTATTTTCTGTTTAGCATTATCATGATAATTTATTTTATCTGAAAAATATAAAAATAGTACCATAAAACTCACATCCTGGAGTGTCACTGTCATCTCTCCGAATGGCATGTGGAACGTGTGCGTCTCGGGATGTCATCGCTCTACCAGTTCTGCGATTAGAGATGCATTGATGATGTTTTTCTCAGTCCGCAAGATGTCCACAACCTGGTAGAGGCCCAGATTAATGAGGTACTGGTCTATCACCTCGTAGTACTGCATGTGAATGCACCGCAACTTCACATCTAAAAGAAACGTGTCATGCGTTGAAAAAAGTAATCCACATGGTGTTAACATAATAAAATTTAAACTCAATAAAATTTAAAGAAAACCTAAAAAAAGATAAGTATCTCACGAGAATCCAGTGAAACTCGGTGATCGTCGTGGCTACGTATTTGAATTGGCTACGAGGCTTTTTTTTATTTGCAATTTGTGATGTAAGTCTGACTTTGCTGTGAATTTAATTGTGACTCTAAATTATTTCTCACGCCTTCATCTTTAAAGGAAACAACACGTTACTACTAAATAAGAAGTAATTCTTATTTAATTAATACTCAAAGAAATTACAACATAATTCATCCAACTATAATAATACTACTTCTTAAAACGAAGCTCAAATGCATCCAAATTTTAAATCCTACTAATACTACTTCTTAGAATGAGCGAATTTTACCGGATTTGAATCAGTCACAGCAGACGAAGTGGTAGCCTTACCAGTATAAGTACACGAAACAAACTCATCATCCGATGTTGGTGGCTTTGGATCATCAACCTTCTTTTTTTTAACCCATAGCTGTAGGGGTTTTCCACAAAGTCATCGTCCGAAATTTCATAGTTAAGAAATTCCGGCTGTATGAATGATCGACATGTCTGTGTATCAGTGCATCTCTGACACTTGTACTTTTTTCTCTCATTTTTACCTCGATCACTAATTGACCCTCCTCTCGCTAGGCCACGATTGGACAACCTACCTCGGTTGCTATTGTTCATCCCTTTGGCCCCTTCAAATATCGACATTTTTGCCTCAAAAATCGCCTTCTCTTTCTCTCTGTTCCTTCCTCCCTTTCTCTTTTGTGAGTTGAGTGAGTTGTAAGGGGGAGAGAGAGAAAGATGGGGTATAAAACAGCAAAAAAAACAAAGGGTACCGGTCAGAAAATGGCCGCTAGTCTTTTTAATAGAGTACCGGCCAGAAAATGCCCGGTACCCTATTTAATCAAGTACCGGCCTTTTTCTGGCCGGTAGGGTCATTTTTATTAAATCCGAGCAAACCAGGGTTTATTAATTAATTTGTAATAAACTTTGGATATTAATAAAAATGTCGGGTGAGTTGTGAGGGGGATAGAGAAAAAAAAGGGTATTTATTGAGTGTAAACGGGTAAAAAAAGAAAAAAGGAAACCGGTCATATTCTGGCCGGCTTCTGGGGTAAGAGGAAACTGGCCATAATTCGGCCGGTTCGAATATTTTTCGAAATTTTCACTAATTCTGGAAAAGAGGAAACCGGCCAGAATCTGACCGGTTTGGACATTTTTTGAAATTTACACTAATTCTAGGTATATTTATTAATTTGTAATTAACTTTGGATATTAATAAAAACGTCTGGGGAAGAGGAGCTTCTGACAGTGTAGACCCATTAATATAAAAATTGTTTGCCGTAGGTTTAAAAATATTTTAGTTGGACTCGATTCTCGAATCTCCAGGATTGGGGAACTAAGTGGCCTATTAATTTAATATTTAAAATTTAAGACCAAACACAGAGAATGTTGAATGTTAAAAGATCCGTTAAGAGCAAGTGATTGATTTTGATATTTTGCAAAAAAAAAAAATTTAATCTATTAAGTTCTTTTTTAATTGAAAAAAAATTATGTGTATATTCTCAACGTGTTTATTTTTATTATGTATGTAACATGTTTATTTTTTTTTTTTTTTGGAAAACAAGATTTACAATTTAATTTTATCAAAGTCTTTATTTCTTTTTAATTTTTAAATACTTTTATAAATACTTGTAATGTATTATTATAGTGGATCATAGAGATATGGAATTGACTTTAAATTTTTGCAAGCACCAATAAATATTGTATTGGCTTTGAATATTGTGTGGACAAGACCTTATATGTTAACTAATATATTGGTGTGCATCAATCTGAATTGAAAGAAATTAAGAAAATTAGTATTTTGATGATTTATATAATACAATATAACAAAAAGCTGGTATATATGCTTCACATTGGAATTAAAAAAATATATATAAATATGGGGGAATTTCATATCTCCCCCTCAAAACCTTCAATATTACGTATTTCCCCCTTAAAATTCAATAATTACATATTTATCCTCCAAAACAACAATAACTCACATATTTATCCAATCCATTATATTTAACATTAATTTTATATTATTTCCCATTTTACCCTTATAAGAATTAAAAAAAATTATGCCGGAGACCAACCCATCACAAAAGTATAATACTTTGCAACAGCGACTACCTATCTCTTTTGATCTATCGGCTTGATCTAGGTCAAATTGTTTGATTTTGACTTCAAACGATAGCCCTTCTAAACAAGAAGAAAAAAAGGCTTTATTCTTTTGTGCGGCACACCATTCATACGTCGGAATTTCAAACCTGGTTATGATATTAGCTAATTCGCTCCCAAAATCTGAAATCGCCATTCTGTTAAAATTAAAGCCTGCCATGTTCCCAAAAACCAAAATCCAAACTAAGGACAAAACTTGAATTTGCAAGTAAAGTCTTTGTCACATCCCGGGTCATGATCAACCCGTTTCGGCTCTGATTTCAACTCCATCAAAGTTCTTCGAGAAGAAGACGGAGATTTAGGTCAGGGCGGTCAGGCAGATAAAGAGACGGGCAGTGTACCTTGAATTAGATTGACTCACAGTGTGGGACCCCTCTTTTAAAATCTGACCGAAGCTCTGACACAGACAGACAAATCGGCGTGAGTTCGCTGAGTCAGCACCACATGGCATCACACCGTGTGTTTGGAAGATCCATTTCACCATTTATTTTGATTCTTGCTTGTTTTTTATCGTCTATAAATACTCTATGATTGTATCAGTTGGATGAGAGAAATATATTGTAATTTTGGTGTTCCACCTGGTTCTTTGGCGTTGTACCATTGATGTACCTTTGAGCTTATAATTAGAGAATTTGTTTGATTGCTTTGTTCTTTTGTTTAATTTATGTGTTTTTATGTTTCGCTGCGTTCCTGATGTATCAGTATCGTTAGTTTGTCGTTGGATGGAATTTGAATTACCAAAAAGGTTAACCAGTCAGCCCTTCTCAATGGCTAATCGGGATATGAACTCAGGGACCTGCGGAGGTTTAGCCTGCGGAGGTTTTGCAATTGGTTCCGAGGGGGGAAGTCTACTTTACCTTTAATCAGAGGAATTGAAGCAGGAGATAGGAGTGAGGAGTCATGGGGCGTAGTACATGTCGGAGTAGCACAAAATATCATAGGTAAACACAACACTCATTTTCTCTTAGAACTTACTCGATATCTAGCGATTGGGCTATGTTCTCCCATTAATGTCTCGAGAGATTACTAGCAATCAAATCTAATGCATCGAAACTGTGCGCTTCAACATCGGATGCCGTATCAGAGAGAGAGAGAGAGGTAGACGAAGAGAAAAACAAATTTAGGCCGGAGAAACTCTTTTCTTTTGACTGGCAATCGGTGATAGTGAAGTGGTGAAAGAGAAGGGTATAATCGTCCATATCTTATTAATTGATATTATGCTCTGAATTTTAAAGTTTTAAATATTATTATTTCAGTATTTTTTGATATATCTGATATATCTTAAAATTATATAGGACAAATACGTTAGTTATTGCAGTTTTAGAGGATAAATATGTAATTATTGAATTTTGAGGGGGAAATACGTAATATTGAAGGTTTTGAGGGGGATACATGAAATTCCCCCTATAAATATTATCATTTGAATTATTTATGTAATGAATTAATTATAAATTAAACTTTATACACAAAATATTACTGCAATTGGCATTTCATATATAAGGTAAGAGTTTACCAGCTCAATATCACATTAAGTTATTTTAAAAAACCAGCAATCGAACAGATTGACTCAGCGGTCCGACCAATAAACAGTTGACCTAAAGCTTTACTGGATTGATGTCCAGTCCAGTTATGATAAAATTGCTATTTTTACTTCCGGTGAGTTTGCCTTTTTCATTTCCTTTCTTAGAGTAGAGTTTAATTCCTCCTAATCTAGTGGTTAAAAAATCAAACTTTTTTACCGGAATAAAAAATGATAATATGATCTTAATCATTGAGTGGACCAAATTAAAAAGAATCCAATATAATTACCACCTACGTACAGCTGGAAGAAAAATCATCCACGAATAATTTGCAAGTAATATTTTCATTTGAAAATACTTATTTCTGCAAATATTGTTTTGTGAAATAATTTCACTTCCAATTTAAAAATGTCTAAATTAAAAAAAATTCAAAATTTTTTATTTTGAAAACATTATTTTTTTTATTGTTCCTTACTAATTAACTCGGTTAGGGATAATTTAGAGTTAAAATCATATTACAATTACAGAGTTTCATAATTAAACTCCTTAACTCAAATGATCTACAAAATAATTAATTCAAGGAACAAAATTATATACTGATTATTCAATGCATGAACAAAACATGAGATGCAATAGCCTCTATTGTTGGCTCTTAGGCCACACACACTAATATATATATTTTGTTAATGGAGGTGGGCTATCATACTTCGGGAAGTAAAGTCAATTTTTTACTTTCCGGTCATATGTTCATTTTTAAAGTTCAAATAATCAATTCAAAGCTTTCAACATGATCTCCATATTTAAATATTTTTGGAGATCTCTATTCTTCAGAATTTTTAACTATTTTTTTTGAGGAGGGTTAAAATGCACCCTCCCTTTTGTGCTCCTAACGTGCACCCTCTCCTTATATCTTCATTTTCAAAGTTCAAATAGTCGATTCGAACCTTCCAACGTGTTCTTCATATTAAAATGTGCTTGGAGACCAAATTTTACATTTTTTGGAAATTTTTTTACTATTTTTTCAGAATTTTTGATTAAACTAAACAATAATAAAAAATTCAGCAAAGTGATGATTTTCAAAAATTCTGAAAAAATAGTAAAAAATTTCCAAAAAATGTAAAATTTGGTCTCCAAGCACATTTTAATATGAAGAACACGTTGGAAGGTTCGAATCGACTATTTGAACTTTGAAAATGAAGATATGAGTGGAGGGTGCACGTTAGGAGCACAAAAAGAGAGTGCATTTTAACCCTCCTCATTTTTTTTTACCATATTAAAACACTGATTTTCAAAAATTCTAAATAAATAGTAAAAAATTTCCAAAAAATTTAAAATTTGGTCTCCAAACACATTTTAATATGGAGATCATGTTGAAAGCTTCAGATCGACTATTTGAACTTTGAAAATGAAATTATAAGAAGTAAAAGAAGGACTACTTCCCAAAGCATGGTAGCTCACCTCTTTGTTAATGTTATAATAAAACTTTAAAAGTTGACATTCATATAAAATGCAAGCAATTTATTTTATATTAATAAAATTAAGAATATATACTTAAATTTAAATTGTATCATCATATTTCGAACTATTTTAAACTGAATTCAAATTAACAATCATATATAATAATATAAAATACAAATTCGAATTCATTAAAATCTAATAAATAAATTGAATTCTTGATATACGACTCAATTCTCTAGGCACGTTATTATGCACTAGCTAGTCAGCACAATGAAATCATTGATCTGGGCTAGCTATTGCATTGCATACAGGAGCAAGCAGAGTCAAACTTTCAAGTTATGGAGATCAAACGTGAATGAAAGTTAATTGTATAAAATTTCTTGTTGTGAATGGGAATAATTTTACACTAATTGTAATATTTTACTATAAATTATATAAAAAAAAAGTGACAAATAAAAATTTTGAAAAATAAATGAGATCAATTTTACTGTATATCCACCTCAGGTTGCATATTAAATAATACAGCTCCTCTTTCTCTATCTGGATTAGTCTAATATCCTTAGTGGCTCTTGGTTAGTAACTTGTCATCATCAAGACTTGTCACGAGATAACATTTTTAGTGGGTCCATATCAGGTTCTTTTCATAGAAATAGGATTCTACTTTTCTCTCGTTTGACCGTTGAAGTATACTAGCTTCCAGATGAGAGAAAAGTTATACAAATACTAGAATCGTCTCTCCTGTTATCAATCCGAACTTTTCCCATTCTCCTATTATCCACAAATAAAACAAAACAAATATATCGGAAAAGAGGGGGATCAAAAACAGTTTAATTGGTTAAAAGTGCTCCAGACTTTGGCCACGTTTACTTTATCCCGTGTGGTACCGCACGGATATTCACCCCTGGGCAGGAGGGGCAGGACATAGCACGGAACGCAACTTATGTGAATCGTTAAAACAATTTACTCAAAAATAAAACAATTTACACTACTAAAAAAACACTTCACCGTTAGTTTAAATCTTAATTTGTTATTAAGTTTTGAACCAATGATGATCAGCCCAATTTTAAAGATATAGACATATATATATATATGTCATCAGCTACAAATCAATAGCGTTGATCATTTATGTGACAGGAGCGGATTCAGGATTTTCGTAGAGGGGACAAAAATTTATCGAATCGAGTTTAAACCCGTTAACTAATTGGATACTCGATAAAAAATAATATTTTAACTTATACTTTCCAATACCAATACTCTGACTTGTAATTTCTGATGCTCTAACTATAATTCTTATTATCAATCATCATTCAAGAAATTTATTTCAATTTTAATTCTAAATTTAATCCGAATTACAAATCAAATATTTAGAGAGAGAAATTTTTTTCAAAGAAGAGTAAAGTCGGTCGGAACCGATAGATTTCCACTAAAATTTAAAATTCAGAAGGACAACTGCCCCTTTGGTACAATGGGATCCACTCCTGTTTATGTCATAAGTTCAAATCAACAGACGGCCGATGCTGAGCAACTAAGGCCATTGGTTCGATGTGATGAACATATGGTGTTAATCGTTGTTCAATCGTTAAATAACCATTAAATTGAGTGATGTCATCAGGAGAAACCCAATGATAATTTAAAGCTATGTTACTGGATACTTATCCGATACGTCAGCTAAATTAATTCCATTAATTAATGGGGAGAAGAAACATATTTCTTTGAGGACAAAAAAATGATTAATGCTCAGAAATTGTCCAATACTACAAAGAATTCAAGATAATCTGAAAATATATATAATAAAAGAGGGTTCAAATGCCTCCATTTTGTGTGCCTCCATCATGCCTTCATTTTTAAAAACTTTAATTACTCAAAATTTAAAACTTAAAAGTCAAAATAAAACCGTTAGATATGATCTACATAATTTTATCTATGCATGTATAAAAAATTATGATATTTCAACTTTATTTTGGTTGTTATCAAGAGCTTGTAAAAACGTACTAATGTGGATGATTTCTAGACGTTGATTTTTTAACTTATTGATTCACATAAAAACAAAACCAAAATGTGATAATTTTTTATGAGCACATAGAGAAAATAATATAGATCACATCTACTGGTTTTATTTTGACGTTTATGATTTAAATTTTGAGTTATTAACGTTTTAAAAATGGAGGCATGGTTGAGACATGGTAGAGGCACAAAGAAAGAAGATATTTGAACCCTCAAAAAAAAAAAATTGGATTGGGACATGTTTTTTTATCCATCTACAATTCTACATTGAAATTTCAAGATATTTTTTCTCTTTTCCTCTATTATTTTATTATATTTTCTATAAATAAAAATTCTATATCCAGTGTTGTATTCCAATGCAGTGTATTGCATTGCCCGTTTTAATATAATACAGATCTCAAAGTGACTCCCTATAATTCAAAGAGGAGGGATCAAGTTACAACAAATTTGAATTACAACAAAGTTACAACATTCATTTTTTTCATTTTCAAAGTCCAAATCGTCGATCTAACCGTTCAACATGATCATCTAAATAAAATGTACTTGCAGATCAAATTTTATATTTTTTTGAATTTTTTTACTATTTATTAAGATGGGTACAAAATTCAATGGTCTAAGTATGGCTATTTTTTGTAAAATACTTAATAAATAGTAAAAAAATTCAAAAAAATATAAAATTTGATCTGCAAGTACATTTTATTTAGATGATCATGTTGAACGGTTGGATCGACGATTTGGACTTTGAAAATGAAAAAAATGAATGTTGTAACTTTGTTGTAATTCAAATTTGTTGTAACTTGATCCCTCCTCAATTAGAGGAGGGATCAAGTTACAACAAATTTGAATTACAACAAAGTTACAACATTCATTTTTTTCATTTTCAAAGTCCAAATCGTCGATCCAACCGTTCAACATGATCATCTAAATAAAATGTACTTGCAGATCAAATTTTATATTTTTTTGAATTTTTTTACTATTTACTAAGATGGGTACAAAATTCAATGGTCTAAGTATGGCTATTTTTTGTAAAATACTTAATAAATAGTAAAAAAATTCAAAAAAATATAAAATTTGATCTGCAAGTACATTTTATTTAGATGATCATGTTGAACGGTTGGATCGACGATTTGGACTTTGAAAATGAAAAAAATGAATGTTGTAACTTTGTTGTAATTCAAATTTGTTGTAACTTGATCCCTCCTCTAATTCAAATAGGCACCGAAATAATTTTAGCTAGATTAGAATTCTATTTTGTCGGGATCCGTATCCTCTCAGGTACTCAGATTTACTCTCAGCCGGTGCTTGCTCGAATGGCACAGGCAGTATTATTTGTGCTTTGAGATTCGTGTCAAACTAAAAAAATAATTTTGGACCATCCAATTCAATTGTACTCAGTCCGGTAACCTGAGGGGATTGAATTCATTTTATCGTGCGGTACCACAGGAATATTCACCCCTTGGGCAGGAGGGGCAGGCCAAAGTTACGCAACTCATCTGAATAGTTGAAACAATTTTGACGGTAGGGATGTAATTTATGCAGGAGCATGCTTGTCTCGGAGAAAAGTCACAAGATACGAACTTATATACGCTTCCAAGTCCAATATATATTTTTTAATCGTGGCTTCGTTTCCAAGCCATACTTTCCTATTATTTCTCTTTATAAACCAACACTTCAATCCTCCCCAAATTATACCCACTCACTCTATCATCCCTCGTCCACTCTGCGTAGAACAACAAAAAGAAAAAAAAAAAATGCAACAAATATTTTCAAAATTTGGATTATGGGCGTGGAGTTTGTTCATAGGCGCTTTCTCCTTGCTTCTCATATGGGGAGCAGCCCGAGCACTTGAATGGGCGTGGCTTAGGCCGAGGCGCCTGGACCGGGCGCTCAGGGAGCAAGGGCTGCGCGGTGCGGTGTACCGATCCCTTGCTGGTGATATGTTGGAGAGCATCCGGCTCAACAAAGAAGCGTGCACCAAGCCCATGCCACTTTCGCACGATATTATCCCTCGTGTTGCGCCCTTTTTTCATCGCAGCATGAAAGAATTTGGTGCGAACTCAGAAATCTTATTATTATTTTCTATTAGTTTTGATTGATGAATTACGAGGGAACTATCTTTGTTCCTGCTGTTTGCTTATCCATTCCCTGCTCATATATTTTAGTCTAAGGCTATTTTACTTTTTTGACCCACCCAAAATTCAAAATTATCAATAAGTCTTGAAATTGCAATATCCCAAATAAAACTTCATTACTGACGGATATAATATCATTGGCATAATCAATTTATTGAGTAAAATTGATAGTTCTGATAGTTTTATTGAGTAAAATTGATAGTTCTGAAATGCAATGTCTGATCCGTCAAAGCTTTACTTGTGTTAAATTGATTATGCCAATGATATTATATCCCAAATGAAACTATTTTGTCTGATCCGTCAAAAGCTTTACCTCTTGAAAAATGTTATCAAAACTGAATTGGACATTAACACAAGTAAAGCTTTGACGGATCAGACATTAATGAGGTAAAGCTTTGCATAATTGCATCGACGGTATACCAATAGGACCTGTGAGGTAATTGGCTCACCCGATGATCTTTTTAAGATACTTATTAGATATCAAGGCTATATATAAAAATGAGAGTGAGGTCATGGTACTATGCATAGTGCATACTAGCGCGCGCTATGGATCTAATTTTCAGTTTGAAAGTTCTAACGGTCGATCCGAATATTTCAACAAAATCTCAATATGAATATGTACATTTAAACTAAATTTTACATTTTTTAGAATTTTGTTACTATTTTTTTAGATGGGTAGAAAATTACTTGATCAGAAAATTCTAGACCATCCAAAAACAATGATTTTCTACCCATCAATAAAATTAATAAATAATTCAGAAAAATGTAAAATTTAGTTTACAAGTACATAGTCATGTGGAGATCGCACTGAACAGTTTGGATCAACTGTTAGGATTTTGAAAACAGAAATCTTGATCCGTAGTACGGACCAATCTGCGCTATGCATAGTACCATTACCTCACTGTAAAAATAATCATATTATTACATACATTAGTTATTTATAAATATAATAGAACAAAGGGAAAAGAGAAACAAAAAAAAAAAAAAAAAAAACACCTAGAACCCAATAACAAAATAACACAGAAATTTCTGGCATATTTCATCAGTTCTGTACATTATCAATGAAGATTGTCTATAAAAAGCATCATAATTTGTACATACATATTGAATGACGTACTACAATATCCAATTTATAAATATACATAGAAAATTTAATAACCAAGAAAATAATTAAGCTATAATTTGAAAATTTTGTATAGTGGTTTTAAATTGTATAATCATGAAAAAGCTAATTAAAACCTCGAGCCAGACTTAGGTACCCCATATATGTATATGAGACAAAGCTCAAACTGAATTAAAGCAAGACCTGATGCAGTTGAACTTGATTTTGTGTTGTTATGTCGTTTATTACTCAGTTTTGATTTGGACATTTCATCAAACACTTAGAGCATTTCAATTGTTCAATACTAGTCAAATCAAGTTCCAAGTTCTACGTACAAACACAATGCACCGATTGATGAGATTACCAACAGTTTTATTCCTTTAATAACATGGAGAAAAATCATGTGGGAATGAAGGTTGTGCTGCCCCTGAGGCGTATCACTGAGACTACATGTATTGTGGAAAATAGTCGAAAGAAAATAGTGGAAGCAAGAATAAACGAAAATGGGTATACCAAAACAGTTCCCACTGGAGATCAAAGAAAGACTAAAAATTCAGCGAGCACCCCAATATGCAATAGAAATTACTCAACACCACAACAGGGGATCTTAGAAAGAAATACCGTCGCGAATCACCAACATCGAAGAAGGAAGCAAAGATATGAGTCCAGTAGGAACAATCCAGGAAGGAAGAGACTGGAAGAAAGAACGAAAAAAATGAAGTGAATCTTGTAAAATAATGGAGTTTTTAAGCTAAACGGCCCATGTTTTATGAGAAAACCGGTTGGTCAACCAACCAGTCCAGTTCGGTTTTTATAACTCTGTTTTTAACCTGTAATTGGATTAATATTTATTTTACAAAATATAGGCAAACAGTCTTTTACTTGGTTTGGGCCCATCCCAAGAGTTACCATCAGGGATCCAGCCTTAGTGAGAGAAATTCTATCCAACAAATTCGGGCACTTTGAGAAACAAAAAATAAGCCGATTGGCTCGGCTGTTAGTTGATGGATTTGCGAGTTATGAAGGGGAGAAATGGGCTAAGCATAGAAGAATTCTCAACCCTGCCTTTCATGTAGAGAAGTTAAAGGTAATTTATGTCATAAAATAAAAATTGGGAAAGTACTAAATGCTTGCGACATATTCCTGTCTCTTACTTTGTGATCTAGGTGCTTTGCTGATAAATTTAACCTCAACACAAAACAAATTAGCTATCTATGATAGAAAATTCTTTCATTCAACAAAGCTTAGTTTGGCACCTTATTTGTACTTGTGGGAAAAGTAGGAGCAATGTTGGTGGAAACTTGATAGACTAGTTGTGGTGTTGATGTTTAGCTTACTGTTACTGTATGCAGAACTGTAGATGTAATTGTTTGACAGCCACCGTCAAACCTTTCAAAAAAGAAAATGTTGGTGGATACTATTAGTGCCAATAGTTTGCTCTGGTACTGGCATTGTAGTGGTTTATGATGTGTTCTATAAAATTATGTATTAAATTGGTACTGCTGGTCTCAGTTTATCCTTTTATATCAGGCTTAAAGCCTTAATAATCAAAGTTTTATGTAGACATTTCCATATCAACTAATTAATATTTATGAGATGGTGTTAATTATTAACATCATTTCATCAATAATTCCATGATGAAAAAGGAAACTACGATTTCATAGCAACCATTCAGTTTTAGGATGTCAAATTTTAACACTGATAGTTTTAGAAAATAGAGTTATGAATTTTGATGTTTTGAATATTGACTGTATGGACATAACAGTATACCACCTTTCTATTATTCTTAATGGGAAGCCAATTAAAACTTTTTTCCTTTTCAGAGGATGCTACCAGCATTCTCTACCTCTTGTGATGAGTTAGTTGACAGATGGGAGAACTCAGTGGGGCCCGATGGGTCATTTGAGCTGGATGTTTGGCCAGATATGCAAAATTTAACTGGAGATGTCATTTCAAGGGCAGCATTTGGCAGTAGTTACCAGGAAGGGAGACGCATTTTCCAGCTGCAAAGTGAGCTAGCTGAGGTTTTCATCAAAGCTGCTCCAACCTTCATCTTGCCTTTTAGCTGGTATGAGTCTGTTTACCTTTTATTATTTTGCCTTTTATTTGAAAAATAATTTTGGGATCAGTCTAATGATTCGTGAACATGAAAAAAAAAAAAGACGTCTTGCAGCAGCTTACCAATTTACATTTCTCTTCTGCCGTATTATGTATTTCTTAAGTTCTCCACAACATTTCATATATTATAGCAGTATTGTGTAACCAGGTTTAAGAGCTATGTAAAAAAAACAAAGAAACATGCAAACAAACAAACAAAAACAGAAAAGGTCAAAGTGGTTAACCTCTAAATATGCTCTTCTAATTCTCCCATCCGGATTTTGAACATGTGAGCAATGCCTTCGCCACTACACCAAAGCCTAGTTCTCACGAACTGGATACTTGTCAATATTCTTTTCAAGTCGTTCACTGGTGTCACAGGTACCTACCAACTGAACACAATAGAAAGATGAAGAAGATCGGAAGAGAGATCGAAACACTTCTCATGGGCATAATTGCAAAAAGGGAGAAGGCCATCAAAAATGGAGAGACCACAAAAGATGACCTGCTTGGTCTTTTGTTGGAATCAAACATGAGGGAAATGGGGCAAAACGGGAAATCGGACTCAAGTCTCGGCATGACAACACAAGATGTGATAAAGGAGTGCAAACTATTTTATTTTGCGGGGCAGGAGACCACGTCAGTGCTACTGACCTGGACTATGGTAGTGTTGAGCATGCATCCTGAGTGGCAAGAAAAGGCGCGCGAGGAGGTCTTGCAACATTTTGGGAGGAATAAGCCAGATTTTGATGGCTTGAGCCGACTAAAAATTGTGAGTTTTAAATATAAATTTTGTGGATGCAGAGAGATCATGTTGCCACCTTGTTCTAAAGATTGACTAATTTGGTTATTACACAATATTAGAAGGGCTATGATTATGTGTGTCCAGTGGTATGACTGTATGAGATATTATTTTCTTCTGGTGATGGGTATGGGACAATTATGAATCCACCTCTTATTACTACAGTTTCTGGTAGTGCCAAGGCTTATGTGTATCCCAATAAAACATATCTTATTAAAGCCTTAATATTAATGGTTGTGGACAAAGGGAGTAGCTCTATACTGCAAGTCGATTATCTTAAAAGTTCTTATGAACTCAGAAGGGGAGACTTCCTTCTACAATGTTAACTACAATTGTTGCTCTAAGAACTCACCCTTACATTTGTTATTCATATTCTTAAAATTGAATTTTAATTTTAGGTAACCATGATACTATATGAGGTGCTTCGTCTGTATAGTCCGGTGATTATGATTAGCCGTCGAACATACAAAACCATGCAACTTGGAGATGTAGCCATTCCACCAGGTGTGCTTCTAGGATTGCCAATACTATTCATCCATCATGACCCTGACATATGGGGCCCTGACGCAACTGAGTTCAAACCAACACGGTTTGCTGAAGGTATCTCAAAGGCAACAATGGATGGGCAGTCAGCCTTCTTTCCCTTCGGGTGGGGCCCACGTATATGCATTGGCCAGAATTTTGCACTTCTGGAGGCCAAGATGGGGTTGAGTATGATTCTCCAACATTTTAAATTTGAGCTGTCAGAAAAATACCAGCATGCTCCATACACTGTTATTATGGTGCATCCTCAGTACGGTGCACCAATTAAGTTCCACACGATATGATTGAGATCGATTTCATGTATTATATTGTATGATGTAGGATTAGTTAATCTTGGCTAGTTTGGAGTAGCTTATTGAAAATATAATAGTGGAATGTTATAACTCTGTACTAGATATGAACATATGCAACTATTTTGTCTCCCGTTTTTGCTCAGTTATCTTGATCTTCGTTTAATAGATGAATAAAAAGAAGGGATACGACTTCTTGATCATCTTAGTGCCTAACATTTTCAAATTATATATTTTTCAACTCAAGTAGTAGAGCAACAAAAAGTACACACGAGGGATTAAATGTGGTATTAGATATATAGATATAAATGTTATCTATCAAATACCGACTCTTTTTATTTGATGGTTAAAAAATATATATTTAATTATGAGTGAGGCTAAGGTACTATGCATAAGAATATTGGTCCGTTGGTCCGTACTACGAATTAATTATTGTGGACAATTATCAACAAGTATAAATTCTACCAAATTTTAATCTAATTAGGTTTATTCTTGTAGACAATTTTAATTTAAATATGAGTGAGGCTAAATATTCATGTTGTCCAAGTAACAAAAACACATGCATAATAAAATAATATCTTTCAATTTATTATAATTTTAATTAAGAATATAAAGTAAGGCTTACAATTACATTTTTTTCAATTGGGAAGGCTTTCGAGACATTTCGTTGTCCAATTCGATTCTTTTAAACCAGCATCAAATTATGCTTTGTGTCATCGCTCTATTTTTATTTTCTGCCCAAGGACAGAATTACGAATTGCAAAGAAGCTAAATGATGCCATTTATGTTATAGAGCGGAGTAGGTCTGATATTCATCATACTTAATTTGGATTCGTTGGACAACAAAATAATTTTTGAAGTGAATATCTTGAATATTCGTACTGATCTCTATATATTTTCAAAGTGACTTAATAAATAGTAAAAAATTTCAAAAAATTTAAAATTTGGTCTGCAAGCACATTTCAATATGGAGATATTGTTGAGTTTGTAGCTCATCTCTCTCTCTCTCTCTCTCTCTCTCTCTCTCTCTCTATATATATATATATATATATATATATATATATATATATATATCTCCAATTTAATATTCGTACTTATCGATCAAATGTACACATATTTTGAAGTGAATATCTTGAAGTGAATAAGACAGAAACTCAAATTATCGAATTGAACCTAATTTTTTTCAAAGTGGATATATATTAAGCCAAATTGAAATGATCTCCATATTGAAATGTACTTGGAGACTAAATTTTATATTTTTTGAATTTTTTTACTATTTATTAAGCCAATTTGAAAATCGCTATATATATCTTCAAGATAATTTGAGTTTCTAGCTCATCTCTCTCTCTCTCTCTCTCTCTCTCTATATATATATATATATATATATATATATATCCAGTTTAATATTTTGTATTGATCGATCAAACGTACACATATTTTGAAGTGAATATCTTGAAGCCAATCAGACAGAAACTCAAATTATCGAATTGAACCTAATTTTTTTTCAGTTATGGAGAAGCTAACAAACAAATAAGAAAATAACAAATAGATGACGTCATAGTTAGACGGAGAATTTGAAGGAATGAAGAGAGATGACACAAGAAGTGAACTTAGAAGTAGGGGTGAAAACGAGTTGGATATTATTCAGATATCTCATATCCGAATACATGTGGATAATATTACTGATATGATTTTCAATTTTAATTATATGTATCTGAATAATATATATATATATATATATATATATATTAAATAATGTAATATATATTATGGAAAATTATGTTATTCATCATTATAATAAGATAAATATTTATGAACTTTCGTATTTCTTAATAATATTTATGTGTTTTTTTAATAAATAATAATATTAAAAACAAATATCCGATCTGTATCCGAACAAAAAACAGATACATATATGTTTTTACCACTATCCGATCCATTTTCACCCCTACTGATTTTTTTATAAATAAAATATAAAATAAATAAATTAAATAAAATAACATGGTTTTCAACTATTTTTCAGAAATAACACTTCTGCTGGATAGAATTGAATTGGCCCAATTCCACCGGATAATTCAGCGGGATTAGAGCTGGAAATACAATTACGCTGGATTAGAGCTGGAAATACGATTCCGCTGGATAATCCAGTGGAATTGGATTCAACTTCTGCAATTTTATTCAATTCATTCCTAACTTTGTAATTCTGTTGGATTATTCAGCAGAAATACAATTCCGCTTATAAGCTAACATAATTGGGCCAATTAAATTCCACTGGATAATCAAGCGAAATTGCAATTCAATTTTGCTGGATCCATCGGAAATATTATTTTCGAAAATTCCAAAAAAATAATGTCATTTTCTTTAATTTGATTAATTTTAATGTTATTAACAAATATTTCGGCACTCCTACTTAGAAGGCACTTTGAGATGTATATATAGGTGACGGAGAATTTTATGTATATTCTTCCAAGTTCTCAAAATTATATTTTTTTTCTTTTAAAATTGATAATATTATATTTATCTTTTTACATTTTTAAATCTAACAGATTTATCTAATTTATTGTCTTTATGGTAAAACTCATTTTAAATTTACAAATTCTCATTTTATTCTTATGAAAAATATATGTAGTATGTTTAGATAAATGTTTAGTTTTCTAATTGTCAGGGTGAGAGAGCAAATAATTTATTTGTTATTTGTGACGCTAAGACAAACATGTGCGTATATGCCACTTTTTATGTATCACAAGTAAAAAAATAAATAATTTATTTTCGGAAACCAACCAATTAGTAGACTGAATATTTTTCTAATACATAGTATATATTTTTATGTTTTTAATAATGGATAAAATAGATATTTTATAAATTTAGAATGTATTTTAATAAAAAAGATAATAATTGAAGTAAATTCGTGAATTTTTAAAATTGAGGAGAAAATACATAATTTTGAAGTTTTCGAAAGGTATACATAAATTTCCCTATTGGAGAATGTACAGGGGACCAACACAGCGTACCAAAATAAGGGAACTCAACAAGATATAAAATCCCGAAATTTTTATTGTTACCATCAGAAAAAATCTAAATTAAATGAATACCACCCTGTTGGGGCCCTTATCAATACTACCACCCTCGCTAACCCAGTTCGCGCACCAAATAGGCTGGTGCGTGGACTGGGTTGGCGCACCAGGTGGTGCGCTGACTGGGTTGGCGCACTAACCTCTTCTGCCTATTAAGGCACCACCTAAGGTAACTGTGCTCATTCCATTCGACGCAAGGCAACAAGCAGCAAAGAACATTCTCGCAAAGAGCAAAGTAAGTTTTTTTCACTCTTGTCCTTTATATTTTTTTAATTATTTAATTACTTTTTTAATTTTTTGTAAATTTATTAAATGTTAGGTTTGTTCTGTAATTCAGGTAACTATGATTCAAATTGCTTGTTATTTTGGTGGTGAAGTATTACAAGGGCCCAATGGTGCTTATTACAGTACCCAACCCCAGAAAATGTTAAATATCGGCCCGGATTTAAATTTCAGCGGTATAACTAGGGAAGTGTACCAGGAACTTGGTATTGACCCGAATTATTACGAACTGGTAATTTCCGCCAGGATTAATATTGGCCAAGGCAACCAAACATGGTTCCAACAGCTCCCTGTACTAGACGATAGCAGTTGGGGGTTGTATACCCAAATGACATTGAATTTGACAACACCTTTCAAGTTCCTAGAGTTATATGTAGTTGCCAACCCCAGACAGAACCCTAGACAAAACCGTATATAGAACCCTAGTCAGGGCATGGATCATTCAGTGACGGGTCCTACTCGGGCCCTAAATTTAGCGGGTACTAGTCGGTCCCCATCCACGGGGGCTGGTCCTAGTCGGTCCCCATCCGTGGGGGTTGGTTCTAGTCGGGGCCGATCTCGGGTTCCATCCTCCAGCTCTAGCCGAAATCGATCTGAAACCCCAGAATCACGTTATTATACTAACAATACAGACGAGGATCCTGAAGAACGGGAGGCAGAGGGAAATTGGGATGCTAGTGACGACGGTGGGCAGACAGTAGATCACAGTGACGAGGAAGACAATCGTCCCGTGCTGGGTATGCGAAAGTGCCGATATCGGGTCGTGGAGAGAGACACCCGTTATCAGCTTTTCATGACACTTCGGGGTTTGAAGAGGCTGACCACATTTTTTTTGCGGGTTCAGAGGTTTGTTTTTGAACTTATATGAATTTTTTATTTCTTTGAAAATTTAATAATTTAAATTTTTTGAATTTTCAATTAGGTTGGAGAAAAAACAGAAGTTTCTCAGGGGATGACGTACAACAACAAGGATCAAATGAAAGAAAAAATCTACCACTGGCACATAAAGGCAAATATTGAGATCAAAGACACACAGTGACACAAGCAGGTTGAGGTTTAAGTGCCAGAGCAACAAGTGCAAGTGGGGGTTGGTTGCGAGGGCCACATGCTTTGGTAATACTTGGGCCATCACGAAGAATGAGGTACCGCACACATGCCACGCAGATGCATCCAGGTCAGATCATGCGTAGTTGATGTCCTCTATGGTCGCTAACTGCATAAAACTTTCTTTGGAAAAAAATGCTGAATTACTATCTGAGCTATCAGGGACCTGGTTGCTGAAAGGTACGAGGGCATCGTCCCAAAATACAACAAATTGTGACGTGGTAGAGAGTTAGCGATTGCCCGAGCATTTGGTAGTTGGGAGGGGTCTTACGGGCTTATTGTCCCTTTGTTGGAGGCAATAGAAAGGGCAAATCCGGAAACTGTGTATGAAGTTGTTTCGAAGCCTTCAGAAAAGGCAAGGTACCGGTATTTCATGAGGTTGGCATGGGCATGGGGACCGTGTATAGAAGCAGTAGGTCACCTCAGACCCGTCATCAGTATCGACGCATGTTTCTTGTCAGGTAGATACAAGGGCAGGTTGTTGATTGTCACCGGATATGATGCGGAGAACCAGTTAATCACACTAGCATTTGGATTGGTAAAGAGCGAAGAGTTTGAGAATTGGGGGTGGTTTATGAAGTGGGTGCGGGATAATGTAATTGGTAGTTGTAGGTTCATGTGTGTGGTCTCTGACCGGCACAAGGGCATCAAAAAAGTGTTCATTCAAGATGATTTGGGTTGGTCAGAGGAGAACGGGCGATGTGCCCACCGGTTCTGCTCTCAACACGTGTTTGAGAATTTTGGAAAACACACTCAGGATAAGATTGCTTCTAAATTCTTCAAGATGATGGTTAAAAAGAAGAAGCGAAGAAGATTACAAGATGGCCTTGATGCAATCGGAAGGAGAAATCCTGATTGGCTGACATACTTGGATACATGTGGCAAGTATAATAAAATGACGAGGAAAAACCAGCTAAGCCATGGAAGGTTTATCAAGCTATGGACGACGAGAGTCGTTGGGAAATAATGACCAGCAATGGTTCTGAATCGCTGAACAATGTCTTCAAAACTTCTCGCAGGTTTGTTATTCACAATTTCCATAGTTTACAATTAATGAAATATTTTAAGTTATCTTTATTTTAACTGTAAATTGTAATTCTCGTAGGTTACCGGTTGCTGCAATTATTGAGGAGACATTTTACAAGTGTGTCACATGGTTCGTTCAAAGAAGAGAGAAGGCCGTGGAATGCCAACAAGAGGGTCAAGTTTTCTCCACTCGTACGCACTTGAAGCTGAACAAGCACATCCAGAAGACTAACAAAATGACCGCGGTTGCATTCAATAGATCCGGGGAATTCATGGTGACATCACATGGTGAGAAAATCCCATTTGACATAGAGGCAGGCAAATGGGTGTACACGTCCCGATACTGTAGGTACAAGGTCGTTGTGCAGAACGACCATGAGGTGGAATGCTCTTGCCAAAAGCCTCAGCTGACCGGAATACCATGTGTTCATGTGATGGCAGTGTGTCGTATAAGGTACGAATGTGTGTTAAAATTTCATACTAATCTTGGATGATGAAACTTACAAATGTGTGAAAAATATAGGAACTACGATCCAAATGTCTTCGTAAATTACTATTACAACATTCAAACGCTTATCGACACATGGAGTGGAGAATTCCACGTGTATGACAATCAAGGTGATTGGCCGCCGCACGAAGGGGATATCTTAACGCCAGAGCACCGGTTAGTGAAGTTGGGTCGGGGAAGACACAACCGGATTCCAGTGTGGATGGACATACTGGAAGGAAGGACAAGGGGTCACCAGACCAACATAGCTACCCTTGAAAGGAATGCGAGAAGGGGAAGGGATGCTATGAACCGTATCCAATAATGTCATGGTTAGGGCTTTCTGTTTATGTATTAAGGTTATGATTTTCGGTTATGTATTATGGTACAAACTTTCGGTTTTGTATTAAGGTTAAGGCTTTCGGTAATGTTTTATGTATTGTGTGTTATGTTTTAATATACTATGACTGCGGAATATGTATTATTGTGTGTTATGTTTTAATGTATTATGTATTGCGAGATATGAGATCTAAAATACGCAACATAAGAAGTAATATGAAAATAATATCTAAATACGCAACATAAAACAAATATCGAAATAACGATATAAAATATGCAACATAAAAATAATATCTGGTGGTGCCTTAATAGGCAGAAGAGATTGGTGCGCCAACCCAGTCAGCGCATCACCTGGTGCGCCAACTCAGTCCGCGCACAAGCCTATTTGGTGCGCAAACTGAATTAGCGAGAGTGGTAGTATTAATAAGAGCCCCAGCTAGTATTAATTTAATTTAGATTTTTTCTCACGGTAACAATAAAAATTTCGGTATAAAATCTGATCGTCGAATTTAGACGGAAAGGGATTAAATAAACGCAGGAAACTGCCTGTCTTCGACAAAAACAAAAAGATACGAACGCAATGATGTCATTGTCTTCGAGAAACGCAGGGTTGATATAATTGTTGACCATGTTTCATTGTTTTGACACATGGCTTGGTTTCCAAGCCATACTTTCTTATTCTAACCCCTTTTATTACCCACTTGATCCTCCCAAATTTATGACCACTCATTATATAATTACAGTTCTTCCACTGTAATACTCATAACCTCAGTGAAAAACCCCTCAGCGTACCAAGATGCAACAAATATTTTCACAATTTGGATCCAACCTGTGGATATGGAGTTTTTTCATAGGCGCTTTTTCCTTGCTTCTCGTATGGGGAGCGACCCAAGTCCATTCAACGTGGCTTAGGCCGAGGCGCCTGGACCAGGCGCTCAGGAAGCAAGGTCTGCGGGGTACTGTGTACCGGTCCCTTGCTGGTGATATGAAGGAGTTCATCCGGCTTAACAAAGAAGCGAGCGCCAAGCCCATGCCATTTTCGCACGATATTATCCCTCGTGTTTCGCCCCTGTTTCATCGCAGCATGAAAGAATTTGGTGCGAACTGAGAATCCCTGCTCATTTATTTTCTCTTAATTTTGATGGGTGAATTACGAGGGAATTATTTTGTTCCTACTTTGCTTTCCATCCCTGCTCATTTATTTTAGTCTAAAATTTTATTCTAAACAATCTCCCAAAATTCAAAATTATCAATTAGACTTCAAATTGCAATATCCCAAATTACACTTCATCACCGACGGATAATCATTCATTGACGCTCTTTAACCTGTTGGATGATAATTGATTTCACTTTAACAAAATACAGGCAAACAGTCTTTTACTTGGTTTGGGCCCATCCCAAGAATTACCATCCGGGATCCAGAATTAGTGAAAGAAATTCTATCCAATAAATTCGGGCACTTTCAGAAACAAAAAACAAACCCATTCCGTCGGCTAATAGCCGACGGGCTTGTCAATTATGAAGGGGAGAAATGGGCTAAGCATAGAAGACTTCTCAACCCTGCCTTTCATGTAGAGAAGTTAAAGGTAATTTATGACACAAAATAAAACTTAGGAAAATACTAAATTTTTTCGACATGTATCTGGTGTTTACTTTTGTGATATATAGGTGCTTTGCTGCTAAGTTAATGAAACCTTCCACATAAAATTCTTTCATTCAAGAAACTGTGTTTGGCACCTTTCTTGTACTGTTGGTGAATAAGAGCAATGTACGTTGGTGAATAGTATTAGTGCCATGGAACCAATAGTTTGCTCTGGTATTGGCATTGTAGTGGTTTATGATGTGTTCTATATAATTTTGTATTAAATTGGTACTGCTGGTCTTAGTTTATCCTTTTATATCAACTAATATATGTACCAGACAGTGGTCATTATTAATATGATTTTAGCAATTCATGATGAAACCAAAAGTACGATATCTGTAGCAAATTCTGTTTTAGGATGTCAAATTTAACACCACAAGTTTTAGAAATGAAATTCTTCATTTGAATATTTGATGTTATAAATATTGATTGTGGGGATATCACACTTTTATTATTCATAACGGGAAGCAAATAAAAACCTTTTCCTTTTCAGATGATGCTGCCAGCATTCTCTGCCTGTTGTGATGAGCTAGTTGATAGATGGGAGAACGCAGTGGGGCCTGATGGGTCATTTGAGCTCGATGTTTGGCCAGAGATGCAAAATTTAACAGGAGATGTCATTTCAAGAGCAGCATTTGGCAGTAGTTACCTGGAAGGGAGACGCATTTTCCAGCTTCAAAGTGAGATGGCTGAGCGTTTCATCAAAGCTGTTCCAACCTTGTTCTTGCCATTCAACTGGTATGAGTCCCTTTACCTTGTTATTTTGGCTTTTATTTAAAAAATAATTTTGTAATTTGTACTCAGTTTCATGATTCGTGTACAAGAAAAAATGAAGTGCAGCAGTTGACCAATTTTCCTCTGCCGAATTATGCCTTTCATGTGTACTATTACTATAAATTTGTGGAAATTATGTAACTTAGAAAAAAACATATAGTATCTTTTTTTTCGTAAGTTCTGAAATTCTTCAGATATTATAGTATTGTGTAACCAGGATTAAGAGCTAAATTAAAAAATAAACAAATAAACATGCAAACAAACAAACAAACAAAAACAGAAATGGTTACAGTGATTAACAACTAAATATGGTCCTGTTATATCTAGTTCCAGTTTAACCCTTGCCAAGGAACCAGGGTAAGTGTCAATATTCTTTTCACAAATATGAAATGATATTGGGCCTTGTTAACTGTTGTCATAGGTACCTACCAACTGAAAACAATAGGAGGATGAAGCAGATCGGAAGAGAGGTCCGAACACTACTCATGGGCATTATTGCAAAAAGGGAGAATGCCATCCAAAATGGAGACACCACAAAAGATGACCTGCTTGGTCTTTTGTTAGAATCAAACATGAGGGAAATCGGGCAAAACGGGAAATCGGACTCAAGTCTTGGCATGACAACTAACGATGTGATAGAAGAGTGCAAACTATTTTATTTTGCGGGACAGGAGACCACGTCAGTGCTGCTGACCTGGACTATGGTCGTGTTGAGCATGCATCCTGAGTGGCAAGAGAAGGCGCGTGAGGAGGTCTTGCAACATTTTGGGAAGAAAAAGCCTGATTTTGATGGCTTGAGCCGACTAAAAATTGTGAGTTTCAAATATTAATTATGTGGATTCAAAGAGATCATGTTTTCACAATATGAGAAGGGCATTTACAATTATGATTTCATCCTTGTAACAGTTTCTGATAGTACCAAGGCATACATGTATACCATTAAACCAGTTTTATTATTTTTGTTTTTGGTGATGGGTGTACCTTGTCTTACAACAGTTTCTGATAGTACCAAGGCATACATGTATACCATTAATCAAGTTTTATTATTTTTTTTTTTTTTGGTGATGGGTATACCTTGCCTTACAACAGTTTCTGATAGTGCCAAGGCATATATATGTGTATCCCAATAAAACATATCCAATTAAAGCCAGAAAAATAATGGTTATGGACTAATGGATCGACTTGCTCTAACTGCAAGTTAATTAACATAGTTATTTTATGAACTCAGAAGGGGAAACTTCCTAGTATAATGTTAACTACAATAGTTGCTCTAAGAACTCACCCTTACATTTTGTTATTCATGTTCTTAATTAATTTCAATTTTAGGTGACCATGATACTATATGAGGTGCTTCGCTTGTACCCGCCTGTAATTATGCTTGTCCGTCAAACATACAAAACCATGCAACTTGGCGAGGTAACCTTTCCACCTGGTGTGCATCTAGCATTGCCAATACTATTCATCCATCATGACCCTGACATATGGGGCCCTGACGCAACTGAGTTCAAACCAACACGGTTTGCTGAAGGTATCTCAAAGGCAACAATGGATGGGCAGTCAGCCTTCTTTCCCTTCGGGTGGGGCCCACGTATATGCATTGGCCAGAATTTTGCACTTCTAGAGGCCAAGATGGGGTTGAGTATGATTCTCCAACATTTTAAATTTGAGCTGTCAGAAAAATACCAGCATGCTCCATACACTGTTCTTATGGTACATCCTCAGTACGGTGCACCAATTAAGTTCCACACGATATGATTGAGATCGATTTCATGTATTATATTGTATGATGTAGGATTAGTTAATCTTGGCTAGTTTGGAGTAGCTTATTGAAAATATAATAGTGGAATGTTATAACTCTGTACTAGATATGAACATATGCAACTATTTTGTCTCCCGTTTTTGCTCAGTTATCTTGATCTTCGTTTAATAGATGAATAAAAAGAAGGGATACGACTTCTTGATCATCTTAGTGCCTAACATTTTCAAATTATATATTTTTCAACACAAGTAGTAGAGCAACAATGCAACGGCAACGGAACAGAGTAACATTTTTTGAAGAGATACGGCAACTCAAACCACAAGGAAGGATGCCTTGGATAATTGGAGGCGATTTCAATGCAACAGCAACACCCGACGAGCGGACTACAAATGAGAACACATGGCGCACCACGTTGGCATTCGGGAACCTCATTTCCGAACTAGAATTGATTTACACGCCTCTACAAGGAAGGAAGTACACTTGGAGCAATGACCAAGCCCAGCCACATATGGCACGATTGGATCAGTTCCTCTTTTCAGCGGATTGGAACTCATCTTTCCCTAACTCAAGGCAGCGGGCTATAGCGAACACTAGCTCGGACCATTGCCCAGTAATTCTAACAGCAACCACAGCCTTCAAGAGATCAAGATTTTTCAGATTTGAAAATGCATGGTTGCGTAATGTGGCACTGCACGATCTGGTCAGAACCGAATGGGATTCCAGTCCAGTTTCCACCAATCCGAAGGAGTTAGATGCCAAATTAACGGCTCTAAAAAAGAAGATCTCGGCATGGGCAAAACACAACATAGGTAACATTAAAATTCAGATTCTCACTTGTAGGAACTTTCTCGCATGGATCGATAAAGTCAAGGAACTTCGACAGCTAACAAGGCTGGAAAAACTAATAACTGCCATCATCAAAAAAAGGCACACTGAACTGGCAGTGTTAGAGGAAGACGTGTGGCGTCAGAGGGCGCGCACGAGATGGGAATTGCAAGGGGATCGTGTCACCAAATACTTTCATGCAGTGGCATCCGGTAGGAAAAGAGCAAACAACATTGCACAGATTCAACATAATTCGGCCATGCACACGGACCACACCACCAAGGCAAATGTGTTCTTCGACTTCTTCAAAGGCCTTATTGGAACGGCAGCACCACCCACGCCCTCAATTAATTGGAATAATCTTTACAGAAATCAGCACCAATTGCAAGAGCTCACCGACCCAGTAACCAAGGAGGAAATCTTAACTGCAATACAACAATGGCCTAATAACAAGAGCCCGGGCCCGGATGGACTTTCAGGGAAATTCTACAAAACTTTTGCGGACATAGTGGCGGCGGATTTACTTCAAGTGTTTCAGCAAGTCATGACCACGGGAACGCAACTTCACCCACTCAACTCCTCTTTCATCACCCTCATACCAAAAACAGACAACCCTCAAGTGCCGGGCGACTTTCGGCCAATTAGCCTACTTCATGGCGTGCAGAAAATTTATTCAAAGGTCTTGGCAAATCGGCTCCAGCCAAGAATGAAAGACATTATAACCGACATGCAAACGGGCTTCCAACAAAATAGGCAGATCGCAGAAAGCTATATCTATGCACAACAAGTACTACATTATGCGAATAAGGAGCAGATACCCTTGGGCCTCCTCAAGGTTGACATTAAAAAGGCGTTTGACACTGTCAGTTGGGACTTCACAATGCAAGCCATGAAAAACTTGGGGTTCCCGGAGCTCTGGATTTGATGGATTCGCAATACGGTTTTCCAAGGTACATCACAAGTTCTGATCAATGGCCTGTTGGGGAAGAAAATAATTCTACGCCGCGGCGTCCGTCAAGGCGACCCGCTTTCCCCCTCCTTATTCATTATAGCAATGGACTTTCTCGCGAGATACCTCCAAAAGTTAAAGGAGACCGGGGCCATCAGATTACCGATTTCAGAAATGCGACCTTGCTTACTATATGCGGACGACGCACTCCTATTCTTCAAACCAGATGCAAATCAGGCGCAAGCTATTAAAATTGCACTGTTGGTCTTCCAAGGGGTCTCGGGACTGGAAATCAATTTGCGCAAGTCTGAGGTACTATTCAGTGGGGTGGCAGCAAACTTGTCGGAGCAACTAACATCAACATTTCAGTGTCAACGAAAGACTTTCCCCATCGTTTACCTGGGTCTCCCGCTATCGGACAAATGTTTGCCAAAGACGGCATATGTAGAGCTGCTGAATAGAATTAGCAAAAGGTTGGCGGGATGGGCAGCTAAACTTCTCTCCATGGCCGGTAGGCTTGTTCTTTTAAACTCAGTCCTCTCCTCTTTGCCAATCTACTTCATGTCCATCCTAAAGCTACCCAAATGGGTCATTAAGGAAATTGACAAAACAAGGCGACGATTCTTATGGCATGGCGCCGCGGATCACCAAAAAGGATACAATCTTGTTAATTGGGAATCGGTTTGTGAGCCAAAGGCAATCGGGGGGCTCGGAGTACTTGACCTGGGAATACTCAGCGACGCGTTACTTCTGAAATGGTTATGGTGGTGGTTTCACCCGAAACATAGGCTATGCAAGCCATTGTTTAGGGAAACGGCGACTGTAGCACATGGTATGCCGCAAACAACGGTTTTCAAAACGCTCACACCGGAGCTCATAAGTCTGTTCACCAACTCAACACGATGGACGCCGGGCGACGGGTCCAACATCTCATTCTGGGAACATGATTGGGGTGTAGGTGCCATCAGACCCTCCTTCCCAAACCTATACACCTTCACTGTCAAGGCCGACGCCACATTACAGCAGGCAGTCGCGGCTTTACGGATCGAGCTTCGGAGTCTATTCCAAGCAAACATCTCACTCACTGCACAAGAAGAATTGGACCAGCTATGTACCATCTTGGGCACGATCCGCCTACACCAAGGTAGGCAAGATGATATTGCATGGCGGTGGAGCGCAACCGGGGATTTTACAGTAAAATCAACCTACAGACAACTCAAATAAGGGCCAAGAATTAGGCCGGCCATCTCTCATCTGTGGAAAATCAAAGCTCCGCCAAGGATGAAGCTCTTTGCTTGGCTTGCGGCTAGAAACAGTGTCCTTACGCATGACAACCTACAAAAACGGGGTTGGGTAATGGCCAGTGCTTGCTTACTGTGTGGAGTGGCGGGGGAGTCAGTGAAACACATATTTGAAGAATGCACGTTCACAAGGGACCTCTATGATCTGTTGAAAACATACAAGCCGAGCAATAGATGGCCGCCGGTACCAACGATAGACATCACTGATACGGACAAAACTGGGAAAATGAATAAGGTGCAGAAAACTACAATGCTCATTATGCAATTCATTGTATGGAGAGAAAGATGCGCACGGAGCTTCACCGACACACGCAAGGACATTCGCCAACTCATGGAGGAAGTCACGTCCCAGCTGCGATATTATCGACATCAGACAGGACAGCCAGCGCAAGAAGGGGTCACCTACTTACCAAACCGGGATACGTCATTCTCATGAGAAGGGGCAGACTGGGCATCTCACACAACTCTCTGCAGGTATCGGGACCATTACTGGTGCTACAACCGGTACTGGCACGCATACTGGTATGGCAGAAAGATGGGAGAAGGCCAATCACAGGAGCTCAACACTTGCAGCCTCATAATTGTGCTTAGTCTGTTTGTATGGTTTTGTTTTGTTTTGTTTTGTTTTTAAAGCTTTAAGATAAAATCTGCTCAGTTGTTTGAGCTTTGTTTTCTTTTACTTCTTGCTATTTTGTGTTTTCCTTTCCTTTTCTTTATGGGCATACAAAACTCATGTATTCTATTCCTAATTAATGAAATCAAATGTGAGCATGACTCACATTTTTTCTCAAAAAAAAAGTAGTAGAGCAACAAAAAGTACACACGAGGGATTAAATGTGGTATTAGATATAAAGATATATATGTTATCTATCAAATACCGACTTTTTTTTATTTAATGGTTAAAAAATATATATTTAATTATGAGTGAGGCTAAGGTACTATGCATAGCGCAGAATATTGGTCCGTACTACGAATTAATTATTGTGGACAATTTTCAAGAAGTATAAATTCTACCAAATTTAATCTAATTAGGTTTATTCTTGTGGACAATTTTAATTTAAATATGAGTGAGGCTAATATTCATGTTGTCCAAGTAACAAAAACATATTCATAATAAAATAATATCTTTCAATATTTATTATAATTTTAATTAAGAATATAAAGTAAGGCTTACGATTACATTTTTTTTTCATATATAGTCAATTGGGAAGGCTTTCGAGACATTTCGTTGTCCAATTCGATTTTTTTAAACCAGCACCAAATTATGCTTTGTGTCATCGCTCTATTTTTATTTTCTGCCCAAGGACAGAATTACGAATTGCAAAGAAGCTAAATGATGCCATTAATGTTATAGAGCGGAGTAGGTCTGATATTCATCATACTTAATTTGGATTCGTTGGGCAACAAAATAATTTTTGAAGTGAATATCTTGAATATTCGTACTGGTCTCTGTATATTTTTAAAGTAGCTTAATAAATAGTAAAAAAATTCCAAAAAAATATAAAATTTGGTCTCCAAGCACATTTCAATATGGAGATCATGTTGAGTTTCTAGCTCATCTCTCTCTCTATATATATCCAGATTAATATTCGTACTGATCGATCAAACGTACAACATTTTGAAGTGAATATCTTGAAGCGAATCAGACAGAAACTCAAATTATCGAATTGAACCTAATTTTTTTCAAAGTGGATATATATTAAGCCAAATTGAAATGATCTCCATATTGAAATGTGCTTGGAGATCAAATTTTATATTTTTTGGAATTTTTTTACTATTTATTAAGCCAATTTGAAAATCGATGTATATATATTCAAGATAATTTGAGTTTCTAGCTCATCTCTCTCTCTCTCTCTCTCTCTCTCTATATATATATATATATATATATATATATAGAGCTGGGCTATAGTGAGTTGTGAAGTAAGAGGTCATTTTTACTTCACGCTCATATTTTCATTTTGAAAATTCAAACAATTGATCCGAACCGCTTAACATGTTCTCTACATTGAAATGAGCTTGGAGACTAAATTTTACATTTTTTGGAATTTTTTTACTATTTAATTAAGCCACTTTGAAAATCGCTGATCCGGTGGTCCAGAAATTTTTACTGTTTTTTACTGTTCACTGTGGATCAGCGATTTCAAAGTGGCTTAATAAATAGTAAAAAGTTTCAAAAAAATGTAAAATTTAGTCTCCAAGCACATTTCAATATAGAGAACATGTTGAGCAGTTCGGATCGGTTGTTTGAATTTTCAAAATAAAAATATGGCGTGAAGTAAAACGTTGTTTTACTTCACAACTCACCATAGTCTATCTCTATATATATATATATATATATATATATATATCCAGTTTAATATTCGTATTGATCTATCAAACGTACACATATTTTGAAGTGAATATCTTGAAGCGAATCGGACAGAAACTCAAATTATCGAATTGAACCTAATTTTTTTTCAGTTATGGAGAAGCTAACAAACAAAATAAGAAAATAACAAATAGATGACGTCATAGTTAGATAGAGAATTTGAAGGAATGAAGAGAGATGACACAAGAAGTGAACTTATAAGTAGGGTGCAAATGAGTCGGATATTATTCAGATATCTCATATCCGAATACATGTGGATAATGATACTGATATGATTTTCAATTTTAATTATTTGTATTTGAATACTAAATATATATTAAATAATTTAATATATATTATGAAAAAATTATGTTATTCATCATTATAATAAGATAAATATTTATGAACTTTCGTATTTCTTAATAATATTTATGTGTTTTTTTAATAAATAATAGTATTAAAAACAGATATCCGTATTCGAACAAAAAACAGATACATATATAGTTTTACCACTATCCGATCCATTTTCACCCCTACAGATTTTTTTATAAATAACATATAAAAGAAATAAATTAAATAAAATAACATGGTTTTCAACTAATTTTTAGGAATAACACTTTCGCTGGATAGAATTGAATTGGCCCAATTTTTGCCAGATAATTCAGCGGGATTAGAGCTGGAAATACGATTCCGCTGGATAATCCAGCATTATTGGATTCAACTTCTGCAATTTTATTCAATTCATTCCTAACTTTGTAATTCCATTGGATTATTCAGCGGAGTTACAATTCCGCTTATAATCTAACATAATTGGGCCAATTAAATTCCGCTGGATAATCGAGTGAAATTGCAATTCAATTTTGCTGGATTATGCATCGGAAATATTATTTTTTGATAATTAAAAAAATGATGTCATTTTCTTTAAGTTGTTAATTTTAATGTTATTAACAAATATTTCGGCACCCCTACTTAGAAGGCACTTTGAGATGTATATATAGGTGACGGAGAATTTTATGTATATTCTTCCAAGTTCTCAAAATTATATTTTTTTCTTTTAAAATTGATAATATTATATTTATCTTTTTAAATTTTTAAAAGTAACAGATTTATTTAATTTATTGTCTTTATGGTAAAACTCATTTTAAATTTATAAATTCTCATTTTATTCTTATAAAAAATATATGTAGCATGTTTAGATAAATGTTTAGTTTTCTAATTGTCAGGTGAGAGAGCAAATAATTTATTTGTTACTTGTGACGCTAAGACAAACATGTGCGTATATGCCACTTTTTATGTATCACAAGTAAAAAATAAATAATTTATCTTCGGAAACCAACCAATTAGTGGACTGAATATTTTTCTAATACGTAGTATATATTTTTATGTTTTTATAATAGAAAAAATAGATATTTTATAAATTTAAATGTATTTTAATAAAAAAGATAATAATTGAAGTAAATTCGTGGAATTTTTAAAATTGAGGAGAAAATACATAATTTTGAAGTTTTCGAAAGGTATACATAAAGTTCCCTATTGGAGAATGTACAGGGGACCAACTCAGCGTACCAAAATAAGGGAACTCAACATGATATAAAATCTGATCGTTCAATTTAGACGGAAAGGGATTAAATAAATGCAGGAAACTGCTTGTGTTCGACAAAAACAAAAAGATACGAACGCAATGATGTCATTGTCTTCGAGAAACGCAGGGTTGATATAATTGTTGACCATGTTTCATTGTTTTGACACATGGCTTGGTTTCCAAGCCATACTTTCTAACCCCTTTTATTAACCACTTCGATCCTCCCAAATTTATAACCACTCATTATATAATCACAGTTCTTCCGCTGTAATACTCATAACCTCAGTGAAAAACCCCTCTACTACCAAGATGCAACAAATATTTTCACAATTTGGATCCAACCTGTGGATATGGAGTTTTTTCATAGGCGCTTTTTCCATGCTTCTCGTATGGGGAGCGACCCAAGTCCATTCAACGTGGCTTAGGCCGAGCGCTTAGACCAGCGCTC
>JAJGRW010000060.1:0-118496 GCA_025461045.1 Carex parvula
AATTTGCTCTACACATAATATATATGTTCTGAAATGTATGATGTCCAAAAAAATTATACTTGTATTAGTTTACCAAATTAACATTATACATGTATGTGTACAACCGCTAAAGAAATGATGCAAATTTGTGTAATTTTTTAAGGCATTATGCATTTCGATTCTACAAAAACTCAAAATATTAAAATTGTAGTTTTTTCTTGAGCTTTTCAGAATTTTTAGGTAATCTCATTGGCACAAAAAAATTATTCTCTTTATATAAATTATCTAACCATGATACATTCAGATTCTGAACAAAATTAAAATATGAAAGTTGTAGAACTTATGCATAAGCTTGTAAAAAATATTTATTTATGTCAATTGAAAATGACATGACAAAGCTATGATCTTTTTTTTTATCTACATTAAAAAAAAATTTAATAGAGACTTGAGTTTTAGGGTGATGAACAATCAACAATTTCCTTCATCGGTTGAATTTTAAATATTATGTGTTGGTAAACGGATTTTGTAAAAAAAATTCCTTGAATTATTAGAATAATTATTTAGTACCCGCATGTACCTGCGCTACAGTATCCGCACTTAGAGGAATAATGTACTATGGTCCCACTAATTATTATTCTAAAAAGATATTATATGTTTCCCACTAATTATTATTCTAAAATTCCAGCAACACCCTTGCTCTATGATCCGCGTCAACCTTCCTCTAATGGAGTAGTGGGGACCCCGTATCATCGCATCAACCTTACCCAATCATTACCGCGTCAACCTTCCTCTAACAAAAATAGTTGACCACATAGGTAAAAGTACTTTAGTGCAGAGGTATAAATACTTGCAGTACTTGATATTAATACTTTTATATGTCATCTAGTGTCATATGTAAAAATATTTGAGTGGTCCCCTAATGCGGGTACGACGCGTGAATTTTTCAAGAAAAGGTGCGGTACGGTTATTTAAGGAAAATTCATATATCATACATGTAGTTCATTGTATATATATAAATACTTATCTTGTTTGAGTTATATACTTCACAATGTTACTATTAATATTTGTAAAATAAAATTACAGTTTTGGAACGGTTGTGTGGTCCCCTAATGCGGGTACGACGCGAGGATTTTTCAAAAAAGGTGCGGATACGGTTATTTAAGAAAAATTAATATATCATATATGTAGTTCATTGTATAGATATAAATATTTCACAATATTACTATTAATATTTGTAAAACAAAAATTACAATTTTGGAACGGTTGTTGTGGTCCCCTAATGCGGATACGAAGCGATGATTTTTCAAAAAAAGGTGCGGGTACGGTTATTTAACGAAAATTCATATATTCATATATGTAGTTCATTGTATAGATATAAATACTTCACAATGTTACTATTAATATTTTGTAAAATAAATTACAGTTTTGGAACGGTTGTATGGTCCCCTAAATGCGGGTATGACGCGAGGATTTTTTCAAAAAAAGGTGCGGGTACGGTTATTTAAGGAATATTCATATATCATATACGTAGTTCATTGATAGATATAAATACTTGTCTTGTATAGATATAAATACTTCACAATGTTACTATTAATATTTGTAAAATAAATTACAATTTTGGAACAGTTGCGGTTCCCACAAACAGTTATGGCAGTTTGGGTGCGGGTACAGTGCAGGTACTCATATCAGCTTCCGAATTATTAAACCTAGATTAATTTATAATGTTTCACTATTGTGGGACCTCTCATTGCCAAATACGCAGACAAACACCTCACAGAAACAAAAATAAAAAATAAATTGAATAAGAGCAATTTTTCCATTAACGAAAGAAGTTCAACAAGATATTATATATTACAGATATACATAAAACAATGCGATCCTAATTCCAAGAAATGCTATCAACACAATATATATAAACCCCATTAATTACTAACACAAACAAATTAAAAAGGATATAATTAAGGAAATGCATGTACCATATTTCCAAAATAAGAACATAATTAAACCATAATCTTTCAATTTTGTGCTTCACTTTCTACTGGTAAAACACCATTTGTGCCTATGCAACAATCCTTTTCCTTTTTCGTTTCTTCTTCATCGGTAGCAACCTCTGTATCGACATCACCGTTTTGCAGTGGAGGCATAATCACAGAGGAGATTGCTGCTACAGTGGCAACACTAACCGCAAGCCGCTATGGCAACAGCGGCGAAGAGTACGGGTGGCGATAAACCCGTGTGTTGTACAATTGCTTTCTTGAATTTCTCTCCATTAGGAATGTATTCTTTCAAGTAGTCGAAAACCTTGCCTTTCGGAGCATTTTCTTTCAAGAATACGAAGAGATCGCCTTTCGGAGCATTTTCCTTCAAGAACACAAAGAGATCCATTACAATTATAAGTGTTGCAAATGGAGAACTATTAAAATTACTAGAGATGCTAGGATATGGCATGATATGAGGGTTTCATATAGTTTGTATTTGCAAGACATTTTCAAGAGGAGACCTTCTATGAAGAAGAAAAGTCTTTGACAAGTGCTGCATGTTAGAAAACATGGCAAAGGATATAATTACTTAGCCTGATTTAACAATTTATTTAGGCCGCTGATTGGTCTCTATTCCTTGTTTCTGTTAATAACTTTGACAAGGCTTAGGCATTTCAGTTTATATTAATTACAATTTTATATTTTCAAGTTTGAACTTCAGATTTGCAGTAAATGCAAAGTTAGATATGTGTATCTAGCATTTAACTTAGTTTAAGGTAAATCCTGCTTTAACATATATTTCATGACTAAAATTTAAATTTGAGAGTTATGCTTATAATAATTTTCTTTCGAGGAGTTAAAATGCCTTCATTTTTTCACTGTTTACATTCTAATAACAAAAATTCGAAAAATTGTATGTCAAAATAAAGTTATTAGATGTGATCTATATATTTTTTGTACATGCACCAAAAAAATAACATCCGTAAATTATCTCAACAGTGTATTTATGCATAGAGAAAATGATATAATCATATCTAACGATTTTATTTTTGACATTTAACTTTTAAATTTTAAGTTATTAAACTCTAAAAATGAAGCACAATGAAGTCATAAAAATAGAGGTCTTTGAACTCTCTTCTTTCTTTCTATATATGTAAGAAAAAAATGTAATTTTGTCAATTTTTTTTTTTTTTGAAGTAGCAGGCTTCATCTATTTGATTTCATTAAATTTTACAGATAGAGAAAGAAAAAAGAAAATGAGAGAACACAAACAATGCCACACAACAAAAAAGAAAAAAAAAAATGTATACATTAGAAGATATGTTTAGACTAATACTATAGATATTCTTATATAAAAGATACTCTATTACTATATTGAAAATGACTGTTCTACCCTTCAAGAATCAACGGTCATTATAGAGTAGGTGTACATTAAAATTTTAGATGCACCATAGATTTAAATTAGTTATCCACCTTATATAGAAAAGGCAATTTCACCACATCACGCACCTTTGTTGTTTCAATCAGGTGCTTAAATTTTTTTATTATCATCCAACGATTAGTTAATTTCATCTCTCTCTCAATAATCTTTGTATTTCACATCGCAAGACATTTTGTCAAATAATTAATTACAGAGTTGTCACTTTTATTTGATTACCTGATCTAATCGATTTTTTTTACAAAGTTGCCACTTTTATTTCATTCAGTTACAAGCAGTGATCAATCGACACGAACAGACTTGTCAGAGGGCTGTTTGCATATTAAACCGACTAATCGGCCAATTTGTTTGATTACTTGTCCATTTTTGTTCAAACAACCCAATAAATCATCTGTTTTCCGTATATACGGCCGATTAGTTGGTCATTTTTATTTTTGCATTTATTTGTTATATATATACTATACTTTATCTTGTCTTATTTAGATCTTTTTTAAATGACAATTTTATGAAACTTTATTAATTAACAAGAAAATTAAATTGTACAGTAAGTTTATTGATAAGTTTGATGAGTTAAATTAAGCATTTTTAATAATTATGAGTATATGACTATATGCACATAACTTTAATGAAAATGTAAAATTGTCTGCAAAATTCTGATTAATTAGCTGCATATTGATTAATCGTTTGGCAGTACTCCATCCGTCCAAGAGCGCATACCGTTATTTACAACACTGATTTCATTAATTTGGCTTTATTGAGAGCATGCATAATACATCCTTCATCACTGGTGTCCATGAAAAATCAACTAATGGATTTAAAAGCAAAAAAATTTTTTTTTCCTAACTGTATCACAATAAAGCATTTCAAAAATCAAAATCACCAGCTTTATTCATATCATCAACAGTTGTTGCCAACATAACTAGTCTGGTCTTGTAAAATATAACTAGATCAATCATTTCTATTTTCTATACATCAATTGTAAGCACTTTGTATTCCTCTTTTCTTTTATATCTGCCTGGAAATTTCTCAAATCAAGTACTATAAGCGCTTAAAAAAGCTGCCTAGTTGCATTCAAAGTTTCAAACATTGCACTGAAATGTTTGATTTTTCATTGGACCAGGTGTATCTTCTTCTCTTTTGTCTACTGAGAAAAAAAATGAATCATATCTAAATAAAACATTATCTTCCATTAAAAGAATAAGAACTGACAGATACATTGAAAAAAAATAATAAGAAAATTTTCATTCACAAAAATGAAAAATAGAACTTTTACTATCACAATGGTGAAGTATTAACATTGAATTATACAATGAAATTAAACCAAATCATGCATTTACTAGTTCTGATTTCTCAGAATATCTGCAAAAAGAGTACGACTGATCCCGATCATGCAGCTTTCAATTCTTCAAAATTCTTTCGGTGTTTCTACCGGGGTAGCCATTTCATCGGCATCTACTTGCATGTAATCTGATGCCATTATGTCAGCAATAAGTTCCTGTGCAAGGATGCTCACCTCCCCGTTCCCTTCGTTGTTTACTGCCTCCTTAGTTGCACCACATTCGCAATTGCAACATAATGTTTGGTTTCCTTAGTGCTGTCATGAAAAAAATTAATCAGAAACCAAGTTTTTGTTTAGTAATTGTCTAATTGTTATACCTTGTATGTTTGCAATGCTTGTAATCCAGTACTGGACTAAAAATGAAAACATAATTGAGAGATCAGAGATAAAAAAAATTTAAACACTTTTAACTAAAAATCTGGTAAGCTTCATCAAAAACTTCAATTTTACTAATTGAAATGCGGAGGTGTCAATATAGATCCCAACTTAAATCAAAAGCCAGCTGTATACTTAACTCTGAATTATGATTAACATTTTTTGTAAATAGCAAGGAACAGTATTCTAATACTCAATACTATCTAGAGATATATGAAAATGGTACTCAGCTTTTGAAACATAAACTACAAATTTTGCAAAATACAGAATTCTACAATCCTGCCTCCACCCTTGATAAGAAGAAACATAATTTCACCTACCTTGTATCCTCGGTGTCATTTGCTTCGGTTTCAATGCTGCGTTCCGTGGCAACACAAGACGTACACTTGAAGAAACATGTGATAGCAGCAATGGTGGCAGCACCGGCAGTAACAGCTGCAACAAAAACCGGTGGGGAGAGCCCTGTGTGCGCAACAATCAACTGCTTCAATTTATCTTTTTTCGGAACGCTTTCTTTCAAGAATTCAAAGAGATCCATCTGAATTACTTATTTCTCGATCGACTTCTTTTATGCGAAAGAGAATTCAATGAAATGTCTTTCTGAATTGTGATGCTTTGTTTGATTTAAGGTATATATATATACATTAGAGGGGATCATGAGTTGGTTGCACATTGATCTTGTCAGACGAGCAAAATCTGTTTTAAAAATTGTAATGATTTCTTTTATAATAAGTTATCCTCTTATTTGTTTTCTTTTGATATATACTCTTTTATTTTATCTACAAGCTACTGGAGAGGCTGGTATGAAATGAAATACATAAAGCTAGAAGATACCTGCATTTAAATTAATTATAAGAAAAATGAATGGAGGAAAGTGATTTTAATTATTATTTTCTTTTTTGCAAGAGTATTTCCTAATTTATGAATTCAAAGTATTATACAGGGTTCCATACATGCACCTGAATCCTAAAGCTAAGAAATTTGCATAAAATGATTATTTGTCAACTTAGAATTATGAAAAGAGATTTTTTTTGAATTGACCATAAATCTTACTTGAGTAATTAGAACCAATATACTTTTGATTGAAATAATCTGACCAATTAGAATTTTAATTATTTTATTGGACATTGCTGGCAAAAGCTATGACAACACAGAGAAAAACTTAAACATCCTTCTTTCATTTTCTTCTATTTTTATTTTATTCCTACAATGAGGTGGATATCTTTATTTTTTATAATTTAAGATAGTTGAAAATAGAAGACATATTTTCCAGGCTTGCAAAGTCTGTTTGCTAGTTTGTTGTATTGACAAAGTGGATTCACATCTCTTATCTTTCTTATATACACCTTAAAAAACTTTGTATTTGCATGCATGTCTTTTATTGACCAGGCAATAGGAGACTCAACAAAGGTCAGGGGCTTTTATTGCTTAGAAATTACAGTTTCTTTTGAAGTATTACTAGGGGTGAAAATGGAGTGGATAATATCCGATCCGTATTCGATCCATATTAAAAAAATTAGATATGGATATCTGATATCCGAATATTTGTGTGGATACGGATATTGATATGGTTTTACGTTTCAATTATCCGTATCCAAATAGTTAGATATATACCATAAAGTTCAATATATATTATGAAAAAAATTGTTAGTCGTCATTATAATTAGAGAAATATCATGAACTTTGGTATTTTTTTAATAATATTTATATATTTTATTAATAAATATCTATTTGATCCGTATTCGTATTCGTATCCGTCTAATATCCAATATGTATCCGACAAAATAAAAATGAATATGGATATGATTTTACAACTCATCCGCTCCATATCCGATCCGTTTTCACTCCTAAGTATTACAAGAGAAGTAATTTCAAAATACCAATTAAAAGTGGGTTTATGCAAAAAGTATGTATTGCAGTACACAAAACATGTCAAGGTTTTAATACAGTTGAATGTTTTTACATTGAATACTATAACTAACGCGTAATACTTTCACTTAAAACTTTTTCTTTCAACTCGATGCTAATTAATCTTTATATTTACTAAAAGATCAAATTGAGTCCCTTGAAAGTAGATGGAAGCCTTTAATTGTTAATAATTGAACTACCATGGTTAGTTTAATTTAATATTTTACACATCTCAGTATTTTTTTTATGATAGAAATATGATCAACCCTCTTGATTTTAGAAAATCATAAGAAATTAATTTTCATTCGGATTTCAAATGTGGGACTCACATATTAACATTATTTCACCTGTTATTTGTGAAAGTTACATGTTGATGTGTTGTCTTAATTTGCAGTATAATATAATTTTATTTGATTTTTTCCTTTTTTTTCAAGAATGTTTCTTTGATCGAACAACCTTGACCTTATCAAGATCTAATGACAGTATTTGAATTCTGACCTCCAGTTCAAGCTTTGTATTTTTTTTTTTTCCATTTATTACTTAATTCATAGGTATCCACCTTTTGTCAACAACATCCCTACAATGTCAATGTCTCTGAAATTTGAACACAATTTTTGTAATAATTCTAGAGTACTACGTTTACATCTTCAGCAAAAAAAATAAATAATAATAATTGCATAGTTAGCTCTCCAAGCCAGAACTTATGAGGATTTTTTTTTTTAAAAAGAAAATATTAATTTTTAGCAGATTACTCTACCTGTATATATATACATAAATTAACTTCCATTATATAATTCTATAGGTAAGCTTAAAAACTTGTTCTCTTTTCTGTTGTGGTTATCAAAATTGCATTTCGTCTTTCCTCGCAATGAACCTCAATCCCGAAAATGATGAAAATTAAAAACGCCTTATCGAATAACGCCAGAATGCAATAACTAGCAACAATGTGTATACTGCACACCAAGTTTACCAGTATTACAGCTAAAAACTTCTTAATTTTCATCAGAACTTATTAGCATTATAGCCTAGGTGAAACAGTCTAGCTGATAGTATTTTCCCATTCTTTTGCTATTTTAAGTATTAACTGTTCAATGCCGGCTTGACATTACGATTTCAGTACTAACCGACATAACGCTTTTCAGAGGTCATTCATATCACTATCATCTGAAAAGAGTAATCTCTTCTTTAGTGTGTGTGTGTGTGTGTGTGTGTGTGCATATCATGTCTTGTGTGTACATTCAGTAACAAATTAATCATGCTAAGTTTTGCTTTTTTTATTAGGCTTTTTTTGTGTTTATCATTGAATTGGCATAATTTCAATTTTTATCAGAATTTAGTTTTCAATTTTTAACATAATTTAATTTTCAATATGGAAAATTACTTAAAATAACGTGGAATCCATGTTGAAAATCGACCAACATGTTTACTTTAAGCTATGAATGAATTCACATTTTTTGAATTATATCGCATTAAAAAAAATTATCTACTTTAGTTTGTTTTCAAATATTGAACCTCATTCACTCAAAAAATGTAATAGAAAATGCCTTCAATGTCTGGAGACAACAAAAAAATTTCCTTAATTCTCACCAAACAACCAGCATCCCGTAACCGCAATTGTCACAAATTTTAATTACCCTCTATTTCCCTAACTAATTATCTCACACAGAAGCTTTAGGGAATTATTTGAAAACAAAAATCGAACAGTTGAATTCTATCATTGTGTTATTATTCAACACAATTTACAATTCTTAAGGGTCGTGTAGATGCTGAGACCCGATAATTGCCATGTCTTCTTTGTCATGTAGCCCTTGCCATCCTTCGCTATCTGACTCAGAAGACGTGGATGAGATTTCATCATGGTGACTGATCGAGCCTTCTGAACTCTTGACACTTTCCGTTACGGGTTTTTTGACAATGGTGCCGACCTTGGTGTACTTGCTCATGAACCTCACCTCCCCATCGTCTAGGGTTTCGAGTTCGTAGGGTTCAAGACCCGAAAGATCTCCTGTCACGTCGACAGGTTCAAAGGACATCTTGGCCAGTGCTCTGCTGTGATCTTTGCCGGCAAATAACTCATACGGTCCGCCAGGGCCATAAAACATGCTTAAACAAAAGAATCTCCAGTTAATAAGAAAGTATAGCAGATATACAGAAATGATGCATGTATTGGAGCCTATGTATAATCATTACTGGCCAAGGTACACAAAATGGAAAAATTTAGATGAATCTTGAACAAAATTAAGGAGATACATAGTTTAGAAACATTATACAGAGAGGCCATGTATTGCTCAGGGCTACAAAAATTGTTTGAAAGGTGAACAAAGTAAGCTCATACAATGGTGATGTTCACTTAGAAGTGTGAGACAAGTATGGTATAAGAAGAAAAGAAAAACTCAAGTAGAGAGAGAGTGAACAGGAGATAGAGCACTGTGTATAGTAATGGCAGCAGACATAATGTCCATGTATATATTGTACCGTAAGAGTTTTGAAGCAACTAAAATTATGTTTCGGTTATTTAGAATTCTCTAGAAGAAGCCATTTTAGCAAGTACAATTTTACTAAGAAAATTATAAATATTTCAATATTTAAAACATTTTGTACAGAAGCCAAATGAATATTATCTACAATAGTGTATAAAGCAAACTGTAAAATTTGTTCTGTGCTTGCACATCAAATATTGTCACATTAGAATTCCTTTTTTTTAAAAGGATCAAGATGCTGTACAAATTACCAATAAAGAAGACTAATGTTAACTTAATATTTACTGATCCAAAACAATAACATTTTATTCACCTAATTAACTAATAAAAAAGGAACTAAATCTGTACAGTACAAATAACGACTGTTACGAACTTACGATCTAATATTTGGTTTTTCTTCGGTTTCTAATTGTATAGAACAATCAACTATTGATGCATCAACAATTGGATTCTAACTTGGATTGTGTTCAAAATAAATAGGATCTCAGAGGATAGTCTCATCATTGATCAAGGTTCAAGGGCCAAGATCAAATCAAGCATAGCATCTGATATAGATAGAAAAACCAACGGTACAATGGTACACTGGTACCAATTCATACCAATGCATATCAGAACTTGGATCAATACAATTTCTCCTCAGAATTTATCTTTCTCAACAGATTGTGACAAAGATAAATACCACCATCTCACTACTGCAACAATTTTTATAATATGGAAAAAAAACAAGTAAATCAAAAGATTGAAAAGATACCATGACGAACTTTGACAAAACAAATACAAACCTGCTTTTGCTAACATCATATATCTGTCCCTTGATCGCTGTAAGGATTGGTTTCTGCGGGTCGGATCCATCATACATCCTCAACTCATCTTCACAGATTTCACCGACCTGCACTGCCTCGGGGAAAATCTCTGTGTCATCTGAGTCCCAATCTCCGGGTTTCTTGTCAGGATCAACGTGTGTTGGTGGTGATATGAACGACGAAATAATGGCTATGGAGGCAGCGGCTGTGGTAGTCACAATTGTAACCACCGCAAAAAACATAGCTGGAGAGAGACCCGTTCGGGTTCTGATCATATGCTTCAACTTTTCATTTCCTTTGCAAATGTTATCCTTTACTAAATCATGCCATGCCATTGTTGTTTGATTTAGGTTAATTTAAGGTTTTGAAATTGATGGAATGAAGGATGTGTGGAGAGAAAGGGGATGTACAATTGTTGTTTGATTTAAAGCTTACATGAAATAAGAGAAGGTTGAGAGGAATGAAACAAAATGTGATTTTTTGTGGCTAATGATGCACATGTTTTGATATGTGATTAAACTATGGATACAAAAGATCAAAAGTGGCTAATGATACAAAAGAAACTCTTGCTTGTAATTGTTTTAAAATAAGATTAAAAATTAGAAGAAATCAAATGCTAATAAAATAACATGGTTGTCTATATTATGGTTTGCATTTTGTCAGTGATTGACTTTAGTCTTTGGCACGTCCAGAAAATTGAGCCATAGAACAAATTTTTTTGAAATTAGCTCCTTACAAAATTTTCCTTTGAAAGAAAGGTCACTTTTTTTATTAATGTTCCTTGTCAAGTGTTAAGGGAATTAAAGAAAAAAAAAACACATGATTGAAGAATTGAAGGATTCAAGTGACAATTAATATGGTTAATTTTGGATACATATTAGTATTTTTATTAGGAAAATTTTATAAATACGACATAGCAACATTATTTTTTTGCATTTATACTAGAACTAACTTTGCAGCTGTATATTTCTGTAAAATATATTATTTTGTACTGGTAAGATAAGCTATTTTTTCTCTGAGATACGCGAATTGGTCTCCTGAATCAGTACTGCCATAAATTTATTTGTTTTGAAAATCTAGGCATTGACAGAACAGTAAGTCTTCTCTAGGCTTGAAAACAAATGAAAAGAACCATTAATTTATATTTTATTTAAATCATCAAGAAAAAATTTATTTTATTTGAATCAATTGTAGAACCTTTCTGCAGTATTTGATGGTGTGGAAATCAAAAGCTTTGGCAACGAATCAAGGGAATTTTGAGGCAATAAATAAGAAACTTCTAAAAACTCACAAAACAAAGAATTATATCCTTAATTCCTTGTTGATTTTGAGATAATTGGTTGACTACAAGAGCGATGTATCAAAGGTGGTTACAGTACCTATAGCTTATATGAAATTTAGCTGGCTGGTGTTTAGTAAATTTTCTCATTAATTGATTATTTTCTTTTATAGCCATAAAGAAAGACAGGCTTTTTTTCATTTTTTTATGCTTTATATACAATTTTAAATTGCTTGGCTGGTTTTTAAATTAGCGTCGTCTCAGTTCAACTGCACCTGTATGTTCATTTTTTTATTATTTGTTAAATTTTAATACTTATCATGACCAAATCATGGCATAAAAGTCTCTATAAAATCCATTAATGTTTGCAAAGTGATTTTGGTATGGCTTCTGTTTGGGGAAGCAACAAGCTTTCCTTGAATCTGAAGGACAGGGAAATATACTATGAGATTCTACATTAGATAAAAAAAAGAAATTACCTGAAAGATAAAATACAGTATCCTAATAATAATATGGGTATTCAATAGAGTATATTGGTCCGTACTTTGGATCAATATCTTCATTTTGAATAAATTCCAAAAAGTTAAAATTAACCTCTGTAACTACAATAATGTTGAATTTTGAGAAAAAAAAAATTACTTTTATTGATTTCTTTTCTATATGCTATAGAATTTAAAGAGCCATTAAAACATTTTCTAATTACATAATTTGCTATATCTGCTAATTAATACTAACTGACCTCTAATTGATTCTTTATCTTCAATAAATAATCTTTGACAGGTTTCTTGACAAAGCAGCTCCAATAACTGAAGCTGAAAAGGAAGGCACAAACTCATACAACCCATGGAGACTTGTAACAGTGACACAAGTCGAAGAACTAAAGATACTGGTACGAATGTTCCCTACCTGGGCCACAACTATAGTATTCTCCGCTGTGCATGCGCAGATGTAAACAATGTTTGTCGAGCAAGGCGCAGTTCTTGACACAACCGTCGGATCATTTAAAGTACCTCCTGCTTCTCTCTCCACCTTTGATGTTGTGACTGTGATTGTATGGGTCCCGATTTATGACAGCGTTCTAGTACCATTTGTGATGAGGTTTACAGGTAAGGAGAGGGGTTTTCAGAGCTCCAGATAATGTGACGTCACCAAGTCTGATATTAACAATGTCGTGCCGTGATCAAATCAGAATGAACGGTCATGGCACGTTGGTCACACTTGATTGAGTTTAACTATTTTATTTTTCATAATTTAAATTAGTTTATTCAAAATTCACCATTTCATCAAGATATTACGGTTCTAATTACGTGTGCCTCGCATGACCGCTTGTTTTTTTTGAGAGAATCAACAGAGGTCAAAGCCCCTGTTTTTCATTAACCGAAGTTGGTTACAGTTTTTTGGGTTTCTGAGTAGAAACCCGGTTTACAATAATAAAATGAGAAAAAGGTATTTAAAACATAAAAGAGAATGTAAAGCCTAATTTATTTGAAGTTTGCTTAAATTGTATTTCTCCCTAAATAGTATTTCTATCTTGATCCCTCGTTGTCGATGCTCGCCATTGTGTTATACTTTCTTGTATCAGCGTTTCATTGAGCTTGCTCTTCTCCCTAAATATCCTGTTGCACCTTTCCCTCCAAATCACAAAATGTGTTATCAATGTGTTGTGTCGTGACTGTATTGTTCGTGTGATGTGCCGTGTTGTGCCAATTCTGAAGGAAAGATTATGTCACGTGAATGGTCATGGCATGGAACACGCGAGTCACAATGCGTAGTCGTGACTTTACATTGAGATGGTTAAAACTTGACCGGTAACGTGCATATCCAAACGTGACTAATCTCGTGTCTAAATTCACCATTAGATGAAGTTTTAATGATTCAGATCATGCGTGATTCGCGTGTCGAAATTAGAATGGTTAAAACTTTTTGTTTGAATTGGAGACTGCGTAGATTTTTTTATAAGGAAATATAATTATTGCTATGATAATAAATAAAATATCAAACAAATAATTACTCAAATAATAAAATTTCAAAAAATTACTACATGTAATTTTTGTCAAAGAATTATATCTTAACGGAAGTTAATTGTTCGCTTAATGTATTATCCTTAACAATGTAAATCTTTAATAAGACTTAGCAGTAAGCAGTATTTTGACGTTAAGCAATTAAATAATACAATATTCATTATGCCAACAAATTAAAGATAAAATTAAAAAAATACAATATTCATTATAATATTTTTCTGTGCCATTAATGAATTCGCTACTTCAGACAGAATGCAATGAGAAAGAAAAGAAGACAGACAGAACAACTAATAAAATTATTATATGTCAGCATTTAAATTTTTAGTATACACTAAAACAGTACTATAGAAGGAATGTTCCATTTTGAACAAAGAAAAGGTGTATTTTAACCCAATTGGCAACCAAGTTGAACTAATTTTTTTTTTCTCAACAACCAGCAAAAATGCTCATGAAACTGGTGTACCAAATATTTATAGACCATTGCTCTGATTATGAAACATGGTCCCCACTTGTAAATGAGAAATTGAACACAAGTTTGTTTAAAAAACTGATCAACTTGCAAGCCTCATAAAAGACGCTTATTGGGTTACACATGGAGCTCCTTTTCTTTACAGTTAAATCCTCTTTGTAGCGGACCATGCAGCTTTTAGGAGAGACATCTTTCTTCGACACCACGTTCATCCGAGAATTAATTAAGCTCTTTGTTGCTGACACCGTGACACGTCTCTTGCCCATTTAAATATTTACCGATCAAATTTTAATCGTTCGCGCGAAGCTTAATGGAATTGGATTTTCCCCTAAAGTACCTCAAATTTTGAGTTTATATCAGAACCGTCCGATCTGCTCTGACTGATTCCAGCTCGCCCGGATTCTGATCAGACGGTCTTCATCCAATTTCAAAATTAGAGATACTTTAAAGATCCTGACCAGCTCCTTCATATCCCATTGACCCGTTCCCAGTTTTTTCTTCCCTTCTCTCTCTCGCGCTTTGTACCTCGCCTGCTTGATCGCTCTATCTTGTTCGCGTGGCTGCGTGTCAGCGTGTCATACTGTGCTTCGTTTGAATTTATGGAAGACCTGGAGCAGCACCTGCTACTTGAGGTTCCTGTTTCTCTAATTTCGATCTAATATTTAGCTTCTCAAAGATACAATTCTGATAAGGTTATTAGCTTCTCTGATCTGTGACAATGTTTGTTCAACTAATTTCTAAGTAATTTAGTTAGTGTATTTCAGTCTAATTTAATTAATTTTGCTATTATTCATAGGATGTGAACAATGGAGAGTTTACTGGGGATGGATCTGTTGATATCAAAGGAAACCCTATCAAGAAACAAGGCACTGGCAACTGGAGAGCTTGCCCTTTTATTTTAGGTACTTAATAAAAACTGCGGTATAAATAATACTCCTATGCTATGGTACTATGCATAGCACATATTGGTTCGTACTATGGATCAATATGTTCATATATAAAGTTCAAACAGTCAATCCAAACCATTCAAGATGATCTTCATATGAAAATGTACATGTAGATCAAATTTTACATTTTTTAAAATTTTTTTACTATTTTTTTAGATAGGTAGAAAATCACTTTATCTAATGATTCTAGACCATTCAAAAGTGGTGATTTTCTACCTATCTAAAAAAATAGTAAAAAAATTCTAAAAAATGTAAAATTTTGTTTGCAAGTACATTTTCATATGTAGATCATGTTGAACGGATCATAGTACGGACCAATATACGCTATGCATGGTACCATAGCCTCACTCCAAACTCATTTTCTTGGTTTAATAGAAGTCAAGTAGGCAATGACCTACTTCAAAAAAAAAAAAAAACAGCAGAAATGCTATATAATTAACCATGATAAATTAAAACAGGAAATGAGTGCTGTGAGCGTCTGGCATACTACGGCATATCAACAAATCTGGTAACTTATCTTACAAGAAAACTGCATCAAGGAAATGCATCGGCCGCAAGTAGTGTTACCACTTGGGCTGGGACTTGCTATCTGACCCCACTTATAGGCGCAATGTTTGCCGATGCCTACTGGGGTAGGTACTGGACAATTGCTGTTTTCTCTATTATATACTTTATTGTAAGTCATTCTCTTTCTTAATATGAATATCATTGTGAATCAGAGGATCTTAATTGTAAATTTACCTGACAATTACTGTTATTTCATTTCTGGTACAGGGAATGGGTACACTAACACTCTCTGCATCGGTACCGATATTAAAACCGCCACCATGTGATGGAGATATCTGCCCCGAGGCAAGCTTAACCCAATATGGTGTGTTCTTCCTCGGTTTGTACCTAATTGCACTTGGTACCGGTGGCATTAAACCGTGCGTCTCTTCCTTTGGTGCCGATCAATTTGACGATACTGACCCTGCCGAGCGGGTCCAGAAAGGATCCTTCTTCAACTGGTTTTATTTCTCGATTAATATCGGTGCTCTTATTTCTAGTACCTTCTTGGTTTGGATACAGGATAATAGGGGTTGGGGTTTAGGGTTTAGTATACCAACTGTTTTCATGGGTCTGGCAATCATAAGTTTTTTTGCTGGTACACCATTGTACCGGTTTCAGAAACCAGGCGGTAGTCCAGTTATGAGAGTTTCCCAGGTGGCAGTGGCGTCAGTACGAAAATGGAGTGTTGAAGTACCAATTGATAGTTCACAATTGTATGAGATGGAGATGGGATCGGCAATTGAAGGGAGCCGGAAATTGGAGCACAGTGATGAGCTTAGGTATTACTTATAATCCCTATTATGGTTTCGTCTTTTGCAAACCGGTCAAGATTTTTGTCATATTTGCAGTAATCTAACCTTTTTGAAATTGGCAATACCTAACATTTTGAAAAAAACCATGCAAATATCATTGGATAATTGAAATTGCTATCAAGGCCGAAATTACTAAATTATCCAATAGTTTTAAATGTTAGTATGACCAATTTGATTTGATAAATTAGCAGAAAGTTGATTTCTGAATTTTCTTATCTCAGAGGTTGAGGCAAAATTATGAACATTCAGTGCAATACATCTTCCTTAATCCTTGCTATATTACTAAAACAAATTTGGTGATATTTGTAAGTATGAAAAGATTTGGTCGTAATATGCAAAGAACCTTATTTTTTTTGTTGGAGGTTATTGGCTTTTAAGTGCCAGCTAACAATTTTCATTGATAAAAAAACGAACTTACAACAAGTCAAATGACTCTAATACTAAATCTATTCTTTTATTCTCACAAAAATCTCCAAACTACTCTAAATAACTCTAATCTTCTAATCTCACTTATATACACTCATAATTACTCTATTACCTTAATCTCTATCGCTCTCTACGATCGGATCCGCTCTTTCGACTGCCGCCGCGCTCCAACGCCCGGATCTACTCACCCGCACTCCGATCGAGATGGCGTAGAGACTCAACGCTCTGAGCTCCGACGATACCGCGCTCTCAGCTCCGATCCCTCCCCTCTCCCTCATTCTCCTCTCCGTTCGAGGATGTAGAGCCGAGAGAGAGGGGAGGAGCTATGTCGGAAGTGAGATCTAGAAGAGTGAGAGGAATGGACTAAGAGGGAAAGAGAAGGGGAGTGGGGAGGAGGAACCACCGTTGCGGCTAGAACTCGAACCTTCCTTATTGGATCATTTTTGTTTAAATCCCACAAAAGTTAAATTAACCTCTGAAACTACAATAATGTTGTATTTTGAGAAGAAAAAAAAACTAATTTTATTGATTGATGATATTATTTCAATCTCTTATATGGTCCCTATTTAATTTAAAGAGCCATTAAAATATTTTCTAATTCATATATTATTTGCTATATCTGCTAATTAATAAAAAAAAAATTGATTCTTTATCTTCAACAAATAATCTTTGACAGGTTTCTTGACAAAGCAGCTACAATAACTGAAGCTGAATCATACAACCCATGGAGACTTGTAACAGTGACACAAGTCGAAGAACTAAAGATACTGGTACGAATGTTCCCTATCTGGGCCACAACTATAGTATTCTCCGCTGTGCATGCGCAGATGTCAACAATGTTTGTCGAGCAAGGCACAGTTCTCGACACAACCGTCGGATCATTTAAAATACCTCCTGCTTCTCTCTCCACCTTTGACGTGGTCACTGTGATTGTATGGGTCCCACTTTATGACAGCATTCTAGTACCATTTGTGAGGAGGTTTACAGGGAAGGAGAGGGGGTTTTCAGAGCTCCAGAGAATGGGGATTGGGTTGTTTATTTCGATCTTGGCCATGGCAGCTGCAGCTTGCCTCGAGATTCGGAGGCTAGCGATTGCTAAACAGGATGGGATGATTGATAAACCGGTAGCAGTACCTCTCAGTATTTTGTGGCAGGTAAGTAATTACTACACCTTGATTTCTTACGATAGATAATCTGGAACCAGCAATGATCAATTTGCTTAGAAATGGAGTTAAAATATGAGGTTTGAATCTCTTATTTTGTTTAGCAATTTTTTTTTTTTCAATTTGCTTAGACTATTAACAATTAAATACAGAAATAAATATAAATCACCATGACCATCATCTATTTCTGGAACTTATTGAGACAATCAATTTATTTGTACTGAAAAACTAAGACTGGTAAGTGATAAAACAACAATTTTTAGAGGTTACTGTACAAATTGTAATTGTACATTTTTCAGAAAATATTTATATATGTGCTCACCAAGAGGTGTTGGTGAGCACAACTCCAAAAGTCTATCGGATTGACTTCAAACGACGAATTCAAACTGTTGAAATACATCTACTTCATGAGTGATGCATGTACATGCAAAATTTTGAAACTTTCAAATTCATTTAGTACAAGGTCAAGCGGTCAAAAAAATAATGAAAAATGAATACATAAAACAACTTATAAAATAAGTTATAAAAGGTTCATACTTTTGACCGCTTAACCTTATATTAAATGAATTCGAAACTTTCAAAATTTTGCATCTATATGCATCACTCATGAAGTAGATGGATTTCAATAGTTTGGATTTGTCGTTTCAAAACAATCCGATAGACTTTTGAAGTTGTGCTTACCAACCTATCTTGATAAACACATCACACCCTAGCTTTGCTCAGTTAATATTGCATGCAGTTTCTTCATAATACCGACAAAAACAATAATGTTAAAAATAACGACTGCACTTCTCGTCAAGCAATTTAATACCAGTGAGGCTATGGTACTTGCATAGCGTGGATTGTTTCGTACTTTAGATCAATATCTTTGTTTTCAAAGTTTAAACTGTCGATCTTGAACCGTTCAACATGATCACCTTATGAAAATATACATGTAAATCAAATTTTACATTTTTTTTTGCATTTTTTTACTATTTTTTTTAGATAGGTAAAAAATCACTTGATCTAAAAATTTTAGACCATTCAAAAGTAGTGATTTTCTACCTATCTAAAAAAATATAAAAAAATTCTAAAAAATGTAAAATTTAGTCTGCAAGTACATTTTCATAAGGAGATCATATTGAACAGTTGAGATCGACTATTTGAACTTTGAAAACCAAAATATTAATACACAGTACAGACTAATATGTGCTACATATGAATAGTACCATAAATTGACTCTAATACTAAGCACTAGTTGACATCTTTTTTTCTTTTTAAAAGCAAATTAAGTGATTCTAAACACATCTTCTCACACAGATTCCTCAATACTTCCTGATCGGTGCAGCAGAGGTATTCACCTTCATTGGTAAGCTCGAATTTTTCTACGACCAATCACCCGATGCCATGCGGAGTCTTTGCAGTGCATTGTCTCTCCTAACCAATGCACTCGGCAACTACTTGAGTTCGTTTATTCTAACCCTAGTAACATATTATACTACCAAAGGTGGCAATCCCGGTTGGATCCCTGATAATCTGAATCAGGGACATCTTGATTATTTCTTCTGGTTACTGTCAGTATTAAGTTTTGTTTATCTTTTGGTTTATGTTGTTTGCGCATCGAGGTATATTAGTAAGAAAGCTCGTTGATCAATGGAGGCAGCCTTGGAAAATTTTGTATATATTTTGTGCATTCATTATGCTGAGAGATATACAAGGGGTTGTACTAAATATTAAATTTTGGTTTAGAATTGACGAGTAAAAAAACAAAATATTATATGCAAAAAGAGCAAAAAAAAAAAAAATTTACCTCTCATGTTCCTCAAATAAATATTTTTATTGTCATTGTAGAAAAAGTGAAATAATTTTGTCCTACCAATTTTTATTCATCTTCCTCTCTAATAAATAGTAATAAAATTGATAGCATCATTTTTTTTTCAAAATTTCAAAAATATCAAGGTCATAATGATTCATTTCGGCTCATGAAAACTAAATTAAATTGGGTGATAAGCAATTTGTACATCTAAACAAAATTAAATTCATATCATATCATAATCTTTAACTAAATATCTAGTAAACATATAACAATCAATTGGATGCAAATCAGCTCAGAAATAAGGTACAAGATGATGTGATGTTAGGATTCTTGGCATTTGATATTCAAAAGATACTACGACTCATTAATCATGGTTCATTTTTGTAGAGGAAATATTGAAATAAAAAGACTGACATGTCGTGACCTTCTCTCCAAATTTAATTGCGGCATAGCGCGACACGTAAATCTGACTTTATCACAACAATACGACAATGATTCAAGTCGCATCGTGATTAGTAATGACACGGTATGTAAATATTTAACTTGATCATTGTAGGATTTAATTGGGGTGTTTTTAAAAGACGAAGAGGGGTGTCTTGTAAATTTTTCAAGGGTGGAGCTTTGAAGCTGAGAAAGCTAAGGAGTTTATGTGAAAGAATCCCTTTATAACATAATGGTCCCTTCAAGATTCGCTCTCAGGACGCTAGGATTAGTATTTTGGACATCAAGACTAGTGCAGGTTTGATTTCCTCCTTCGAGGAAGGATGAGATTGCATTAAGATTCGCGCTACTGATCAGTATTTGTGCGCGCTTGATATGAAGTAGGGTCTAAACGAATACATATCACCGACGGTACCGTAATAGGGAATCTTTTACAAATACATGATCTGGACCGTTATTTTAAATTGGCACGAACTCAAAGCCCAATAATACTGCCCCCCCAGTCAGCCCGAATCCCAAACCGGCTGAGAGTTAATCTCAACCGTAAATAGCTAATTGTAAAAGGGAATCTTTTACGGTACCGTCGAGGATATGGACTCGGGTCTAAACCCCGGTCGTGATCTTCTCCGCGTCAACGTCGTTGCAGGCCATGACAGGCTTAATGCCGGCCAACGTTGGAATCGCCTTGGTATGAGGAGTGGTTTTCACCCTTCATCGGCCACCGATGATCACCGAAGGTGCGTTGTCACCTCAGTCTTCCTCAGTTTCGGTTGGCTTGAGGATGGAATGCCTTTCCTTCAATTTGACTTGGATTTACATCAAATTAGCTTGATTCAATGATTCCTCTTGTATCTAGTATAGTTTCATCATGCTAAAGATGTTTGCAAGCTTAATTTGAGTTCTTGAGAGGGTTTTAGGAGAGCACCATGAATTGATGTATCTCGGCTTGCTTGTGATGTTGGTTCAATCAGTTTTCATTTAATCCAGGATTGAGTCCAAGGACCATTTACCTTTTCTTCTTTTATTTTCAGTTCTATTTATTTTGATTTTTTTTTGCTGTTTGCTTGAAATTCATATGTTTGGTCTTGCTTTTTATGTTTTATACATAGGAACATGTCATCATAGATCCTTTGTTTGCAGTGGTGAATTTGTACAATTTTATTTCAATTTGTTTTGAATTTTAATTTTACTGTTTGACCAGAGTTGACTTTCTTTCACATTTTCAGCTGATGATATTGTTTAATTCATCTAAATTATTCTGTTAATGCTAAAATGGAAACTTTTATATAGACATGCTTGTTTAACCATAATCTACATATCCTATGAATTTTATGGCTTAATTCCAACAGAATCAGAATTTTTCTATTTCTTTTATTTTACTGTTTTTTACACCTTATTTTTACCAGTTTTGGTTTTTTCACTCACACATTGGGCCTGGTATAGGGTTAGGGGACTGGTACAGAGCTCTTGTACAAGCCAACAATAATTTCAGATGGTTGTGTACCCAACCGCTCAACATGATTTCTTAGTAAACAAATTGATGCTGGTATCATCACCACCATCTATTTGAGAGGGGATGTCAAGATGTGAATCAAAATTTGTGTTATCTTTGAGATTCTTATATGCATCTTAGTTTAAAATGTTTCTCTCTAGCATATCTTTTCCTATATATCTTTCTCTAGCTGGTAGATCTCAACTCTCTCTGTCACGTATCTATTTAGGAAAAGTCTATATTTGATATTAAAACAAAATGTGGGATGTAATTCATGTATATAAACTGAGGATATTGTCTTTGTGAGATAAACAAATATTCATTCAGAAATTTCTGTCAACCAAATCATCATATATGTTTTCTTTCACATCTTCGTCTTTTGGACCCGAACTAGTATCCTTTGTATCACCATGGCTCTCTGGGGCACTCTCAGCATTACTAGGGCTGACATCAGCAGTCACTTCTAACATCACCTCAGGTTTCTTGATGGTGCCCACCTTAACATACTTGCTCATGAACTTGTTTTCCCAATCTTGTAGCGCATCAAACTCAAACGGGCCGAGGCACGAGATATCACTTGTCAGATCCTCAGGTTCAAAAGACAACTTAGCCAGTGCTCAGCTCGCATCTCGTCCCGCAAACAATGCATACGGCCCACCTGGCCCATAAAACATCCTGCATTTACGGCCCAAATCAACGGTAAATAATTGTAATTAAGATAAGTCTCAAACTTCAAAATATTACCCAACTTTGTAGTCAAAACATTAAAACTACTCAGAGCTAAATTCAAGCATAAGATCTTAAATAAAACTTAATTAGTAAACATATTTAAAATAAAATAAAATAAAAGTTTGAAAACCAAACGAATGAAATGTGTCTGGTACATGGAAGTCACTAAAATCCATTACAAATAAGTTAATACAAACAATATTATAAGTTCTGATGATACTTGGGGGGCGTTCTAGGGTGATTCGAAAAGAGAATCGTAACACCTAGATTCCCCCCTCTTCCAACCATCCCTCCCGCTCTTTTTAGACCTCACCTCATGCACAACAAATTATTTCTCTCTTTCATTTCCACCGACTCGAGTGGAGAGGAGAATGAGTCTCCCATTTCGATCAGAGTACGACAATAAGCATATCCAGTCGTCAAAGTGCAGCGACTCAGACTAAAGCGGATCCAGTCATGGAGAGAAATGAAGAATAAGATAATATGGTGATTAAGAATGTAGTAAGTAGGATTAGAGTAATAGAGTAGTTTAGAGGGATTGATGAGAATAAATTAGTAGATGTAGGAATTATAGTCATTTAATTTGTTGTAAATATATTTTTTTTATCAATGGAATCGTTAGTAGGCATTTAAAGCCACTAAACTTTTAAAAAGAAAATATAAATTCTGATGGTGATGACTGATGAGTGAACACAACTGTACGATAATTAAAACATGACATATGAGGCAAAGGATGGCATAAAGAAATTTTTTATTGAAGAAAGTTGGTGGTAAAACCTTCATCTCTAAGAATGAGATGGAGATTAATTTGTGCATTGCCGTATAATTAAATTTTAAGATAAAGATGAGAAGTAAACTTTTCACCTATAAATATTCATACAAAAAGTTTATTTGAGTTTTGAGACCTTTCAAACAAAGAATATTATTTTTAGCCATTATATCAAAAGTTTATTTTTAAAGAGAAGTTTATTAATTTCTCTTTTTTCCCATGTAGCTATAACTATCTTTTCTCCCTTGTTCTGGCAAGCATATGAGTCATTTCTTACACTTTAAGACTGTCAACTGGAGACGATATACTACAAGAATGAAACAGTATCCGCAAGGATAAAAAATAACTATTGCCGAGGGTACACCAACAGAAAAGTACTATTTATAAGCGTATCAGCATTACCAATAAGAGTATCTGCAAAGATATTGTCAGCAACTTTTACCCTCGTAGGTATTGACATATTCTTGTAATTATGATTAGTTTGCATTTTTAATGAATTGATTAGTTTCTTTTTAACTGCGAGTCTGCGACGTGTTGTTACAAGCAAGAAAAAGAGAAGGGTTGTAATAGACGTGACAAGTCAACATAAAATATAGTCTATTTATGAAAATGGAACTTCCATGAAGTTTTTTGTGACTCAGGTTGAGTTTTATTTCTAGCCTACTCTAATTTATTAGGAACTAAATGTTTTGTTATTAATGTAAAAAATTTGTACTTTGTTCAAAGAATCTGAAAAGTATTCAGAAAATCAAAAATAAATTAAATTGCATTTTGTAAGTTTCAGTTTTTTTAAATATTTGTAATATTTTTTATGATTTGGTATTATTTAAGAAAATATTTGTTAGTAAAAAAATTGAAGAAAAAAATTCTGAAAAAATGTCTAAAAATTAGGAAATGAGATGTGTTGTGCCTTGAGTGTGTCTAGACGTGCTATGTTTAAACATGTCGATTTCAAAAAAATTAAGACACAGCATGGACACATCTTAACATAAAAAAAAAAAAAATGACACGTGTCGTGCCGTGTCTGTATCTAGACATGCTATGTTTACACGTGTCGATTTTAGAAAAATTGAAACAAAACACAACTAAGGACACAACATGAACACATCTTTGTGTTGTGCGGTGTCCTTAGACGCCGTGCATGCCAACACGTGCATCCAACACGGCGTACATTTGCAATACACTACACATAACTCCAGCTAGCAAGCACTGGTGTATCCATATTCCTTGCAGAAGCACACAAACAGACGGCGATAAGCCAGCCTTTTGCTTCTTCTTCATGTAGGTAATTAAGTAACTACTACTAAGACAACAAGAAAGCATTAAGAAATCATCAACAGAAGGATTGACCTGCTCTGGGTGACGTCATAGATCTGACTTTTGATTGCCATAAGAAGAGGCTTCTTCGGATCGGATCCATCATACGCTTTCAGTTCCTCCTCACTGATTTCACCGACCTGCACCGCCTTGTCAGGATCAACTTGTGTTGGGGGCAACATGAACGACGAAATAATAGCTATGGAGGAGTTTGAAAGGTTTGATGTGTTTCTTAGGTGGTGTTAATTAGGTTAATTAAGGTTTTGAAATTGATGGAATTAAGGATGTGTGGAGAGAAAGGGGATGTGCAATTGTTGTTTGATTTAAAGCTTGCATGAAACAGAGAAGGTTGAGAGTAATGAATCAAACTGTGATTTTTTGTGGCTGTTGATGCACATGTTTTGATATGTGATTAAACTATGGATACAAAAGATCAAGATTTGAAAAACTCTTGCTTGTAATTGTTCTAGAAGTAAGATTAAAAATTAGAAGAAAATTATCCGATGCTAATAAAATAGCATGGTTGTCTATATCATGGTTTGCATTTTGTCAGTGATTGTCTTTGGCACGTCCAGGCTCTGTATGCTCATTTTTTTAATTAAATTTGAATAATTATCACGACCAAATCATGGTATAAAAGTCTATAAATCCATTACTGTGTGTGTGTAGTGCATTTACAAACCTGACTGGTTTGATGGATAGATTTGTTGATTTATGTAATATCCATGCCAAAGCTGAGTTTGCATATAAAAATTAATATTCTGCCCAGACTGAGTTTGCATATCATGGGTTAGAAAATTAATACTCTTTAGTTACCTAAACTTGTTTCACACTGGCCATAAATTTTGAGAATTTTAAGTTCGGCTGTTTCTAAGGGATTAGCAAATAGCAATACCTGGTTAGAGACAAGGGAGGGACGACCAAATCTGAAATCTTTACACATGTATTTTAGCAATTTAAGCAAAAATACTTTGCAACGAGACAATCATTTACTGTGAAAGGATACAAGAAAAGAAAAATAAGCTAGCTAAATTAGCTAACTAACAATTTTTATGAAGATGACGCACAGAGAATCAAACAATGAAGAAATAATAAAACAATAATGTTTCAGTCAGTATAGACAACTAAAAGCTACTTATTGCAAATGCCGAAGTAAATGTAACCATAATAGCCTTCTTCATAAACCTCCTAATGTTATATTTTTTAAAAAGAACCTTACCAGTAAATATGTATGTTTCATGAAACTATCCTAGACTCGATTTAATTTCCTGCAGAAGTTCAAATTGAGTAGTTGGATACATAACTAATACAAATAAGGGAAGGTAGAAGGCATTTCGAAACATACATTTACCTATGGAGAAATTTAGATATCTAAATAATGAAGTTTTGATGGGTATATAAATAAAATTCTCTTTACCTATTGTATCTCAAGACATCAATCTCGTATCAACATATAATTTTCCCTTGAATAATTCCCCAACAAATTAGATATTGCAGCATGGAGCACATTTATTACAAGGAAAATAATTATTTTACCACCCCTAATATACCAAGATATTCCAAATAGAGAATTCACCTCATACATCACCTAGTAACAAAACAATTACCAAAATAAACAGCTACAATAGAAGCTCCATGCATGGCTCAATCTAGGAATCTTTTTCTCATCAATTATTCCTCTTTCGCCACAACATCATCGTATCTGTTTTCCTTCACATCTTCATCTTTTGGCCCCAAATCAGTCTCTTTTGCATCACCCTCATTCTTAGGTACTGTCTCTGCTACATCAGCATGGGTCTCCGGGGCACTCTCGGTATTGCTAGGGCTGACATCAGCAGCCTCTTCTGACACCACCTCAGATTTCTTGATGGTACCCACCTTAACATACTTGCTCATGAACTTGTATTCCCAATCTTGTAGCGCATCAAGCTCAAATGGGCCGAGGCCCGAGATGTCACTTGTCAGATCCTGAGGTTCAAAAGACATCTTAGCCAGTGCTCGGCTCGCATCTCGTCCCGCAAACAATGCATACGGCCCACCTGGCCCATAAAACATCCTGCAGTCACGGCCAAAATCAACGTTTAATAATTGTAACATAAGTCCCAAACTCCAAAATATTACTTACCTTAGCAGTCAAAACATTAAACTGCTGCAGAGCTAAAAATTCAAGCATCTGCTCTGGATAAACCCTAATTAGTAAACATATTTAAAATAAAAAAGAACCAAACAGATGAAATGTGTCTGGCACACATACGTCACTAAAACCATTACGAGTTAATACAAACAATTTAAGTTCCGATGGTGATGACTGTACGATAATTAAAACAAGGCATGTGAGGCAAGGGTAAAGAAAAATTCATTAATTTCTCTATTTTTCATGTAGCTATCTGAACTATCTTTTCTCCCTTATTCTGGCAAGCATCTGAGATATCCCTTTAACTGAAAGACTGTCAACTTGTGACAATAATGATAGCCTATATAGACAAACATATGACTAGAGCATGTACTTGCGCATCCATATTCCACGCAGAGGCACACAAAAGCAGTATTTTTTTGTTTATAGAAATAATATTAAAATAAATATGGGGTTCTAGACGGATTACATGGATATTTCAATTTGGTAGAATGAACCGAAAAAAAAAAAAAATTCGGTCCCTTTAGAGATCCATGCATAATGGGGCAATTTTTTCGGTTATTTTACATAAACAAATTCTAAAGGTACCGAAAAAAAATTCGGCTCTTTCTACCGAATCAAAATACCCATGTAATCCGTATAGAACCCTATATTATTTTAATATTATTTCTATAAATAAGAAATACTGCACAAACAGACAGGGAATCAGGGATAAGCCAGCCTTTTGCTTCTTCTTCATGTAGGTAACAACAAACTTTACTTGCATTAATTTGCCTATAGACAAAATAACAGATCATAGTTAACTGGAACGAAAGGTTACCGACTCATTACTACTCACTCCAACGTGATTGATTGATCATCTCTTGCTAATAAATCTGTCGAATTACATTATCCAATTTAACTTGAAATTCAAATCACTGTATCACAACTACTAATCAGACAACAACAAACCATTAAGAAATCATCACACAGAAGGATTGACCTGCTCTGGGTGACATCATAGATCTGGTTTTTGATTGCCATAAGAAGAGGTTTCTTCGGATCAGATCCATCATAAGCTTTCAGCTCCTCCTCGGTGATTTCCCCAAGTTGAACGGGCGGTGGAAGCGGCTCCGATTCCTCAGGTATTGAGTCGCGATACCGAGGAGGAGGCGGAGGCGGAGCAAGGAAGGAGGCGACGAGGTGGTAGATAGCGGCGGCGACAGCGACGGCCGTAAAGAAGGCTGCCGGAGAGAGGCCCGTGAAGGCGTGTATCGCATGGGTAAGGGTTTCCCATAACTCCGCCACGGCCACCATAGTTGTTTGGGTTTTCGTTTTTCTCTCTTTTTCTTTTTTCGATTTTTGGAGGGTTTGGTTGAGAGTGGAATGAACAGCTTAGAAAGTGTGAATATAAGATATTCTTCGACTTCTCGGATAGGGAATCGGAGGCGCTCCGATGCCTGCGGTCCGGAGAAAGTTAATATCAGTCTGACACGTCCGATCGGAAAAACGATTCGCGCTGGAAAATTTGAAGATTGATAAGGTTCGTGCGCACGAATTTGATACATATTTTACGGTTATGATTTGGAGGCGGACCGAATTTGGTCCGATGCTTAACGGACCGTTCCCAATCCACTCAGGGGTAGTTGCGCAAGATCTTTCGCGGAGTTTTGGGTAAAGGTATTGACAGAGTATATTTTAATTCATGCAGCTTAAGAGTCATATGAAGTGCTGCTTTGACTCTATTGTCTGTGCGCTGCATTAAGTAAATATCACCTTGTTAATAATTTTACCCCGAGATTTTGCTTAAGCGCGTCGTTCTGTTGGAATTCGTATCCTCTGCATTAACTCAAAAAGCAATTAATGAATCTCTGATCTGTTTTAGGGCCAGTTCGGCTCTGTTACTGTGCGCGTGGAAAAAAAAATTCAGCTCAACTTTGTGTTTTCTGTCTCACACGCATAGTAAACGTCAGTTCAAATTGGAGTCCAACTCATTCCTGTTCCGTTCTCGCCTGTAAGCCGAACAGGCCCTTAAGATTCGTGCGGACTAGATCCGCACAAATGCTGAAAAGCCTCCTATGTTATAGACATAAATGAAATTGACTCTGTTTAAAATCAGACGATTGAGATTCATTAACTCAAAAGATTGTCTTGTCGCTCTCTCCTTTCTTCTGTTGCTTACAGCAGCCTTGTTTCTAAATCCTGACCGTTGATTTCACTAAGCTGATTTGTTTGCTGACGGCTTAGATAATCATTTCCCATTTTGTAGAAGAAAGAGTTATGTTAACATTCAAATTATTTGACAACTGTGAATGTATTATTAAGAGGTCACGTATATATTTAGCCTAATAATTAAGACCATGAATTCATTTTTAAGTTGTTAACATATTAATTATTATAATTAAATTGTTTGGAAGGTAATTAAATTTGTTAACACTTTTATAGAATGCCCATCTAAGTGTTAAAAGGTACAAACATGCGCATTTCAAAATTTTCGTACTTAGACATGATTTTATTGTATAATTTAGACTACAACGCTATCAATACTATAAAATTGATCTTCATATTTTTGTGAAGATTTATATGATCGACCTTCATACTTCTGTTAAAATTTCGAATGGTTCAAAATCTTTAGAATGATTGATTTTCTATCCATCTAAAAAAATAGTAAAAACTTTTTGATAGCTAAAAAGTCATGAATGCATGTATTTAAAAAATAAATATAAAGTCATCAAATATTTAAACTGAAAATATTATTTTATTATATTTAAAAAAATTCATGATAAGCAGAAGAAAAAAATTCAAACAAGATTTACAGTTATTCCATCGTGATTGGTTAATTCAGAAAAACAATTAACGTACAAGATAATTTTGATTTGACTACAATAGAATTTGCACTCGTTCAAACTGCAAATCTAGAAGATTTTGCACTAGCTTTGAGTTAAAATGACTTGTAGATTTCATATAAGCCATTTGAATTCACATAAACATAAAGACGTCGACATGATCCGATGAAAACCATAAAGAAAAAAACAAACACAATATTCTTTTGTTTAAATACACATGATTTTAATCATGTATAAATCACACCAATACTAAGTATATAACCTACAATTACTATATACACTAACAACTCTACAGAACCAAACGAGAGCCAATAACAAAAGAACCAATGTCTCAGACGTTGAAGACAAAAACTCGTAATGCAACACTCACACTGACAAGAAAAAAACCCTAATAATACTTAACAAGCAGTAAGCTTCTCACACTCAGCATCAAATAGCTTACCAGAATCCTCACCCAGATCAAGGGAGGCGACCTCATCGTACCGCCAGAACTCCTCTTCATACCGGTACCACCGCATGAGACCCTCATCACTGACCATCCTCTGACATGTTACGCACCCATTGTTCTGACATGTTAGGACCTTCATTCGGGATCCTGCCTCCAAAAGACTCGCATCGATCTCACGTATCACCTGCTTCCTTCCGACCGTTTCAAGTATCAAGCAGTGAGAGATGTTGAGCACTTCAAGTGTTTCAGCAAAGTTGAGTAGCATCAGGAGTGCATCTCGTTTGAGGCACGAGCATCGGAGACTGAGGGTCTTGAGTTTGGGTAGGTAGGAGATTATGGAGGAGGCGAAGAGGCAGTCAAAGGTGCCCATGATTTTCAGCTCGGATAATTTTTTGCAGTGACGGCCGATTTCTTGGATGATGTAAGGCGGGTGCCCAATGGTTGGCATGGTGAGTGACTCGAGATGGGGCCAGTGCCGGATTGCCTGGCAAATGCCGTTCTTTGATATGCAGTCCCATGCCGGCATCACAAGTCGTTTTAGATACGGGGACCTGATTAGGATTTAAAAGTTGACTCACGGTTAGATGACTCAATGGTACAGGACTGGTCGAGTTGAACACAATATCACACCAGACAGTATCAGATCTATTAGAATTGCTTGGTTATTAACAGGCAATGTGCATTATTTTCCTGAAAAACCTTCATCTTTTACCTCTTGACTTGATACCAAATGAATTCAAAATTTTAAAAAATTTATATATTAGTAAAGCTCTCATGAAGGAGATCGGTTTGAACGGTTTGGATTCGTCATTTGAAGCCAATCTAGATCAATGCAATGACCACAATCGTATGATTAGGTACCAGTTTCTAGGGCACCAGTAAAGTACTGCTTGTTTGAATTATTTGTGCTGTCATGGTTTTGCTTAAAAGTTAAAATGTATCATAATTTACCTCTGAGTAATGTAGCTGAGGTGCTCATCCTTCATGTACAAATAATAATGGAAAATCATAGAGGACACATTTCCACGTGAAAGTGCCATGGCGAGCTTTAAGATCCGGAAAAGGCGTTTGTCAGATCGATCGTCGACCCAAATAAAGGGGGAAACCCTAATTTGTATGAAATTAGACTTGAGTCGACTAAGATCAATGGTTTTCCAAATGAGAGGATCAGAACAAGTGGACCGCCACAGCCGGCACACCTGCGAAACGGGCCCCATCTCCACCATGTTCAGTAGCTTGAAAATTTTTACCAGTACATCTATGTCCATATCATCCCATTTTTTACATACAGTTTTAGCATCTCCCATCCTAAACTGATCAAAACCAAAAAAAATAATTGAGAATTTGGTACTTGCAAGGTTTTGATTGTTTTTTGTTAGTAATTACAAATTGATAGAAAAAAGCTGGTCCATAAATTCGAAACCTCTCTACTTAACTAAATTTAGTTCAAATTCTTCAACCAAATAAAGAAAAGAAAAGAAAAGAAACCCTAATTAGCAGAAATCTTCAAAAAGTAAGCTTCAAAATACATCAATCGGAGACCAATAAGCGGATCTCTGCAACAATTGGAGATGGAAAGAAATTGACAAAGAGATCAATCAATAGGTAAGAGAGAAGATGACCCAAGATTAAGCAAGATCGTGTGAGAAGAAGAGGGAGAGAAAGACGATACCTTGTTGCGGCATTCGTTCTGCTCCTCAATTGATTCGCCTGAGAACGCGAAATTGAACCAGAGATGGGAATTGAAACGATACGACGCAGACGAAGAGGTGGGGTAAAAGATTTTTACAGAGCAGTGTTGGCTTTATGCCGCGTAGATTGTAGAAGTCAAGAACAGTTATCCATATGTTCGTGCGCTGCATGAGACCAAATTTACTCTGTTACAGTATTTACCCGAGAGTCGGTCAAAACTTAACAGAGCACTTTTCGCTTTATGCAGCACACGAATTATACAAGTGAAAAGTAACTCTGTGTATGGTTCGGGCGCTGTATCAAGTCACAACTACTGTGTTAATATATTTATCCGAGAAGTGGGTGAAACTTTATTTCGAGTACCCACACCGGATTAAATTACAATGCATCTTCCACTGTACTTAGGCCTGTTCGGTGGCCTCGAGGGAATGGATATGGGTGTGGAATCAAAAAAAAATTGAACAAAATTTTACTGTAGCTGTGAGAAAAAAAAAATTCACTCAAGAGTCAATTTTTTTTTCCCACGGCAATAGTGGAGTTGCCGAACAGGTCCTAAAGGGAAAATTTCATATACATCCTTTGAAAGTATATTACTTTTAAAATTTAAAATCATATTTATCCTTCTAACTTTTAAAAAATTATGATTTATTCAAGTTAATGTAATTTCTATTAAAACTCATTTAAATTTATAAAGATTTTACTTTACATTTTATTAAAATTAAAAATTTGTACTATGTGGAAGAGAAAATGTTCAGTCTTCTAATTGACCGTATTGTAAGAGCAAATGATTCATCTTTTTTAATTGTGACTTACGCATAAAGATATGTCTAAATGTCACTATGTAGTTGTAACAAGAAATAAAATGAATTATTTGCACTCACAAACTTGTCAATATGAAGATCTGAACAGTTCTTTTACACATGATACATATTTTTTATTTTTTAATAAAAAGAAAACTAAGAGCTTTATAAATCTAACATGAGTTTTAAGTTTTAAGATTGTAAATTAGATAAATTAGTAAGTTTTCAAATTTTAAAAGGTCAAATATAATATTTTGAATTTAAAAAGGGTATACAACTATACATTCCCTAATATATAAAAAATTCAGGGGTCCCACACGTGAAGTTATTATGTTTTATACCATGTCGAATATGCTTTCATGAGGTGAGTAATTTATAATGAGGTGCCTACACCGCGTGATATAGAATGTTGCTAATTAATTTAAATCGTGATTTAATTGGCATTTAATGATGTAATAAAGTCTTTCCATTTTTACAAAATCGCTGTAAATCCGACATAAAACATGTTACTTAAAATTATCATTATCCTAAAAATAGAGGCCTCCATTTCTTTATTTCTCATATGCTATATATCTCATGGAAACAATTATTTTCGTCAAAAATTCAAAATAAAAAAAAGTTAATATTAAACAACAGTTTAGTTTCATAAATTAATAAATTTATTATATTATAATAGAAATTTCTTCTATTAAAGATAAATTTAATTATTAATACAAATTATTATGAATTACGAAGATTGTTAAAAAAAAGTATTGTTCCTATATTGATATTATTGGAAAAAGAGCATTTTGAATAGGCACAATAGTTTGTTCCACAATTTCCATAATTCATAATTATTAGTATTAAGAAATAGATTTATTTACAAAAGAGTGAGGCTATGGTGCTATGCATAGCACGGATGGGGTCCGTGCTATGGCCAAAAATTTAACTTTTTAAAATCCTAATGGTCGATCCAACCGTTCAATGTGATAACCATATGAATATGTACTTGCAAACTAAATTTTATATTTTTTCGAATTTTTTTACTATTTTTTTAGATAGGTAGAAAAATCAGTGTTTTCTGAAAATTCTGGACCATCAAAATTCTACCTATCTAAAAAAATAGTAAAAAAATTCGAAAAAATATAAAATTTAGTTTGCAAGTACATATTCATATGGTTATCACATTGAACGGTTGGATCGACCATTAGGATTTTAAAAAGTTAAATTTTTGGCCGTAGCACGGACCCCATCCGTGCTATGCATAGCACCATAGGCTCATTCTTTACAAAAAAGAAAAGAAAATTGTGATATCGTGTAGAAAAATCAATAACTCGTGAAACTAAAATTGTTATTTACTTAATATTAAACTATGTTATTTTTTATTTTACATTTCTGATTAAACCAATTAATTTCATCGTATTTGTAAGAAATAGAAAATTTGAGAAGATAATGGAGGCCTCCATTTTTTAAAATAATGTAGATCATAAATACATAGTGCAGGTTGGATTTACAATGTCAAGAAAAAAACTTCACTAAAAAACAAATTAATTTACAGTTTTATTGATTGGCATCATACGGTTCTTATCACCCTTAGGACAAAGATGGTTCAAAGTCCTCTGGACTAGTTCCGCGAAATTTAGGCTAGAAGTTCAAACATTATCTTTATTCACGCGAAATTTTTGCGGTCATTTACATATGACTTTAGTTGAAAGAATTTCAATTATATAAATGTTATTATTATCACAATTTATTTGACTCCTCGATACTTTAAATAATCAACCTCCTACATTCCGAAATTTCTATTTATACCATAATAAAAAAAATAAACTAAAACACTCTGATTTTGAGAGATTTTCAAAACTACTTAGTCCGCCAAGCCAATTTGTGGCCTCAAAAACGGAAGACCGCCAAGTGAATCTGCGGACCCAATCCTACAAAAACAAGCCCCAAATTTGTTTGATTTTATAATATTTGTTTAATAATTTTCAGAAATAGAAAGAACACAATAATTTATATATTTACTAGAAGTGACTTTTGAACCGGGATCAATAACTTAGATACAAAATATTTTTATTTTTTCAGTAACACACCAAGAAATAATTTAAATTTTTTTACAACCGGAAAAAATTATGCCGGAAAAATATTTCGGAGTCTTTCTAGTACATCTAAATTGTAAGATGTTTTATCTATTTTATTTAATTTCCTTTATAATATATTTAAATTATTAATTATTCTTTCTATTTCTGAAATTATTAAAACAATTATTATTTTCCTTTGATCAAATTCTGAGGTTTGTTATTGTACGATTGGGTCCGCATATTCATTTGGCGGCCTGGGTGTTCCTAAAAATCTCTCAAAATCATGGTTTTTGTTATAAAATTAAAATGAAGTTGCAACAAAAGTAAAGTAAATGACAAGAGAGATAGAGAGAGCAATAGTAGAATTTTATTCTCTTCTAATTGTATATTCTTTCTTGCTTTTACAAAGCCTCTATTTATAGGTTAGAAAGATATGTTACAATAATAAAGAAGAAAATGAATGTCTATAGTAGTGGAGTAGTGAATTGAACATCCACATAAATCATATTAAATTTGATTTACAACACTGTTCATATTTCATTATACGCTATTAATATGATACTTCATGATCAATATTAACATGATACTTCAGGATCAATATTAACACGATACTTTCGGACCATGTACTGCCTCATTAAAAACCTTATCAAGAAAAACTCATTGGGATAAAAACTTGATTAAGGGAAAAAGAGTACAGTGCGTATAACACTTCTCCTCATTTAGATATCATTGAATATTCTTCAATCGGTGTAGGTTTTGTGTATGAACATGGGCCCCTGGATGTTCTACCGTAATTCTAATAGACATGCAATAATCATTAAAAGTTTGAGAAGTAAACTCTCCTGCATTATCAAGTCGGATTCTTTTAATTTGATAATCCGGAAAAATAGCTCTCAATTGGATAATTTGTGCTAATAGTCTAGCAAACGCAACATTTCTTGTCGCTAACAAACTCACATGTGACCAGCGTGTTGATGCCTCAATTAACACCATAAAATATCTAAATAGTCCACATGGAGGTGTAATAGGCCCACATATATCTCCTTGAATTCTTTCTAAAAATGAAGGAGCTTCTAGTTCAATTTTATTTGGAGATGGCCTAGTAATTAGTTTTCCAAGAGAGCATGTTGCGCATGTCAATTTTTTTGATAATAGGATCTTCAGGTCCTTTAGGGGATGCCCATTTGCACTTTTAATTATTCTCCACATCATTATATTTCCTTGATGACCCAATCTGTCATGCCACAAAGTAAATAACTTTGGATCAACTAACTTCTTGTTAGTAACAACTAACTTCTGGTTAGTAACCATATTTGATTCTATTATACTTATATAAGTACCATATAGTCCAGAATACAATGCTTGTATCTTTTCCATTATAATTTTTTGGCCATTTTTAATAAATGTGATATGAAGATATTCGCAATTTCTCTCATTCATAGTTTCAATATGATAACCATTCTTTCAAATATCTTTAAAACTTAGTAGATTTCTTCTAGATCTACTTGAATATAATGCATCATCTATTATTAATTTTGTTCCTTCAGGTAACAAAATACAAGCTCTTCCGGAGCCTTCAATTAAATTAGTTGTGCCAAATATAGTGTGGATATTAGTCTCACCAAGATGCAATTGTGAAAAATATTTCTTACTTTTCAATATGGTATTTGTTGTTCCGCTGTCTACTAGACATGGATCTTCTTTACTTACCATTGCGTCAGTCATTTTCCTTTAAAATAAAAGAATGCAAGAATAAGTTAAAATAAACTACCTTTATTCATTTGTTTGAGGCTTGATAAAGCTCTACAAAATGCTTGGGCGTACAACAGGTACGCAATCAATGATTTGTCATCCCACATCTGTAACAAACATCTTCAAGATGTTTTCCTTTCTCATTTTTCATTAATACGTATTTATAATAAAATACAACTTCAGGTTATTAATACCATACCTTCGAGTTATGATAAATGAAAAAGGAGATAAATTCAAACTTTGTGAGATTTGTCATATGTACTACAAAATAGATACGTATTAATAATTTCAAATTATTAATGTCATAACTTCAGGTTATTAATACCATAACTTCAGGTTATTAATGCCATAACTTCAGGTTATTAATGCCATAAATTCAGGTTATTCATAACTTCAGGTTGTGAAAAGGGAGATGAATAAATATAAATAAAAGAATATGTAAATTGCATAAATAAATAAATAAATTTAAATGTATTAATAACTTAAGGTTAATATTATATAACTTCAGGTTATAATAAAATGCTTATTTAATAACTTCTGGTTATTAAATTGCTTGACTGCGCTATGTAAAATTTAATTTGAAATAACTTCGAGTTATATTTTCATCCAATGACCTATAACAACTTCTGGTTATTATATTGATTTTATATGAAAATTTCTAATAAAACTTCAGGTTTTTAATTGAGAATAACTGCAGGTTATTATTCATCCAGTGGCCTATAATAACTACTGGTTATTATATTAATTTTATATTAAAATTTCAAATAGAACTTCAGATTCTAAACAATTATAATAACTTGAGGTTATTATTCTTATTATTCTATTCGAGTAATACGAACTTCAGGTTCTTGATAAACATTTAGTTTTGATAATAACTTCAGGTTATTATCTATCATTCACTTCAAGGAATGATTCTTATAAACTAAAACAAACATAATCAAAAATTTAAATGAAATTTAACTTAATAAAAGATATAATAGTCAATCATATAAATTACTTATAGAATAACTTTGCAACTTCTTCTGAGCAATTCGTGCTGATAACGTGTTATAAAATTAAAATGAAGTTGCAACAAAAGTAAAGTAAATGACAAGAGAGGTAGAGAGAGCAATAGTAGAATTTTATTCTCTTCTAATTGTATGTTCTTTCTTGCTTTTATAAAGCCTCTATTTATATGCTAGAAAGAGATGTTACAATAATAAAGAAGAAAATGAATGTCTATAGTAATGGAGCAGTGGAGTAGTGGGACAATGTATTGAACATCTACATAAATCATATTAAATTTAATTTACAACAGTTTTTTGGTTTTTTTTTTTTTTGGAATATGGTATAAATAAAAATTTCGGTCCTACATTTCATGGACTACTGACGAACTTAATTTATGCAAATGCAATTACAGTGAATAATAAAACACGCAACAAAAATTAATTAATTAATTTGAACAATAAAGGCATAAAGCTTTAAATTTAAGTTGGACTGCATTCTGATGAACTTCCGACGAACTCGAACGAAGACATTTAAACTGAATTCTAAAACATTTACATCGTGGATGGTTTTTTTTTCGTGTTGAAAATTCAATATATTTTGAAATTCGTCTATCACAAATTTTGATGAAAAATCAAGGGCTCTCCATGAGCTGAAATTTTGGCAAAATGCTGTAGAATAGAATTTTTGACATCCAATTTTGTTTTATTTATGCATGATGACGCAGTGTTTTGTAGAATAAAACTATAATTTTACAAGTCAAGAAGAGCTAACTTTTTTATATAAATTTAATTTTGATATCCATTTTTAGGTAATATTACGAATATTACCAATTGAGACTTAGATCATTTATATCTTATTTGTAAAAAAAAAATTATAACTGCTGATGTGATGATAATTGTAATTTTAATTTTGCGAATATGAAGCAATAGTTAAGTCAACAACGATAGTAATTTTAGAAATTGCAAATTATTTTTTATTCACATAAGAAAAATTGAAATTATAGGAAGGAAACATTTGGAAATTGAGGTAAACAATTATTAAATTGTTGATGTAATAAATAAATTTATTTTTTATAATTACATTAATAAATATATTTTTTTTATTTTTTTGAAGTCTATTTTAATCATACCCATCTCATATATGTCAAGTACATACATGTAAAAAAAAAATGGCTCAACAAAAAATCAATTAGCCATGGTGAAGCTTCTGAGAAACATTATAAAATTTAATAATTGTGAAATGACATATCAAAAGTATCTTGATTTCACATGAGCACATTATTTCGAGCACCTGACTTGGATTAGTATTATACGAATCGTTATATCAAGATTCGTGCGTATTTGATCCGTATAATTTTAAAATTGACTGTGTGAATCTTAATTTGAACCGGACAGCTGTGATATGATATTGGACCCAATTTGATCTAATCACTATCAAACTGCTTCCAATTCAGCATCGGCAGTGCAAGATAGCAGGCCGAGCACCACTGGCCCAATTAAATTCCCAAAGTTTGCTTTGGTCATAACAGGGTTGTTTGGGCCCAGAAAAGAAGGGACCAAACCCAAGAAAGCATTTTAAGAGTCGTTATTGTTGTTCCCTTAATTGTCGTTGCTCTTATTTTCTTTATAATAATAACTTTAACTCTTCAAAGTTATTTGCCACTGTGATAGAAATGAATCATTTGCAATCGCAGTTAAATATATTGATTCATACTATGAATCAATATTTTTGTTTTTAAAGTTGAAATAGACAATATGAACTGTTTAATATTGTTACAATATGAAAAATGTATTTGCATACTAAATTTTATAGTTTTAGAATTGTTTTTTTTATATCTTTTTAGATGTGTGTAAAAACACTACTTTTTAATGATATAGAGTCTTTAGATCAAGTGAATTTATACCTGTCTAAAACAAATAGTAAAGTTAGAATTTTTTTTATATCTTTTTTAGATAGGTAAAAAAGACACTATTTTTTAATGATGTATAGTAGGGGTGAAAATGAAGCGGATAGTGGTCAAATCATATCCATATCCACATTTTAAAGAGCAGATACGGATATGAATAGTAAACGGATGTCAAAATGTAAAACTAAATCCACCTTAAACAGATACGGATACGAAGCTGATAATCTATGAATACGGATTCAAATACAGATACAAAACGAATAATTGTTGGATAATTGAGTTATATGAATTTTAAGATATAAATAATAATTAATAAAAATTTAAATATGAAAATAAATGAATAATTGTAAAAAGATGGAGAGATTGATGTTGGAAATATGAGAGATATAGGATATTCTATTGATATAATATATAACAAAATAAAGAAGTGGTAGCAAAAGATAGTGTGGTGTAGTGGTTTGTAGCTTGGATGCTTAGACCCTCACCCAGCACATGAGTTTGAATCCCCTTGAAAGCAAAATAATTTATTTTATACTAGCGGGTCCGAATGACACTTAACGTATCCGAATCCAAATCTCCTATGAGTATTTGGTAATTATCCAGATCCGTATCTAGGATATCCATATCCATTTAAATCCTGATTTAGATTATAAACGGATTCAGAGTGGGGACGGATATCCATATCCGTTTAGAGCTCTAATATAGAGTCTTTAGATCAAGTGCAAATGGTAAAATAATTCTAAGAAAATGTAAAATTAATATACAGATACATTTTCATACAATTTCACATAAAAATCAGAGTGAGGCTATGGTGCTATGCATAGCACGGATGGGGTCCGTGCTACGGTCAAAAATTTGACTTTTTAAAATTCTAATGGTCGATCCAACCGTTCAATGTGATAACCATATGAATATGTACTTGCAAACTAAATTTTATATTTTTTTGAATTTTTTTACTATTTTTTTAGATAGGTAGAATTTTGATGGTCCAGAATTTTCAGAAAACACTGATTTTTCTACCTATCTAAAAAATAGTAAAAAAATTCAAAAAAATATAAAATTTAGTTTGCAAGTACATATTCATATGATTATCACATTGAACGGTTGGATCGACCATTAGAATTTTAAAAAGTCAAATTTTTTACCGTAGCACGGACTCCATCCGTGCTATGCATAGCACCATAGGCTCACTCTAAAAATCATGTTGAATATAGTTCAAACTAACTGTTTGTATTTTAAAATATAGATATTAATTCGTAATACAAATCAACATGCCTCGCTTAATTAGGTGATTTAATTTGTAAAGGAAAAGTCAACCTCGGGCGGCTTCCACGGACCAGGTCCAAGTAACTGTTTCATGCAGTCGCTCTTGTGAATTTTTTCAACGACGCATTAATTTATGTGTGTTCCCTTTCAAATATCTGAACTTTTTGCACCATGTTTCGTAAGATTTAGTAAAAATCGGTGGGTCTCGATGTAGGGTCCATTCATTCCAATAATGCACAAGAAAAACTCACACACACGCAACATTCAAATGTGTGCTTTATTCGATGCCATAACAAAATTTCACATGACAGCATCAGGTTCACATCTCATCGCCGCGTCACCTCGGCCACTCTTTGAACAAGTATTCTCTCCATTACTGTAAAAGATTCCCTTCATTTTACGGTTTGAGATTAACTCTCAGCCGCTTTGAGATTCTGGCTAACGCAGAGGCAGTATTATTGGGTTTTGAGATTCGTGCCAAGTTAAAAAGAACCGTCCAAATCCAATAATTGTAAAAGATTCCCTATTACAGTACCGGAGAGGATGTGAATTCCCACTCTTTGGTCTCTGTGAAGTTACAGGATTCCATTCAGAGCATCTGGTTCTTCTAAGTTCAATTGGAAGATATAGGTTGTTTTCCTCTCCTGTTTTCATACGCTGGAGATGTCCCTTTCAATACCTAATAAGCTGATGTCTGCCACTTCAGATTCAGTTAGGTATCTGACCTGATATAATGAGATCTGGATCGTTTATTTTGATCGGGCACGAATCTTAAAAATTCTTCGTGTATCTAAGACAGATAAAAAAATGCTCGGCTGAGATTAACTCAGGTACCTGAGGAGATACTCTTTCGTTGTCTACAGGGCGAAGCTACATAATCCGTCAAGGGGACAAAAATGTTACAACATGATGTTTGATAATGTCTTGGTAGAAGAGAGGAGGGTTGATAATGTCTTGTTTACTTGCTTCAGAATATTAAATTTTGAAGGATAAAAAGAGTGGAGGGTTTCTTAAAAAATGTTTAATTTAAAAAAATAATAACAGATTCGATCGTTTAATAATTTAGTATAATAATTTTGACACATGTAAAAAAAAAATATATTTTTAAACTCTAACAGAAAGAAAAAAAAATAACACATACTTGTATATAAACATTCCTTCAAATTTGATCGAATATTTATCAAAATAGGTATTGTCAAGTGTCCTTAATCTATAAAATTACTTCAAAAGTTTAGAATATTTTTGGTGTACATTAATTTGTTATGATTGACAGTGGCATTAAATTAAAATACAGAAATATAATTGTACATGTATTTTTTCTCGTTTAGATAAAATGTATAATATTGGTTTAAGTTAGAAAAACCCTGAACCCTAAATCCTAAACGACAAACCCTAAACCCTAAACCCTAAATACACTATGTTGATGAATGATCAATGTATAGTTTTTAAATTTTAAAGTCATTTTCAATTATAGTCATAAAAAAAAAAATTAGATTCGTACATAAAGGATTTGAATGGTTCAGATTTTGTACAGATCCACTTAAAGTTTGAGATATCTCATAGGATGCAAATTCTCTATTTATCAGTCTGATAATATATACATTCCAGTTTCACTCAAAAACCAATCGGACATGACTTTGTTGTTCTACGTAATTTTCTAATTACGTTGTTTGACTAATTTACAAAACATATAATTATTGAATTTAACGATTTTTTTGTATGAGTGAGTTTGTAGGTTCATGATAATTTTAATTGCAAGATTAAATTGAAGAACCGAAGAAATCAACAAAACTTTACGAAGATAATAGAATTGTAATATCAAATAGAAAAATAAAGTAAATTTGAGATTATTGATTTCTGGAACTATCCGTTCGGAACGAAAGCAATCCGTTTAGCACAGTATGATTCTGGACGGATAGAAAATGTTCAATACGGAATAATTAAATTCCAGTTAGCAATCGTTCAGAATGGAACAATTATGTACTAACTAGGGAACAATCAAAGAGCTTTCGTTCGGAACAGTTGCCAACCGTATGAACGCTATTCAAGTAAACACAGAATTGGAATGAAGTATACTATCTGTTCAGAATGGACAAAAACATTCTAAACGATTAGTTCATAATTCAAAAGGCGATAACCCTAATATGAATAGTTTGTACTATCTGTTCATAACGGAACTTTGTCGTCTGAATGGATCGGTCCAAATACCTAGATCTGAAGCTATCTCTATAAATAGATTGAATACCCCACTTCATATAAGCTAGCCGCCTCCCAATTTCAAAAAACACTAATTATGTGTTATTGAGAGCTTTCATTGTTGAGAGAGCTTAAACTTCAATACTCCTTTGATAATCTCAATTCCACTTGACTAATCTACTTTTAGATCTAGTTAGAGTGTTTGATTTGTTGCTTTATAGTGTGGAGATCTACTTCAGTGCTCCTTTCGAATAATCGTGTGACTTCCCGCTTGTAGGGCATTAAGGGCTCACCGGCTCGAGCATTTGTGCTCACCACATAACTATAGTTGTGTGACGATCATCTTTGTTAGGACTCCAACTCGAGCTTCTAAGCTCACCTTGTACACGAGTTAGGCCGTGATTTGCCACGTGTGTTGGGCTCACGGACCACAAGCAATATCTTTTCTTTTTGAGTAATAGGAAAGGTGCGCTGACGAGATTTGCGCTACCTTGGAGATATAGGCATTTTAAGTCAAACTCCGTTATTATCCCTCGTGTCAATTTATCTTACTCATCTATTTATTGTTTGATTGATTGTGGTTGTTGTTAGTTTACATATTTTTACAAAAAAAACATTTAAGATTCTTTAAAGACACTGTATTCACCTCCCTCTTAGATGTCGTTAGGAACAACAAACTTGTTATCTCTACTTATCAGAGAAAACGAAATGCAATTATTCACGTTGAATTGATCTTCTAAACAATCTGAGAGGACTTCATCGAATATGCATGCTCAAAATAAAGGAAAAGAAAACCATTCACATCCGGCCATGCGCAAAGAGCAAAATTGCCATTTGCAGATGCGGTCCAATGGAGAGATAATCCATCCCCTTACAAATAAATTTTAATTATGTATTGTAAGCTACGAAAGTAAAATACATATTGAAAATTAATTATACGAAATTTTTATGTCAGTATGGAAATTGATTTTTTTTACAGTTATCATAATATTTTATTTTAAATTATATAAAAAATTGTGTATAAGTATATTATTTTTTTAAAATGAATAGGATCAATTATCCTCTATTTAATTCATGTATATCTACCTCTGATTCTAATAATTTATAATTTCTTAATTTTGTAGGCAAATAATTTGTTTACTTAAATTAGACTTATCATCAAGTACCGTATAGTAAATTCTGGATCTAATTTAGTCCATTTGTCTAAAAAATCCGAAATTTATTTAGTTACCACTTCAAAATTCCATAATTCGCACTTTACTACTGTTTGGACTAAAATTCAGAAGTTGCCACGTACACCCAGTTTGCACACCATTTTTGTTTGGTGCGCATACCAAATCTCTGTTTCTTCTTTTGACTGAATTGTTAACCGAAACAATACAGGAAAAAAAAATGATGCGCAGTCAGTCTGCGGACTGTCCGCATTCTGGGTCTACACACGTGCTAGTTTTTGAATTTTGATCAAAACAGTAATAAAGTGCAAATTATGAAATTTTAAGGTGATAACTAAAAAAGTTTCGGATAAAAAGCTTTAAATCCCTCGTGGGTAACTTTATCTGTGTCGACGCGGCGAACCTGAACAGCATTATTTCTTTTGTTTTTCTTTTCCTTTGTTTTGGCATTATACTGTGCCAGTAGGGTTTTGAGGCAGCAGTAGGGGTGCATAAAAAGCTCACGACTCGAAACTCAGTTCGGAATCAATTCGGATTCAACTCACTAATAACTCGAGTTAAAATTGACTCGAGTCAAAACTGACTCGAGTTTATTGACTCGGTTGATTTATGAGTCGATTCCAAATTACTCCTAACTCGGTTCGGAATCAAATCGGTTTGACTCACATCAAATTCTAATATATATATTTCTAATTTTTACATTTGGTACAGTTTTTTTTTTTTATTGATTGATACATTTGGTATAGAAGAAGTACAGAAGAAAGAGGAAGAGAAGTAGAGAAGAGAACTGTGTATTTTTAATTATGTATTGGCTATTATATTTTGTATTGTCTTTAATTGTGTATTAATTGTGTATTATTTTTGTAAACTATGTAATATATTTTTTGTTATAATTAAATTAGATTGTCTCACTGTGTACTATATTATGAATCACGAGTCGACTCACCTCGACTCGAGTTACTCGCGAGTTGATTCCAAATTGGAGATTCTGACTCGGAACTGGATTAGTGATTCGGACTCAACTCGGCTCATGAGTTCGCGAGTTGAATCCAAGTTGTCCTTGATTCGGACTCAACTCGGCTCATGAGCAGCCCTAGCCAGCAGTATGCCAGTATGTATATCTCTTGCTTTATTGCTTGCCTTTCTGTGCAGAGGCAGAACAAGTTGCTTCCTATTGGTTTCTTCACTGGTTACCTGCACCGCGAGTAACCAGAACCACTCAATTCTTTACCAACCAATAATTTCTTCTTGCTATTATTCTCTTCTTCTTATTAGTCCGGTGCACACTCTCTGTCCTCCCTAAATAAATTCCATTTATGATTTTAATCTACAGATTTTCTATGACACGAACAAACAAACATATAAAACGTGTAGCAGGTCAAGTTCAGTAAAATCCATAGAAGGAAAAATCGGAATCAGAATCAGAATCGGAATCGGAATCGGAATCGGTCATTTGACTGTATAATTGGAATCGGATGAATCGGTAGGAATCAGTCGAATAGAATCGGAAACTTTGATTTTTTGACAAAGAAAAAAATAATTTATAAAATATCGAAACATATAATGTAGCACTCACACCATTGACCCACCATTTACAAACAATTATTGTAACAATCTATTTCAACATTAAATCCGAGTTTCCGATCCGATTTAAGAAAAAAAATATTATGGAAGAATAATTAAAATCCGGATGGTTCCAATGTAGAGTTAATCCCAAATTCAAGAGTAATGTAAATATTATTGTTACATTTTCAACAAAGGTGAGCAATTGGAGTGGTAAACCTCTTTGTTGCACTCCAATGTCTTGGGTTCATTTTCAACGATAAAATTGCCTATTGCGTAACTCGGCCAAAAATCGAATTGGTACCGCCCGATTTCATTCCGGAACTATTGATTTCGGTCCGAAACGGCCTATTTTTCCTTTATGTTAAAATCCTCTTTTTTTTGCGATTGTTTATAATTTTTTTTTATTAAAACTTACTATTAATATTCATTACATTAAACACATGAAAGCAATTTGTATGCATATCGTTTTTTAGATATATAATTATTGATGATAATAACTCTGTGTTTGTTGAAATGACACGTAACAAAAATATTCTCTATATTATATCTTACATATTCTTAGGATGATATAAATTTTCTTAATGATTATTTGATACTAATTTAATAGTTTCTGAAATAATAAAATTTATAACATTCGTTATTTTGGTCAAGAAGCACTGTTTTTGAATGGTCTTAGCTATCTAAAAAATAGTAAACAATTTTCAAAATATATAAAATTTGATCTATAAATACATTTTAATATGGAGATTGTCACACCCCAAACCAGAATTTCCGGATTAGGATGTGATTAATCCCCGCCTCGTGTTTAATACTCAATAAACACGCAAGGCTAAACAACACAATAATCAAACAGCAGCGGAAGCAATATAATACAAACAAGCAATAGTCATAAATATGAAATAAACATACATATACACACATCCATACAATCCACCTCGGGATAAAATAAACATAACTAGTCAAAAGGGATACATGATCTATCAAGTCCAATATATATAACAAAACATTGGACTCGTAAAATCCTAAACAAAAGCCCCTAATCTACCTCAAATGATGTGACCGTCGGGGACAGCTCCTGACGCCTCCTGCTGCGGACCGTCAGACTCTGTACCTGCCCACATCCATAAAAAGGAGGGGATGAGCGAATGATCGCCCAGTATGTGACCCAGTATTATCCCTTCAGGGATCCTCTCAAGTCAAAGCACATTTTAATTTGAAATCTAAGTAAAGTCGGAAAATTTACTTTTAATGCATATGTTGCGAGAATTAAACCTATCATAGTACTACAAAAGAAAAATATATATAATAGATGACATGATGTGATTATCCTATTATGCCAAAATGCCAAAGTTTCCCAAAATAAAATATGAGGATCAATACTATACTCAACCGAAGTCTAGTACAATAGGTACTGTGTGTACAAATTGATATAATAATAGTACGGATAATTTTATCACCCCGTGCCGTGCCAAGTTCAATCAAATAGAATTTGTATCTCAAAAGTGACATAACACAAGGACTGCGATCAGCGGGGCAAAGATACCCGATGCCTAATGACATCGAGCTTTGCCCACAACAGAAGGGCACGCTAGCCGATGGTTATATCGAAATTCGTGTAACATTCAAGGACTGCGATCAGCGGAGCAAAGGTACCCGATGCCTAAGGACATCGAGCTTTGCCCACAACAGAAGGGCACGCTAGCCGATGGTTACACTTAATTCCATGTGTTTTCCTTCTCTAAGACGATTCATCACCAAACATATAAAATAGGAGAAAACTACAAGCAAGACGTAAGAATAAGTCAATCCGTTTCCTCATGAGCAGAGACGGAACTCCACCATCCGGCCAGATCAATGGGACATCATAACAACAAAAATAAAATCTGCCACCGCATCCTCGGCAGCCGTACTAGGCAAGTAGCTCCTAATGTAGGGGGGATAGCTCCCGAATCGTCTCCGGACTCGTGATCGGTCCGCACAAAATGTAAAATGATCGAAAATGATATACTACCAAGCTCATGCATATAATAATAATAATCCTAGTAAGACCTCTAAGGGATCAAGTGATCCCTCAGCCCAATGACCCACGAACCGCCTCGCATCCCATACTACGAGAACGGAAAGCGTTCATTCGGTCTTCTATCTCACGCTCACCAATGCACATGCTTAACTACAATAATATGTTGTCCTCTACGAGAAGAGGACAACTAGTATCCTAATATATTATTAATTAAATTACACTACTCCTAAGAAAGCATTAAATTTTCAATTTAGAAGGGGTTGTGAAATTCCTAAATTACAGTTCAGAAAGGATTAAACATGCTCTAATGCAACTACAAAATTTAAGTGCGAATGTCAGGTCAAGTGGTCGACTGGTGAGAGTACGCCACGAAAGAAAAATACAGATATCCCACACCTGATAGCTGTAGGGGTAGAAAGAGCTAGCACTAGAAATCACCGCAATCAGCACGATCCTCGCCTGCTCCGGTGTAACCGTCAGCGGGATCAGACCACGGATCGAACTCGGTGTAGGTCGGCTGACCTGTAATTTAGTCGTAACTTAATTAGAATCTATACTAAGTATTTGTGACCCTTATTACCCCGTTTGATTAATTTCACTAAGTGTTCGAATCTGCTCAACCGGTTCGATCGATTTTATTCGATTCCGATTGAGCGTAAAATTAGGCCAAGGTTGGTTTAATTTAATCTAATGAAATTTTAAATATTCATAACTTTTAACTTAAGAATATTACGTATTTTTACAATAAAATAGGTAAGGTATAACCTACGTAATTTAACTTGCTATTATTAATTTTCTATTTAATCACTTGTAAAATAACGTGTTTTCCTAACTAATTAGGCTACAAATAAATGTTAAATCTTAAGTACGTAGTTTATAAATATTAAGTACTTAATTAATATATCGTTTCTAAAATCGTACGTATTATTTTTACTAATTTGTGCGAGTCAATTAATTTAAATATGAATTCATACATGATTATCTAATTATTCAATTTAATAAAATTTTGTATTCGTAATGATTCGAAAGCGTTAATATGTTGTTAATTACTTGTCCTTTATTAATTAACAACATATTTTATTTATAAATTATTTACTTTATTTAAAACTACATTTGATTTAATCTAACATTTACTTAACATTTAGAATCCTAACTACTCAACTTTTAATTAATTAAAAATCCTAATTAATCTACATGTGTTGAAATATTTTTATTGGAATTTCATTTCTCTTTTAATTTCGATTTGGATTAAGTCTATTATTAACACATTAAAATACTATATTATGAGACAACTTAACCATAACTGATACTAAGTAGATAAGATAAATTATATTATCATTACAATATACTAGTTATACTTAATTAAGTTTCTTTCATGTTAATTATACATTGTCATGCCATCCACGTTTTATTTTATTTTATTTATTTATTTATGGTATGCTTAACTAAGTAGTCACATAAGCTTTTTAATTAAGCTTACATATTGAATTTGGATATGGGCATCATATACTCCTTTTTATTTAAATTCGTTTCTTTGATTGAGTCCGAAAGTCCCACTCAAATCATACATCCCTTTTTATTTAATTAATTGGCCCGGCAACAATTGGAAGGCCCAAATTTTAATTAATTCCCTAAGTGACGCAAGTTCAACAGTGAACAACACAGAAAGCACACAGGGTTACTGGTAAACTATACCAGTAACGAATTTTGGTACCACAGTATGACAAGAACAAGGGAAGCAAGGCTGGTACCAGGGGTATCACTGGGCTGGTACCGGCTGGTACCAGCAACCCCCAATATTTGCAAACAAGCATAAGCAACAGATCAAGCACAAAGGCACAGGCTACAGTTCAAGGCAACAATTCACATAGCAAGTACAAGGCACAAGGCCACAGATCACAGAAAATGGCACGATGGCCGCAAGTCAATTGAAATGGCACGAAGGCCATTGATTCGAGGCCTCAGCCGTAAGCCCCAAGGCAAAGAAAATCCGAATAAAAAGTTTAGGGTTACCGGGTCGGAGAGTAAATCGCACTGCACGTATACTCGGCCGGTCCCAAGGTGTTGCCTTGCCGTCGGCCGTCAAGATAGTGATCCGCAATCAACCAATCAAGCACCAATAGGGTATAATAGAGAGTGAGGGAGAATTGAAAAGGGTGCGGCGAAGAGAGTGAGCAGAGATAGAGAAATCCGGCACCAAATAGAGTATAATAGAGAGTGAGGGAGAATTGAAAAGGGTGCGGTGAAGAGGGTGAGCAGAGATAGAGAAATCCGGCACCAAATAGAGTATAATAGAGAGGGAGAGAGTGGAGAAGAGATAGAGACAGGGGAGGGTAAATAGCAGCGAAATAAAGAGAGAAGAGGGAAGGAAGCAGCGACAAAAACAAAGGAGTGAGGTGTCTTCTGTCGCCGCAGGAGAGGAAGGGTGCGTTGTCGCCGAGGGAGAAGGAAAGAAGAACAACCTGCTAGGTTGTCGTCTGGACTCAGCGGCAAAAACAAAAGAGGATGGGTCGACTTTGAGATTCGTGCATATTTAATTAAATGGTCCAAACAATTGCATACTTAAGAAGCTCGATTTGGATGTAATATTTTCCAGATCAATAAATAAAAATCGAGAGGCTTGCAACAGGTTTAATTCGACGAAGTCTTCGCGTTTAATATTTCACCTTAATTTGTCGAAATCTTCGATTTGTAATTCACAATTAAATCATTAGTTCTTTAATTATTAGTTAATTTTGGAATGCGAAAGAAATGACATTTATAAAAAAAAATGTACGAACTATTCGAATGTCACCACGTCTATTTAAATTTCGGTTTGTAAATTTAGAGATTCCCTAACACGATATTTTGATTTACTAATTCATTGTATATATACAACAGTGCATCTATAATTTATTTAAATTCTTGTTTATCCTATTAATAATTTTGTTTAAACAATTGATCATTTTTAATTAACCTAACAAATAAATTTAAAATCTTGAATTAGTTGCAAATTTTGATTATTAGGTTAATTAACTAAATTATTTTATACGGGTTATAACAGAGATTATGTTGAGCGATTTGGTTTAACTGTTTGAACTCTGAGAACAAAAATACATATGTGAAATATGATTGGAGTACAAAATCAATGGTGCAACTTTTACCCTCTAATTTTACAACTTAATTTTGTAGGAAAAAAAAATGTTAAACTTGGTCTAGGACTAGGTGTCGGGATCTAACTTGGTCTAGGACTAGGTGTCTATAAAATATAGCTGTTTCTTTCCCTTTTGTTTTTGCACTGTGCCAGTAGGGTTTGAGCTTTGAGCAGTGTATATTTGATATTGAGTGAGGCTACGGTACTCGAATACCCAAGGACCGCTTGTGCAACTGCCCACTGAAGCCGCTACTAGTACTAACTGGGATTACACTGTCCTTGCGAAAGTTATCTCTCACAGACCAGTCATAGATGCCATCTTCATTACTACGATGATCAGAGCGTGGAATGTTGACCCCTCTACTACCTTCCGCTCAGTGGGGAGGAATGTCTTCATGGTGCATTTCCTCAATGCGGAGGATACACTCACAGCTCTTATCAGAGGCCCCTGGTCCTACAAAGGGGACCTGGTAGCGATCAAGAAAGTAAACTCACACCAGTCTGCCAACCCGGATCTTATCACTACGACGGAACTTTGGGTTCAGCTATATGATCTCCCTCTAAGTGTCACAACTGCAGGAATCGAGCGCGTGGCAAGGGAAATCGCGACCCCCACTACCTTGCCATTGACGGGTTATGTCGGCGGCAGGCAGTTTACCAAGATTAAGGTCACTGTTCAGATTTCTCAACCGCTGCCGGACCGCCTAAGGATCGCACATGACACTTTGGGTGAGGTTATGATCTACTGTGTGTATGAAAAATTAACCCGTATCTGTCCGTTTTGTTCCAGGTTGGGCCACGATAATCAGAACTGCCAGGACTACCTCAGGCTTGCTCGCATTGCGCAGCATAGGGCCCACGATGCGTCATTTTCCCTTGAAGATCTCCTTTCTCCAAAGGTTGGGCCGTGGGTCACTAATCCGGCCTTAGTACCTAAAGCTAAAGGCTCCCTAGGGGCTGCGGCCTGTTCCGAGGAATCCACCTCTCCTAAAACCTCCTACCGGGCTGGCCCTAAAAGATCTTTTGCTGCTACGGGCTCATATCGGGCCCTCTCCCTGGCAGGCCAGCAGCCAGCAGTTCCGAATGCTCACACAATGGGCTTGGCGATCCAGGAGACCAGTACCCAGGATTTGGAATTGGAAAATCCTCAAAGGGACCCCTCACCCTTAATGGACCTTACTCACTCTCCCATTCACCCAACCAAAAGGCCTAAGTCGGCGGGCCAGAATTCGCCGGCACCCCAAATATGAAGCTAATGTCGTGGAATTGTCGGGGTAGTGGAGGCACGACAATTGCCACGTTAAACCGTTACCTCCATTGCACAAAGACAAATTTAGCTTTCATTTCGGAAACAAGATGTGGAATTCTAAAAGCTGAACAAAGGATTAATCAACTGTCTTTGTGTAACGCAGTTATTGTGCCTTCCGAAGGTCAGTCGGAGGGCTTGTGGCTATTATGGAGTTCTGAAATAAAGGTTTCTGTTATAGAAAAATGTAAAAATTGGATTGTTGCAAGGATACAGCAAACTGGGTCCCTTCCGTGGGTGTTAGCGGGTATCTATGGTGATCCGGCCCGGTCATCTAACCCGACTATTTGGGCCCACTTAGAAAAATATCTGCACAATTTGGATGATTTGGTCTGTTTTGTGGGGGATTTCAATGCGGTGGCCACCGCTTTAGAGAAATGGGGAGGGAGTGGCCGGTTTTCCACTCCTAACATTCAATTCAGAAACTGGATCAACTCCGTCGGGTTAATGGATCTGGGTTACTGTGGCCCGGCATTTACTTGGTGTAACCGACAGCAAGGGCGCGCAAATGTGGCGCAGAGATTGGACAGGGCGCTGGCCACACCAGCTCTAACTTCGGTATACCCCACAGCTGGAGTCTTTCACCTGCCCCGGTTCTCCAGCGACCATTCACCGATTCTACTGAAATTCGTTGCGGGGGAGGTCCGGCGTCGGGTGAAGTTCCGCTCGGAAAATTGGTGGCTGACTAGCGCTGGTTTTTAGGACATCTGTGTTCGGGCGGCACATCAAGGGGAGGGGGATTGGGTCAAAACCAGGAAATTCCTCAAAGGGGGGATTAGAAAGTGGGTCAGTTCGGCAAAAACGCCGGACCAGATGCTAAAGGCAGTGGAGGATAAAATGATGGCTACCAACTCACTTCGGCCGGATTTGGTGGACAGGAGGCAAGAAAAGGAATTGCAACAGGAGCATGATCACCTTCTGTTGATGAAGGAAGTCTATTGGCACCAGAGGTCGCGAGTAAACTGGGCTCTCTTCGGAGATTCAAACTCCAGATTCTTTCATGCCATGGCTACAGCGCGGAGAAGGAGGAATGTCATTCGGGCTATTAGAGTTGGCCATGATAAATGGGTCACGGAGGAGAAGGGTATAACGGCGGCGTTTATCCATCACTTCCGCCAAATGTATACCACTAAGCGATCTCACTCTATCTCTCACCTTCCTAATCAGGAGGCGTTGGGGCGATTCCTTTTGTCTCGGGCCTGAGCTTACCGGCCCTCCACCAGCCTCCAACGGATCAGGAGATCACCCGAGTGGCAATGTCTTTGGGGCCGGATAAAGCCCCAGGACCAGACGGGATTAATGCTAGGCTGGTTCAGCAGAATTGGCATGTTTTTGGGCCTTCAATACTAACGGAAATTCACTCATTTTTTCGTACAGGTATCATGCCACGTCACATTGCGAGGTCAAACATTATTCTTATGCCGAAGAAGGAGGAGGCTGAGGTGGTTTCCGATTTCAGGCCGATCTCGGTGTGCAATATCCTCTACAAAATCATCTCCAAACTGATTGCAGGAAGAATCAGGCCTTTCATCAATCAGTGTATTTCTTCGGCACAATGCGCCTTCATCCCAGGAAGGGAGATTTCTGAGAATGTAGTCCTCTTAAGGGAAATCCTTCACAGCTTCAAGTCGAGAAAATATAAAAGAACCCAGTTCTGTCTCAAACTGGACTTGGCAACGGCATTCGACAGGATGAGTTGGGAGTACCTTGAAGAGATATTGCCGCTCTACGGGTTCTCGAGCACTCTCACCAGATGGATTATGGCCTGCGTCAAGTCTTCTGAGTTCACGGTCATTGTCAATGGCAGGGGTGACTGCTGTTTCAAACCCTCTTGCGGCCTCCGACAGGGTTGTGCCCTTTCACCTTACCTTTTCATTATTGGGATGGACCTCCTTTCGAGACAACTTCAGTATCTCTCGGACACGGGGGCAATAAGAGGCGTCAGGGTTGCAAGGAATATGCGGCCTCTAACAAACTGTTTATACGCGGATGACCTCCTTCTCTTTGGTGAGGCTTCACCCCAGGAGGCTCGGATTTACCAGGACACAGTGAACTGGTTCTCTACGGTATCAGGTCAACAGATAGGTCCGAGTAAGAGCACTATCTGGTTCAGTTCTGCAACCTTGGAACACGACAGGGTGGACATTGCCGGTCTGTTCCAAATTCGGGACATCTCTGTCTCGGCCTCAAATTTGTACTTGGGAGCGCCGATCTCCACTGACTCGCGGGCATATGAGTTTCTCATTGAGAAATTCACTGCAAAATTGCAGGCATGGAAAAGCCATCTTTTATCTCAGGCAGGGCGGATGGTCCTTATCAAATCGGTACTGCACTCTCTTCCGATCTATTATATGTCAACTTCCAAAATTCCAGACTCAGTTATTCAAAAACTAAATGGGTTGGTTCGCCGTTTCTTTTGGGGCAAAATGGAAAAGCCGAGATACATGGCCTACGTGGCATGGGATTCCCTGTGCAGACCGGTTAGGGAGGGGGGGCTTGGCTTTAAAGATCTCAAGGTGGTAAATGATGCGTTGTTGCTGAAATTCTTGTGGCGATTGGCGTCGAACTCTGAGGCTCAGTGGGCCCATTTCATTAGGGCCAAATATCTATCGAGATCAACTCTATGGGCATCAAAAAGGACGTATAACTGCACAGTGTTCTGGCGAAGCTTAATGAAATTGAGGGAGGTCCTGCTGCCTAACATTAGATGGGCAATCGGAGATGGAAGGACATGCACTGCTCTGGGGGAGCCATGGTGTGGGGATGCGATGGGAAATCACCGGGTCCCGGCTGCTAGTAGGGGGGTCAAGGTACGGGACTTGGTGGACGAGAGAACGGGGTTATGGGACTGCCCACGGATTGTGTCGCTTCTCGGTAACCTGGCATGCCTGCAAATTGTGACACACTATCAGCCGCCATCAGAGGAGGCAGGTGGTGACAGGTTAGTGTTCAACCCATCTTCCAATGGTAATTACACAGTTAAAGAGGGGTACAGATGCTTAATACCGCCAGGCCAACCACAAGAGAGTTCGCAATCGGATTTCTGGCATCTAATCTGGCAGAGGGGATCAATGGTACCTAGAGTTAGGCTGTTTTTGTGGATATTGGCAAAGGGGGCCCTTCCCCTTTCCGGTATAATTGCGAGCAGAATCCCGGCTGCTGATCCATCCTGTGCATTATGCAATAGGGTGCCTGAGGATGTCCCTCATCTCCTCTTCAACTGTCCTTTCTCCAGATCCTGTTGGTACGCAAGCCCACTTGCCCTCAAGGCTGATATGCTATGGCACCTTTTGCAATCGGGTCCGGAATTCCTCACCAAGGTTCTATCGGATGAGCAATGGACCCAATTTGCGAACATTGCTTGGTCTGTCTGGCGATGTCGCAACGAAAAGACTTACGGGGGAAAGGATCCGACTCTGCTCCAGTTCAGTCAGTTTTTCAATACGATATCGGCGGAGTCACTGCTGGCGGCTTCTAAAAACTTCATCCACAGTACGGTACACAGCACCAACCAGGCACCTCTTCAGAGAATGGTCTGTATTTCGGATGGCTCTTGGTCAAGAGACTGGAGTGCGGGGCTTGGAGTGGTACTGCTAGATGACGGCAATCTGGTTTATTACAATTCAAAATGTGCTAGGGCATGTTGTGCCTTGCAAGCTGAGGCCCTGGCTCTCCTATTGGGATTAACAAAAGTGCTGGCTGCTGGGCTGGAAAGCTGTACTTTCCTAATTGATTGTCAGGAGCTGTGTGACCTGGTTTGTCTACGACATCCACCTTTGGCGGCGGACTGGCGGTGTTTCAAGGAGGTTCAAGATATATGGAAGATCTTACAACACAACCAAGACTTTCACTGTGCTCATGTTTCTCGCAGTCAAACAGAGCTGGCTGATTATCTAGCTAATAAGGGGCGTAGAGAGGGTTGGGATACAAAGGGACACTCTTATCCGTTGTTTTCAGATTTCAGATTATAGGGGTAGTATTGTGTCTCATGTGTAGCAGTGGGTTTGATCTAGTTTTACTTAACTTCGGTGCTTCTATTCCCACAGTTAATGCTGGCCTACGGGCGTTTTAGTAATAAAAAAAAATAAAAAAAAAAAGGCTACGGTACTATGCATAACACGGATTGGTCCGTGCTACGGCTCAATATTTGAGTTTTCAAAATTCTAACGGTCGATCCAAACCGTTTAACATGATTATAAAATGAATTTGTACTTGCAAATCAAATTTTACATTTTTTTGATTTTTTTACTATTTTTTTAGATAGGTAGAAAATCACTGTTTTTGGATGGTCCAGAATTTTCAGATAAAGTGATTTTCTACCTATCTAAAAAAATAGTAAAAAAATTCGAAAAAAATATAAAATTTGATTTGCAAGTACATATTCATTTTATAATTATGTTGAACAGTTTGAATTGACCGTTAGAATTTTGAAAATTCAAATATTGAGTCGTAGCACGGACCAAACTGTGCTATGCATAGTACCATAGCCTCACTCTTTGATACTTCAGTATATCTCTTGCTACTGTTATTGCTTACCTTTCTGTGCGGAACTGCCAGAACAAGTGCTTCATATTGGTCCCTTCATTGGTTACCTGCACCGCGAGTAACCAGAACAAGTGCGTGCTCTATGCCAACCAACCAATAAAAAATTCTTGCTATTATTCTTCTTATTGGTCCTCTTTATTTTTTATTCAATTTTTTTTTTCTGATTTTAATCTAGTGATTTTCTATGGCACGGACAAACATATAAAACATGTAGCAGGTCAAATTCAGTAACTTTTTTTTGGCTATTGTTTAAAAAACAAAATAAGATGTTACAACTTACTATTGATATTCATTACATTATAAACATGAAAAAAAATTATATGCATATCATCTCTTTAGATATATAATTATTGAAAATAATAGCTTTTTGGTGTTTATTGAAATGATGCGAATATTATATCTTAAATATGCTTAGGATGAAATGAAAAAATAATTTTGCAAGTCTTCTTATACCTATTTTTGTTTTCCATTTAGAATTTAGACATTATAAACTTTACTAATGATTATTTGGTACTAATCTAATAGTTTGCAAAATAATAAATTTTATAATATTCATTATTCTGAATTTCTAATCATAACATATACAACGATCTATAATTAAAGAGGAGGGTTCAAATGCCTCCATTTTTCATGCCTCCACCATGCCTCCATTTTTAAAAACTTTAATAACTCAAAATTTAAAACTTAAAAGTCAAAATAAAACCGTTGGATATGATCTACATCATTTTATCTATGTGCTCATAAAAAATTATCACATTTTGATTTTGTTTTTATGTGAATCAATAAGTTGAAAAATCAACGTCTAGAATTATCTACATTAGTACGTTTTTTACAGGCTCTTGATGACAACCAAAACAAAATTGAAATATCATAATTTTTTACATGTGCATAGATAAAATGATATAGATCATATCCAACTGTTTTATTTTGAGTTTTTAATTTTAAATTTTGAGTTATTAAAGTTTTTAAAAATAAAGGCATGGTAGAGGCATGAAAAATGGAAGCATTTGAACCCTCCTCATAATTAAATTGGTTTTCCTGAAGCAACACAAAATCTCGTAACTAGTATTTCACATTTTCTTACCAAACCGACAAAGTCAGCATGCCCTCCCATCAACAATTAGAGTTGCTCTTTGTACATTGCCGTGAAACTTTACGGTGACAAATTATTTCAACATTTTTTCCTCTGCAGTCTGTACCCTCTTATGGAGCACGAATCCGTATCCTCTAAAGTAACTCAAATTTATTTTTAAATCCTAACCGTCCGATATGAATCATTAATCTTTAATATCGTGCCAAATTAGATCGAACGGTCCGAATACAAAAACAAATTTGAGTTACCTCAGGTATACGAGTTCCTGTCGTCCATTGACAGAAAGATAATAAATACAGAGTTGTGAAGAGTAAAACATTAGAAAGCTCTCGAAAGAGAAGCTTTTCTTATTCATTTTCCACATTTCTCCTTTCTTTTTTCTCCTTTGATCTTGGACGGAGAGGAGAGAAGGAAGAAGGAAGAAAGGTTTTGGTAATGTGGAATCTAAGGCACCTAGTTCGTGCCACGTGTCATTTGAGGCAGATCCGACGGCTGTCGGCGGCCATCCCTGGCCCATGTATAGTTCACAAACGGGGCACCGATATACTCCACGATCCCTGGTTCAACAAAGTAACATTTTTTCTTCTTCTTTTTTCTCATTTTTGATGATTTTTTCTGGTTTTCTGCTGATTCTTCTCAATTTAGCTAGAAATTGAAGTGAAACTAAAGCATGTTTCACTTCAATTGTTTGAAAATCCATTCGTTTGTTTATACACTAAAAAGTTTCTTCTACTTGAACTGTTAGTTTTACCTTGATCGAGAATTTTTTTCTTCATAATTAGGATGATATATGTATGATTTTTCTCAGGACACGGCATTTCCTTTGACAGAGAGAGATCGCCTGGGGCTTCGAGGTCTCCTGCCGCCTCGGGTTATGTCATTTGAGCAACAATATGAGCGATTCAGTGAGAAATCTTTCCTATTCAATTTAAGATTTGTACCGTTGTTAGCTGAAATTGTACTACAATTTTTTGTTTTTTTTTTGCTGATTGTTTTGGTATTTAGTGAATTCTTATCGATCACTGAAGCACAACACTCAAGGCGAACCAGAATCTGTTGTTTCCTTGGCGAAATGGCGAATCCTGAATAGGCTACATGACAGAAATGAGACACTTTATTACAGGGTAAGGTACCGGTACCGGTACAGTACCGTAATGTACCGGATGATACCATACCTGTTTTTCCGAAAATACCCTTTGGTTGTTCATGTTTAGTTTATGGTTTTTTGCTTTGGAATCATGGCTTAATTTGGCAATCTTCTATAAATAATAATAAAATTCATTATTATTTCAATTTTTCTATTTCAGGTTCTTATTGATAACATAAAAGATTTTGCTCCGATAATATACACACCAACTGTGGGCCTCGTTTGTCAGAACTATGGAGGTTTATTCAGGCGCCCACGTGGCATGTATTTTAGTGCCAAGGATAAAGGAGAGATGATGTCTATGATTTATAATTGGCCTGCTCAACATGTATGCTTATTTTATTTCCTCACTATGATTTAAGCAAGCTAAAATCAAAGAAATTTGAACTGATTTTGCGAGTTTTGATTTGTTCACAGGTGGATTTGGTTGTGGTAACAGATGGTAGTCGTATTTTGGGTTTAGGTGACCTTGGTGTACAAGGTATAGGTATTCCGATCGGTAAGCTCGACATTTATGTGGCAGCAGCTGGTATCAATCCACAAAGGGTAAATCAAATCAAACTTGTTTTTACTGTTTCCTGTACAGCAACCGAATTTTTATTTTTATTTTTACTGAGACAGGCTTTGTTCTCCTCATTGTTTTATTTTTTATTTTGCAGGTGCTTCCAGTAATGCTGGATGTGGGGACCAACAACCAAAAGCTTCTAGAAGATAAGCTCTGTGAGTATGAGTACCGCCTAAAGCATTTCACAAATTGGAAATCCTTGGATCAACCACTAATGGTGTAATGCTTTCTTTTTAGACTTGGGCTTAAGGCAACCTAGGTTGGAAGGAGATGAATACTTGGAAATAGTTGATGAATTTATGGAAGCAGTGAATGCACGCTGGCCCAAAGCAGTTGTCCAGGTATAAATGTTTTTTAACTAAAAGAGCTTTTTGGATAATAAGTTAATAACCCATTTTCTTTATTATTTTCGCCTAACGCCTAACTGTTGGAGTAGTATAATTGACAAGTTTGTTCCTGATCATATGTTTTCTTTATCTGTTGGAGGAAACCAAAATCAAAGTAAAAATTAAACAAATAACAGATTTTGTCCAACAGTGGATTCCCTCATTGACTGATGAAAAAGGTCTTCATGCAGGAAGGGCAATTTGGTCAATTTTCTTTGTGTAACATAGAATTTGAACACTTGGTTCCAAGTCAAACATGTTCATTGTTATTTGCCAATAAGCTAAAACATTTGGTTTAATGTTGGTTAAGTCAGTTTTGAAAATATAATTGTTGTGTTGGAATTATAGATTTATTTTGGTTTTTTCTGGTAATATTGCAGTTTGAAGACTTCCAAATGAAGTGGGCATTTGAGACCCTACAGAGATACCGTAAAAAATTTTGCATGTTTAATGATGACATACAAGTTAGTGATTTTTTTTTCTTTTATGAGTATTTGCTCCTATTTTTATCATAAATGGTAATCAAATACCAATATCTTGTCTTTATAAATTACATTAAATCAACTACACTACAGTAATCTCCCAATTCTTTTTCTTATGTAATAGGGAACTGCTGGTGTTGCACTAGCGGGACTATTTGGGGCTGTAAGAGCTCAAGGCCTACCTTTGAAGGACATTGTAAAGCAGAAAATAGTTGTTGTAGGCGCCGGAAGGTATCTCTAGTCTTTGCATGTCACCCCTAATTGTCAAATATGGGCAACATATAGCCAATTGTCCCTCATTTCCGACCCGATTTTGCACCAAGCAATCCTCAAATTATCTTCATTCACGCAATTACTTCAGTTAACCTGAGTTATCCCCATTAACAATCAATTTTTACCCAATTTAGCCTCAGTTTATCTTGTTGCTGAAATTAGGCAACAAACTATTTATTCCCTCTCCAAAACAGAAAGAATGCCAGTCTTCTAATTGGTTGGTTTCCGAGGGTGCCATTTCTCTACTTTTGACACATACACATTGACATTTAGGTATATGCTTGTGTGCGAGTCAGATGGATAGAAATGACCATTTGCTATCGGAAACCGACCAATTAGAAGATTGACATTTATCTGAAACATGCTACAAATTTTTTATTTTCTTAATAAAGGGTAAAATGGGTACTTTATAAATTTGAAATGAGTTCTAATAAAAAAAAACAATATAATGGGTAAATTTGTGAGTTTTTGAAATTTCGAAGGGTAGATATATTATTATGAATTTAGAGGGGAAATACGTAATTTCGTAGTTTTTGAGGGGTATACATGAAATTCCCCCTTAATTCTAATGGTATTCTTTTTTAAAATTCAGTGCGGGTATAGGAGTGCTAAACATGGCCAAACAGGCTGTTGCCAGAATGCTTGGCACTGACCCAGCAACTGAACCCAACTGCCAGTTCTGGCTTCTTGATAAAGATGTAATTTCTTTCTTTCTCCTTGTTGTATTTTCTTTGTTCTATCGAGGTTTTCATGGTATCAGCATGTCGGCAGTTGGTTTTGGGTCCATCCATTTTGCTTTGTTCTATTGAGGTTTTCTCCTTGAAGTTGGGCTTGATACTTCCATTTTGTAATATATAGTTTTTGCCAAATATTCAATCAAAAAGTTGGACCCACCAACAAAGGCCATCTTGTCAGTACATGCAACAATTTGATTATGTACTGCATGGTACCAATTTTAAGTTTTTTTTTTTTTTTTTTTTAAGAAAAAATGCATTGATATTACTGTTTTTCCTCTCAGGGTCTTATCACAAAAGAAAGAAAAAATCTTGACCCAACAGCCGTTCCTTTTGCCAGAGGCTTTGGTCCAGAGGAGATCCAAGGGCTTCGAGAAGGGTCTTCTCTACTAGAAGTGGTATACAAATAAAAATTGTCTATGCTTCTTATCTCTAGTTCTTACTTCAGACTTTAAAGAGTGTAAATTGAATTACTAGCTGTTAATTATTGACTAATTAGGTCAAGAAGGTGAAGCCCCATGTGCTTTTGGGTCTCTCTGGAGTTGGAGGGATTTTTACGGAGGATGTAAGGATAATAACTATATTGCAATTTTTTTACTATATACTCTATTTTTGTTACATTGCATAGATTTAATGATCACATTTGGATTAAATAATATCCAAACAGGTACTCAGGGCCATGAAAGACTCTGATTCTCCGAGGCCTGCAGTCTTCGCCATGTCAAATCCAACTACTAACGGTTTGCCTAACTGCTACATTGTCATATCCAAAAAAAAAAATTAGTAACTTTTAATTATATTTACAAATTGATCTATGTTGCTTCGAATCAGCTGAATGCACCCCTGGTGATGTATTTAAGTACGTCGGGGAACATGCAATATTTGCGAGTGGAAGCCCTTTCAATGATGTCCTTTTGGGTATGATATCTCCAAATTCTGTATGTAATAATTTTCATATATTCATACACATAATCTCTCTCTCTGTTTTTTTTAATGTGAAACAGAGGATGGTAAAATGGGATTTGTAAACCAAGCAAACAATATGTACCTGTTTCCCGGGTACGAGCTTATGTCCTTTCTGATCTGTTTGATTTAATCTATTAGCTGATGCAATTATTTATGATCTAATTTATGGATGATATTTTCCAAAATATAGAATTGGTCTAGGAGCCCTTCTTTCTGGGGCCCGACATATTTCTGACGGTATGCTCCAAGCCGCTGCTGAGTGGTATACACCTTATTTATCTATGTACATTATTCGTTTATTGCATATGACATTTGCATAGATATGCATCAATTGTTCTTTTTCTTGTTTTCTGCAGTTTGGCATCATATATGACAGATGAAGAAATTAAAAAAGGGATCCTCTTTCCTTCTATTTCTAGGTAAATTGATGTCGACTGTATTTCTGTTCAGTAATATGAGATTAAGATTAAATAAAAGAAAATAACATGATTTTTTCTTATAATGACAGCATTCGGAATATAACTACACAGGTAGGAGCGGCAGTTATTAATGCTGCCATTTCAGAAGAACTCGCTGAGGGGCACGGTGACGTTGGTTTGAAGGAGCTGGACCACATGTCAGAGGTGAAAATTTCTCATTTGCTTGTATATTTTTTTTTTGACGAACCATTTATAAAGTTAAAGCAACTAAATGTTGCAGCACTGATAGACACTTTCTTTATACTTTAATAATCACTTAGGCCTTCAAAAGTTCTCAACATGTGGTACTGGTATGGTATCTGACGATTTACTAGGAACGAGTTTTTCAGGACTTTACTGGAAAATTGGTTTAGTATACCAAGTTATTAACCAGAATTTGTTCTTTCATTGTTTTTTTTTTTTCAGCGAGAGATAATTGAGTACGTCGCTCGCAACATGTGGTACCCAATTTATAGCCCTTTGGTTCATGAAAAGTGAACAAGTATCTGCAATTTGCATCTCCTTGACATAATTGCTACACGATTTTTTATGTCTGTGCCTATGAAATATATGACATGATTTTTGCCATTCAATAGTAGGAGAGGTATCTTATGATTTATCTCATGTCAAACCATGTGAACAAACTCGTAAATACATTATCTCGAAAAAATTGTGCTACCCGATACAAATATGAGAACTACCTTGAAAAAGATTGATAACCATCTGATTTTTGTATCGGTATTTTACGAGAATGTTAAATAACATGTCAACTTAACAAAATAATAAAGGCATTCTCTAGAAAAATTGAAAGATTTCAAGATATCAAAAAGGGAATGGCAACAACATGAGAGCCGTGCTGCTTTCTCGATCCAGTCAGAATTCATCTCTCTTTTTATTGCCAGACAAATTTATCTACCACGTAGTTTCGACGGGTCGCTCCTTGCAGCATTCCGTCTAGCGCAACAGCCAACAAAATATACAAATGACTGAAAACAAATGCAGAGATGAATTAATTAGTTATTGATTACTTCTGTACCAGAGAGTTATAATGTACTTGTTTTTTTAGTACCAAGATAACAAGTAAGATCAGATTGAAGATAGCAACAACTCGCCACTCGACTTTCATGTATTGCGCTACTCCAGCTCTGATATTAAGAAAGAAATAGTGATTATAACTGAAAGGCAAGATAAATGCATTGTTCGGTTTTAAGGATTGGTTCTTACTTGCAAGAATTACAATCGTAGCATTTAATGGATTTGTCGTTCTTGTAAAGCTTGCAATCTTTATTTGAGCTCACTGGTTTGTAGCTCAAATCATAGTAGGATGCATTGATCATTGGGTATCCACACCTGAAAAAAAAAAAATTAAGTCATGCAACTTTTGAGCTAAAGTGATCAAGAGAAAATTTCAGTGAGCAAAGTTGCAAACAACCAGAATGTCTGAGTTCAGATCCTCTGAGGTAACTCAAAATTTGAATTTAGATTCAGACCGTCTGATTAGAATCCGGGTCAATCAGGCCCGAGATGGAATGCATGTGGTTCCTTATATATTCATGCCAAAGCAGATCCAACGGTCTGAATCCAAACTCAAAATTTGAGTTACCTTAGGTGATATGAATTCCAGAATGTCCATAGAAAAAAGTCTCTTTTCATTTTTAAAACTGTAGAAAGTGTATAACCATGTTTTTATGGTATATAGTATCGAACCTAAACTTCACAAAATTATACGAGGTGGTAAATTGTAAGACCAATGAAAGATGCATTTGAGCTAGTGTTGGCCATGTTTTATTTACTGTCACTTAGTTTTTGTGATTTTTATTTAAGAAAAAACAGGATTTCATGTACGCCCTTCAAAAACTTTAAAATTATGTACCTCCAAAATTTATTATATCATATTTATCCTTCTAAATTAGAGGAACTTTCATATTTATCCAATAGAATTTTAAGATATGTAGTAAATATACCCAAATCTCAAATTAATTATGTTGAAACTAAAATGATAACCTTTAGTTTTTGAAGGACCACAGGGGCAAAATATAAACTATATATAGAAGATGACTAATTAGGTAAATATGAGTGTTTTTCTAATTTTGAAGGATATATATGATATTATAAATTTTGGAGGGAATAGTATCTAGTTTTGATGTTTTTGAGAGGCATACATGAAATTGTGCCTAAAGAAAAGGGAACTAGGTATTTTTTGTATGTCTATTTGACACAGAAGAGAGAACATTATATATTTTCAGTAAAGTTCTTATCTAGCAAGTAGTTATTTCCATCAACTATTGTTAGTATTATTTCCGTCAACAAATAGTTACAAGTAGAGATACCTACTCGGACGGTGGCCGACAACAACCTGCCTCGATAGGGCTAAGTTCGGCATGCCTATATTCCTTCAAGAACTGTACAGATAGTTAACTCCATCAACACTAAACTTAAAAAATCAAAAGAAAAACAAATATTGTTGCATAATTGTAATGAATTATTGCTAAAAAAAAACAGTGCATATTTAGTAAGATAGTAACTGACATTTATGTAAATCTGACCTTGTATCTCTTGGACAAGTCATTGCAGTCGTCCGACTTGACAAGGCAACTTCTCAAGTGACTCCAGTTATCAGTGTTGTTTAGCTGTTAGTTAAAAATAAAATATAAAGTTTAGAATGATGTTACGGTAATCTCACAAGAAATATGAATGTGTGGCCGTGCTCACCTGCTTAATGAACCAAGAACTATAGTCTTCAAGATGATACTCTTTGTACCTAAAATAGGAAGAAGAGAACTAAGCAAAATATTAATTGGTGGTAAAGAAATTGAGAATTGCATTACAATTTGTATTCCCCTACCTAAGTCCAGGAGCAGTATGACCAGATCCTGTGTTTGTTATAATAAACCTGAAAATAAAAAAATAATAAAAACTTCATGTTTATCAAGATTGATTTTCTATTATAGATACTCATTTGTGAGAGTCTATGATCTTTTTTTTTTTAAGAAATGAAAAACTCAATAAATATTATAGAGTGAGGCTATGGTACTATGCATAGCGCAGATTGGTCCATACTATGAATCAATAATTCAATTTTCAATTTCCAATAGTCAATCTGAACCGCTCGACATGATATCCATATGAAAATGTACTTGCAGACTAAATACATTTTTTAGAATTTTTTAGCTAGATAGAAAATCACTACTTTTGAATGGTCTAGAATATTCCAATCAAGTGATTTTCTCCTATTTAAAAAATATAAAATTTGATCTAGAAGTACATTTTCATATGGAGGTCATGTTGAATGGTTCAGATTGTTTAAACTTTGAAAATGGAGGCATTGATCTACAGTACAGACCAATATGCGCTATGCATAGTACCATAGCCTCACTCAATATTATAAGCTTTAAAGCTTATAATATGATACTAACCAATTTTTTGCACAACTACATAACACTTACGCTAGCACGGTGAAAACCATGATGGTTACCAAAACGACGAACAACAACACGAGATACTATAAGAACAGTGTCAAGGTACTTCAAAGCTGAAAATCACGGATTTGAAGAAATTGTGCTAAAAACAAAAATGATGCATCATGAAAAGATTAAAGGATACTGTCCAAAGCAACAGAGAGATATTCTTGCAAGCACCCAGAAACCCGATGAAGGATCTGAAATATACACAATTCATACTTAACATTATAAAGAAAGAAATAAACAACTAGGTATTAACTGGTTCATGCTTCATGCATGTAGGCCAGATTTGGAAATTTATTTAGAATGAATTAATTTATGCTTTATCCAATTTTACTATACAAAATCTACTGCAAGAATTGAAATGGCAGTTACTGTATTCTTAATTGACCTATGGAATGTTGGTAGACAGTAAAAAATACTGGTCCAAGAAAACAGCAATTTAGCCTCAAACAACCCTCAATTCTACATTTGGCACTTGATTTCACTAAAATTGCATAAATTTACTCCCAATTTTTCCAATATATAAAGCTACATAAACTCAAATCACCCCCCAAAAAAAGTAAAAAATAAATTAAAAAAAGAAGAAGTCTGTGGTCAACTATTAGTCAGACTGGTATAAAATCAATTTCAAGTTCAACAACAGGAGACCAACTCAGTGTCAGACTACCAGTAGTTAATTAAAAATGCTTACATGAGAAGAATCAAACCGCCAAGCCCCATGACTGGGAGTGTCAACGATCTCTTGCACTCATCATCGTGCGAACTCATCCAAATCCCAAAACCAATCACAGCTAACGCCAATATCATGGTGAGAAAGTTAATCCACCTAATTACAAAGGTGCTTGTACTAGTGCTCATTTTTCCTCTCTATCAGGTGCTTGTGCTACTGAGACTGAGAGATCTAGTGAAATTTTCAATTGTATAAGCGGGAATGAATTGAGGGGGAAAGCTAGACAAAGAGACGAAGAGAGGAAACAATGTATCTGGGAAGAAGCATCAACCTGATCTAATCTAGACAGTAGCTAGAGGCTAGAGGCTAGAGGCTAGAAGCCTAGAACCACTCTACTGTTGCTCGTGACTAACAGCTTTGCTAACTAATTGACATCATCACATGCTTCGCTCCATACAAATCACAAAAGGAAGGTCGGCTTAATCAGCCTCACTGACCAGTGACTGGTAGCTAAGCTAATACTTTTGCAGTTTCGTCCTTACCGTTTCGAATTTAACGAAAAGTATCCTCTCCAATATGTGTAAAAGATTTCCTTCACTTTACGGTTTGAAATTTACTCTCAGCCGCTTTGAGATTCGGCTAGCGCAGGGAGCAATATTGTTTGGGCTTTGAGATTAGTGCAACGTTGAAATAACGATCCGGATCCACTAATTCTAAAAGATTCCCTTTTACGGTACCGGGGAGGATGTGATTCGGATTAGGTATCGCACTTTGTAGAATGAGAATGTTGGAAACACCTCTACTTGAATATTGGGCTTTGCTTTAAGATTCGTGCCAGGTTGAAAACAACCATTTAGATCTCATTCTATACGGTAGGGGTACAGCACCGTCCGCACTGGATCTGAACTCCCGGATTAGGAGGGTAAAGATATTGACAGAGCATGTATTATTTTGTGCAGCGCACGGAAAATAAAGCCAAACAGTTTGCTTATGACTTGTGCGCTGCATAAAGGAAAAATCACTCTGTCAATACTTTTATCCTATAGGAGTCCCTCCTCAAATTGAAAAGAAATAATTTGAAAGTGCAGCTGGACATGTCGGACTGGACCCATTATTTCAGTTTGGACACTTTTGAGATTAGGTTTTTATAATACGGTGGCGGTGCGTATGGTTTTATGGTTATAGAAGGAATAATGAACTATGGAATATCTTCAAATAGAAGAAAATGTAAATAAATTTTTTAACCTTTTGCACTATAGGGTGGCTGGCACATCACATACATACATTTCTTTGAATAAGAAGATATAAGAATAATATACGATAAGAAAAGAGAAATAGAAACGGTTAAAAAGTATATATAACGTGATATAATATAGAGACTCTAATCTTTTTTATGTATTATAAATTCCTACGTATTTTGGTGTGATTTTATTTGGAGGACACAGATATTGAAAATGTTTGTACGTAGATCATCAAATTTCCCAATACATACAAGGAAGTAGGTGTTCATTGGTTTGGTTAAAATTAAAATAAATAGGCAAATTAAATTTTTATTTGGTTTTAAAAAAGAGAACTGAATCACCGAAATAAACTTATCAACTGAATTAAAACTGAACCGAATAAACTGACTAAATTTTGATTTATTTGGTTAAACCTAAATAAGAAGATTAATAATATAAATAAATAATTTTTTTGTTAATTTTTGATTTTTTTTAAAGATGGATTTAAAATTTTTGTTTGGTTCGGTCTAACCGGTTTTAAACCGAACCAAGTAATATACATTATGTCGTAGTTTTTTTTTTAATATGTTTGGTTTGGACAAGGGATGAGTTTGAAAATTTCGATCAGTTTGATCTAACCACTTTTAAAGTTTCTAAACCGAACGAACTATTAAACCAATTTTAAAAAATAAACTGAACCGATCTATTTAACCGTAAAAACCAAACTGTTTAAACTGAACTCTCTCAGTTCAGTTTAAAACCGAATAAACTAGACCCAATGAACATCCCAACAAGAAAGGACTTAAATTTTTTCAAGAGATATTAACAAAAGGATGGAGCTGAATAATTAATTTATTGAAAGCTGTTCAGTTTTATGACGTCTTGGAATTCACTCTCTCTTGCTTTGTTTCTCAAAACCTGCACAAAAAGTACTTTTTAAGGGTTTTCTTTTTTTCTATTTCTTCAAACAACAATATTAGCCGAATAGCTTTGCTTATACGGAGATGTTGAATGAAAATACATAATAATATTAGAGAAGGGGTCATTTAACCAATATTTTAAAAGACTATGTTTTAATATACGTACAGAAGAACACTGCATACCACGGGCAAATTTATTTACGGATTCATATATTCGTTTATTTTTTAAAATTTTACTATCATACAAGTATAAATATTATAAAATAAAAATAAAAATCGTACCCAATAAATATTATATAATAATATGATTAGAGTTTTGAATAATATTCTTAAATAATTGGAACCGAACCACACAAAATTTTTTTATGCAACTTATTATTAACAAATACCTAATTTTTTTTTTTACATAGTACCATATGTGTGACCATATGAATCCGTATATGCGATCACATGACCGCATATTGCATAGCCGCATGATGCAAAATTTCAGTGTTCTGGCATAGCACTGCATTACAAAAATTTAAGATTAAGAAGGTACCAGAACGATCAGCACAGTATAGTACAGATTATAGTGACAACTTATTGATTCGGGAAAGGTTCGGCGGGGTAAAAAAATCATGATTCAGAAATCATTCAGGTATAATTCGAGAAAAATTCATATAGATTTGTATACTTACCTGCAGTCTGGAGAGCAAAAAATAAAAAAAAATAAAAACATTCACAAATAATTCGTAAAATCCGAAAAAAATTGTAAAATTCATGAATAATTCAGAAAAAATTTGGGAAACCAAAAAATACGCGGATTAATTCGCCAACAGTTCAAATCCGAATAATTCGTGAATTATTCGCGCATTTTGTTACTATGGTACAGATTAGGTTTCCTATATCAATTAAGATCAATATTAAGTGTGAATAATTGGTACAGGACACTAGTTATAAGGGTACTATTGGTCAGAACATGAAGTCTAATATCCAATGAATCCTAAAAACCAATAATAAAAAGAAATTAAACATCTAATGAAAGAAGAACAAAAATGCATTAAGAGCTGAAAAGTATAGTGAGACCTGTAAATGTAATAGAAGAAATATTCTTTTTTCCTGACTCAGATATAAGTCATATAACCATATTGAAAGGTGTTTTCCTCTTTAAAAAAAACAGTAGATAAGGAAGCAAAATCACATAAATCATCAAGGTTAGCTTCTCCTTCAAAGACAAGGTCTCTAACAGGATAATTCAGAGGAAGGAGAGACACTACCCAGGAGAGGCGAGGTACAGCTATGACCGGCCGTGGCGTGTTGAGACTGAGATTTTTAAGCAATTAAGACCCTCCAAAACGCCTAATTGATTTCAAACTTAAATTACTAATGTTGAATAAAATTTTGCTTCTCTTAATTATTAATTGGTATCTACTGCCATGTAGAAAATATAATATATTTTTAATTACAATTACTTTTTGACAATATTTAATAACATATATCTACAATGTTGAATATGTTATCAATATAGAGTATGTGCTTTATTGGGCCGAATAGTTTCCGTTGGGGCCCAATCATAAATTAAGAAGGTTTTCGTTGGGGCCCAATGAATATCAGAATTAGCATCACAGAATTCAGAATAAAAAGTTATGACTTAGGATTAAAGTAAGTTGTGTTGTTCTATGCACTTCTCTAATTACCGTGTTTGACTAATTGCGCATAATTTGACAAACCAAGGTAGGGTATATTGCTGGAATAGAATAGGTTATACGAATCCTGTATTTAATATTCAGCAATTGGTGTAATTGGTATCTGATGTAATTGGCCTAAGAGCTGTTTGAATACTCAAAAAAATAAATAAAAAAAGAAAGACTATTTGATCGAAGGGCAGATATTTAAACTAACATTTTATTTTTTAATCATAGCCGATTGGTGAATCGGGACATCTACGCGCTTAATATAACAATAAAGATATAATAACAGTACGGTTAAATATTTTTCCATTCAAAAATATGTGTATCGAGAAATTTTGTTTATTTTAAATTTTGAAATCTTTGATAAAATCCGATCTAATAGTCTCATGAAAAACAACAAAATAAAAAGCTAGAAACAGCGAGTGAGGCTTTGGTACTTTGCAATGCACACATCTTATGGATCCATATTTGTGTTTTCAAATTTCAAATAATCAATCTGAACAATTCAATATGATTTTATATGAAAATGTACTTGGAGATCAAATTTTTACATTTTCTAGAATTTTGTTACTATTTTATTAAAGAAGTACAACACCTAACCTAAAGATTATGGACCATCCAAAAGTAGTGATTTTCTACCAATATAAAAAATAGTAAAAAAAGTTTCTTGAAAGGTAAAATTCAATCAACAAGTATATTTTCATATGAAATCACTGAGTAGTTCACATTGATTGTTTGAGCTTTGAAAACAAAGACACAGATCAATGGTAGGGGCCGATCCGCACAATGCAATAAGAAAGTTCCTCCCTCAGAAACAATTATCTAAAAAAAATAAACATTTAATTTATACATACTCATGATTTCATTGAGTCTAATCAATATGAAACAATAAACTTTGTTTATTTTTTAAAAATTATAATTAATTAAGAGTACTAAAAGATTACAGAAAAATAATTCCGAGAAAATAAGCATAATACTTCTGCAGCTAGTTAGTTCACACTCAACGCTCCTTATGAAAAACTTATATACATTTAATATGATATCTCTGTACTCCATATTAAACAACTATTTTTTTTTTAACAAGCCCGTAAGCACATAAAGTTTCTTTTCGTTCTTCGCACAGTAAGATCATGATGATATAGAATCTCAATTAGAATGTATAAAAGATTGCCCAAAGGTAACAAATTATCAATTTTCCTTTTGAGTAATAGAACTTGAATTTTGTTCCAAATTAGTTGCTCTATATTTATATAGTGTGAACATGATATACGGAAAGGTTTTTGTTAAATATATAACATTGTTGATGAACACCCTTATTATAGAGATCTCGATCTCATCATGAAGCTATATAAGCTGGAAATTAACAAACCTTTATTCATAAATAACATAAAAACAAACTATCAATATATTTCACGATTTTTGGTTGAATAGCGAGGTATGATTTTATCTTCTTTCTGTGTTGCTTTTAGTTTTCAATTTGCCATGGGATTTGGTGTCGTATATGAGTTTGAGAAATGATTATTGGTTTCTGCATAGATAATGTAAAAAGGAAGTAGAACTGCCTTCCTTTACTTTCTGTTTTTGTACTTATTATTTAAGAAAATAAAACTGAGTTGAGGTCCTTCAGGAAGATTCAAGAACAAAAAAATTGTAAGAAAATTATTCAATGCATTTACTATATTTCATGCTGGTGTGCTCTCTTTAATTTACAAGTTTAATTTGTATTGTAAAACTATTTAAAGTGAGAATAATACTTGTGTTTAATCACCAGGAATCTCGAATTTGATTTAATATTATTTCCATATATCATTTTTAGTTTTGATTTAAATATAAAATATTGTGCTTTGTTAGTGTTAATTACTATCCGGAATTCTATTTAATATGTTTACCCAATTTATATAAAAGTTGTTCATTAGCACTTCCCATGTTAATTATCTCATATTATTTGGTTCTCGTGTTTCTTTCTTATACAATTTTGATGTTAAATCAGACGCGCGTGGCGCTTTTTTAATATCAAGATGGTCACCGAAGGTAACACGATCAATATAGCAAAGTTTATTGTAGGTATATATTCTCTCTTTCAGATTTTCCATCTTTTCTGATTTTTTCTTTTTTTTTTCTTTAAGACACCTCCCTTCTTTCTATTTCTAGTATTGGAAGGGCACGTAAGCTTTACTTTTTCTAATTTGTTCATTGGACCATAATTTGGTTCGTTCAAAAGGACAAATTCTATTTAATTGTCCATAATAGATCTCCATCAAAATTTCGAACCCGACCTCCTACATAGAGGGTATTGCATCTTTATGACAAGTTTTATTTATGATTGTTTAGGTTGTGATGCTTCTCTAATAATACGGGTTATGCATTTTTTATACAGGAGCGGTTGCGAGCGTAAGCATCACTTACGGATACCACCTTGGTTACAAAGCCTCTGAAAAGAAACAAAAGGCGAAGGAGAGACAGGAAAAGGAAAAGGAAAAGGAAAAAGAAAAGGAAAATGAGAGACAAGAGAAGGAGAGACGGGAGGAGGGGACATCCAAGTCTGCTGCTATTCTTTTAGAATAGTAGGATTCTACTTTTCTCATTTTCTCTCTATCTTCCTCCTCCCTTTATTATGTCTCCTTCTCTCTTTTCTCTCTGTCCCTGTTGAAGAATAAGGATCTTTGTCTCAAATATTACTCATTATTGACAACAAATAAAATAGCATCTAAGTGTATAGCTGTCACACATTGTAATTAAGGCACAATTAGGACATAGATTATAGCCTTTGTAATTTAGGAAACAGCCTAACGGCTAGTAGGATTTTATTGTTCATCTAATTTAGTCATATATAGACCTTGTAAAATTCAGAACATACTCAATAACAGATTATTGTTCATCATTTCTTTTCCTCTTCTAAATTCAATATGGTATCAGAGCAGGAGTAAATCCTGTAAATCACGCAATAAACAACAAGCACCAAGCAAACAGAGGGTCTAGAGCCGATAGAGCCAGAACCCCAGATTCAAGCAACAAGCAAACAGAGGGTGTAGAGCCGACAGAGCCAAAAGAACCCCATATTGAAGCAACAAGCAAACAGGGTCTATAGCTGACAGAGCCAACTGAACCCCAGATTCAATCAGTTTTTCCTCCTTATCATTTTTTTTCCTTTTCTTTTTATTTTACCAAAAATCAGCACACAAAAAAAAACAAGAACAATATTTTTCTCTTCATTAGCACATACCAGAGAACATTTTACTCAAAACCAGCAAACAAAAAGAAAAATTCAAAACCAACAAAATCCAAAACCCTAATACCAGTTCAAATCTGAACTGATTGTACCAATAACCCATTAAAAAAATCCACAACTACATAAAAAATTCCACTTATCTGAGGGCTCTTAAGCCAAGTTAATAAGCAATTCGGTCTTAGATCTTGACCTAAGTTGAAGATGCCAAGTCTCAACAATATGGTGGCAAGAATCCAACAAGAGGAGTCTAGGCGAGCCCTCATGTTATCTTTATTTTATTTCTTTAATTTTTCCATGGCCATGATGAGCTAAACTTCTCTTCTCTAGGGTGAGGATTTGTAATCGAATTCTTTGTTATGTTTTAATATATATTTATGTTTTGTGCATGTTGATTTGTGTTTGCTTTATTATTTAAATCCCTTTTTATTGAGTCCTTGCATTCATAGTTCTATCTACTATATGCCAATGTCCTCCACATATCAATAGGTGTAAAGTCTGAGAATTCCAGTGTGAGTGGGACACCCTCGTAAGAACTTCAAACACTTCGGCTAACGAGACTTGGCAACGGTTCAAAGACTAGAGTTAGAACTCAGGGGGCTCCCTTGGCAGGATAGCGTAGATTGAAAATTTAGATTTTATTAGTAGATACTTAATTTAGGTAGGGTCTTTGGGATAATTAATTGAGGGGTAGGAGAGGATATGAACAATTAGGTTTGTGTGAGAAAGTTAATTGCATACTTATAATACTCTGAACTGTTGCCCCAAAAGCCGATCGCGAGATCGGAAAACCTTTCAAATCAAGTACACAGAAACCCAGCACGCCATGCGGGATAGCTGTGGGATAATTCTATACCGAATATGTGGTGATAGACCGCATGCGGGGTAGGAAGACGTCATATATATATATATATATTGCATAATTTAGAAGGAGAAAATCTGAATCCTAGAGAATCTCTATTTAATTGTTTAACTCAAACGTTAGCACAATTAGCGCCTCCACCTATAACTTTAAGGATTGAACCCAACAAACTATTTTCAAAACTATTATAAAATTGTTTTCTAAATTGTTTTCAACTAATCAGAGCACCTAGACTAGTGAAAAGTTAGATAACTAATACACTATTCCTATGAATTGACATCCCAATTATACTACACGGTAGAATCATGTGCTTCTGATTTGAACGTAAGTAAACATTAGAATTAAAAGGTATATTAATTTATACTAAAAGTTAGTAGTACGTACCATTTTGGTTCATTAGTTACCTACTACCTAGAATGACCATAAATCCCAGTACTGGTTCTTGTCAGCGTGTACATGGAAAAACCTGATCCACGGATCCTTTTTTATTAATAACTTTTTTCGGTAATATTTTTGTCAAAACAGGTAGCACCCAATGTGGACTTTGACGACGTGGCAAAAAGAACAGAATGTTACAGCAGAGATGACCTGACAAATGTGTGCTGCAATGCATCTTTGAATGGAATAAGAAAAATTGCTGGGAAAACACGTGAGGAGATAAAAAACATGGCCATGGAAGAAATTGTCAATGACCCTGTGACCCTTCAAATCCATCATACTTGAAACAAGTATCTATATTTTTGCTAAAAATATTGTATATTAGATTATTACTGTTGACATCTTTGACTTCCATTTGTGCTTGAGAAACCTGGAGGGATTATCTCTCTTCTTGATGAGTGTTGGTGCGTAATTCTTAATTAAATCCTCAATACTCCTTTTGTTTTCTTTACTAAAAGCATTAGACTTTGAGTTTAATTGGGTTTTTGGGCAAATTGATGATATTTTAAGTTTTTAACTACTTAGATATACTTTGTCAATTTCTGAAATTATAGTCAGTAAATGGTGTTGAATGCTGAAGTTCTTATACCAGTGGTAGTAATTAATTTGGTGCCTTTGTTGGAACAGTGAGATCTCTAAGTACCAGAAGAGCACTGAACTTCTCACCAGAAGAGCACTGAACTTCTCATCAAAAGAGCTACTGATGAGAAGTGATAGAAGATAGAAGATAAAAAAAAAGAGCTACTGATGAGAAGTGATAGAAGATAAAAAAAAAAATATATATTGCTTTCTTAATAATCTGAGTCAGATTCGAAATTAAAGGAGTTTTGTTAGGTTTTCTTTGCATATTTCCAGTTTGTAAGAAGAAATAAGTCGATGAAATGAGAGTGCTCTGTTGCTTCAGATAGTTAGATAAATACAAATCTCAGCCTATAAGTACTCTGTGATTTTCTTTTTAGGTTTTCTTTTCTTTCCTTTAGATTTATTACATGCAATTTAAATCTCTTTGATGCCCTCGTGTAGGTTTACTTGTTAGGGTCTAATAAGGGCTTCTCTACATATTTACTATTTTAAGGTACCTCATACATTGAAGTTCTGTCTTAATTAGGTAGGGGTCTGTTTGCTATTTTGTCTTATTTTGTCTTCATTTGTCTTTTTGGTACTTTGTAGGTTACTGATGCTCACCTAAAAATTGTGAACATTGGGACTGAAATAAACAGCATCAAGCAGCTGGTCTGGGGCATGGTAAGAAAAGTGATCTTTTTGATTGGTTGATTTTACATAACATTCTGACTAAAGAAGTTGAAAATAATGTGTTATTTGTTTCTCTATTAATACTATCAGGATGAGAAGATGAATTCAATGGAAGACAAACAGGTAATTTGGTTCTTATTAGTCAAGTGTTTGAGTGATTTAGTTCTACATTGGTCTATGAGAATAAGTTTGTATATCAGTTCTAATTTTTTTTTTCTATTGGCAGATCTTTTCATGCACTGGTGTAATGTACCTCTACCATCGAGGGAAAGAACTGACATGAGCGACAAAAGAAATAGTTTTCTCAAGAGATGTTAACAAGAACAATGCATTGGTTCAGCACACAGAACCAATAGTTTTCTCAAGCATGAGATCCCAGAGAAATAATGCGAGGCCGAGCTGTTCGAGTCTTGTCAGGAGGGATGCTGAAGAACTAAAGAACAAGTTTCCCTGAGACGGATTTACCATCGACAAGTTCTGAGGAAGGATTTGAGCAATATCAAACTCGGATCTTGGATGGGGACCTTCTGAATTAGCTGTGCCATCTAAATCATGATTTATATGATCTGATGTGTTTGTAAAATATGGGTGATGTGAATTATATGAAAGTCATAATGGATCAGGAAAGCAGATTCATGAAATTAGAGTAGAAAATTTTGGGTGATGTGAACGCACAACAGGGAAAATTGTTTTCTTTTGTTTAGCAATCTCACATTCTCACTACTTTGAAATCTAACATGATGTTTATGTCCCTTCTCCGTGCAAGTTGTTAGTAGACAGTCACCCACTGTGACAAAGATCTCTGGTATAGACATCCTTGATAACAATGCTGTGAATGTTGTATCAGTACTGCTGACGATAGTGCTCACATCAGTTGTTTGCTTACTCATCTTTTAAACCTGACGTGCAGTGTTACCTCAAAGCTTTTCCTCTAAAAATCTGTATTGTTTCATGTATTAAATTACCGAGGAAATACTTATATGAAGATGTAATATTGTTCTGCACTTGTGAATGGGCTCAAATAACTCATGATTATATATTGGCGCCAGGGGATACGGGATGAGCAGGATAGTGGGGCTCATACAATGGCTGTGAAACACATACGAATGACTGTATTGTTTGAAATTTAAATTTTGCTACTAAGACAAGGTGCATTCCGGAAGAAAATTTTGGTAGTCTAAAAGTTGGATTTGCAAAGTATTGAGTTTGGAAGATGACACCCTTGTCCATACTGTAAAATCATTTGGTTTTACGAGACAAAATTGATGTTTTAAACTTTTAATAGAACAATTGATTTCCTCAATAATGATCTAAACCTGCATAATTGGGATTCATGTTTTAAGTATGTGTTGCAGAGGTCAATTTTGGTTTGCAGGGATGAGAGATCACAACAATAGCGTAGATTGTTTATGTAATGTGATGATATTATTCACTTAATGCACACAATGTTTTCATTTAATGAGATTTGGTGTTTATGTCCAATAAGCAGTTGTATTTTTATAGATTTTGTCTTATTCCTTTGGCTTTGTCTGGTATAGTAGTTTGATTTGGTACAGTTGGTACAATAACTGCCAATCGCGAATATAAAAACCAATAATCAAGAGAGCGACATTGAGACAGAGGAAGGTGCTTCTCCGATTTACTTTTTAAGAAAATATGTCATTTATGAAAATAATTATCCTCTAATAATTATTCTTTTCATTGTTCTCTTACAATATGTACATATCAGCTTTGCACATATATGCACATATCAGCTTTGCACCTATACAGGATATCGCCTGTGGGTGGGCTGGTATTATATGACTATATAGTTTAATATTTTATATTCCGCTTGATATTATCAGATTCGCTGTTCGGTATGCTCTTAGTTGAGAACCATGGAATCTTTTGTTTGATAGAAAGGTCTGTTCCTTAAAACTTATTTGCATTTGCATTTGTTTTAATTTGTTCTATTCCCCAAAGACTTATGCCGAAACTGCTAATACTGAGTAAGTTCTCCAGGAGGATGTTTACATTTTCTTAGATTTGGCTTTAAAGCCCGATTTTGTGAGAAAAATAATGTTGGAGGCTCAATAAATTGAATTTGGCATATAGATTCATCTGTCTGATACTATATATCAACTGGTGCCTTGGTTACCCTAAGAAATTTTGCTAGCGGGCACTGAAGTACAGGAAAAGGGAGCAGTCAAAATGGGTGGTGAACAGTGCACGACTGGATTCATTTATGGGGGGAGCCCTGCTTGTATAGGGGTTGTTTTTGGTTATCTGTGATGCACTCGGGTGCAATATGTGATGTAAATTAACTTTATTTTCAACAGAACTTGACAACTCCTGTCAAGAATTTCAAAAAAATAAAAATAGAATTAATCATTATTGTGCCGTTCATTCTGAAAAATCAACGGACTGTGAAATTTTTTTAATGAAGCAGCTAGAAAAATAATTGTTTCCTGTCTGTTCTGAACACTTCCTCTCTGTTGTAATCATAGATCACATAGCAGCTAGAGTACCATCAAATAGCATTTGGAGAACTTTACTTCCATGGATTCCCATTCGATAAAATTCCATGACCTCTGGTCACGCTCTAGACTTCAAATAAAAGAGAAGAGAGTCCTTAAACGGGAATAGTAGCAAATATGACATTCCAAATTTGCATAAACGTTGATAGTTACAGATTCCATACGATCAATATATTAGGTAAAATAAAAGTTTCTAATTCTAAATTACTAAGATATGAGGATACGAAGACTTGTTATTTTTCAAAGGGAACCTTTATTAATAGCAAGGAGCATTTTTCTCCAGCTCTTTACTATTTTTCATATTAGTGGACCCATACAATCTTTAGCCAAAGAACTTGTGAATAACAGGACCTGCGATGGAACCTATCCAAAAACCATACTTCAAAAATAGTAAAAGATCCCCTGTAAAAAATTTGAAGGAACTTAATTAGCAAACAAAATATTAAAATTAGCAGTAATATATATAATATATATAAACCATATATGTTAATCTTAACATAAGAGCACTGTTATAAATCCATTTGTTCGATGTAAGAGATGAAATGCAGTTGAAATGCCACGAGAATCATATATATGAAGTCAAACTTACAAAAACCATAGAATATATCTATTTTAATTTTCACTTTTTGAAAGACAAACGATGTTGCAATTCACTGAAGAAACTGGATTTCTCTCTCACACACAACGTTTAGAATTTGATATTTTTGCTGCTTGACAATTGCTTTGATGGCACTGGTAACCTCTTAACTTCTGGAAGTCCTAAAAACTTTTTATTGTTAATTAGTATCTAGATTCACTTGAAATCTCCTGATTATGGCACATTTTAATTCTCATGCTTTATCCTTCAAGTTATGATAACTTTCTGTGCCAACAGGATGATTCAAACCAAAAATGAATAAGAAACAAAACATTGGAAGATAGTTAAACCTACGCACTTATTTCTGGTTCATCATAAGATACTGATTTTGAGCTTGTAATTTGTACTTCTCTTAGAACCGTAGGCCTTGGATTGCAGCTCCATCTTGCTTTGATATGCTCTCTAACTGTCCTCGTAAATAGATGCCACATCTGATTTAACATCAAAATTGTATAAGAAAGAAACACGAGAGGCAAAACTACATCACAAAATGCATATTTGTGTACTCACACACAGAAACATGTATAATTTGATATAATTAAAATAGGAAGTGCTGATTAAGATAGAATTTCTGGACTATACATAACTAGCACTAACAGAATAATAATTCATATTGGACACAAGGGACCAAACTAGCAATGATATATGGTAACAAAATTAAATCAAATGCGAGATTTCTGATAGTTTTACACAAGATTTTTTTTCTCAATTTAAATTATTTTACAAATACAAAAACTTGTAAACACAAGATTTTTCTTCTTCTTTAGAAGAACTAATATTGAATCTTCCTCAATTAAGGACCTTAGCTCAAGTGTATGAAATAATTTTAGTTAAGAAAACTTTGCAAAAATAAGTACAAAAAGGAGAAAGGGAAGACGCAGTTCTCTTGTACAATTGCATGATTCCAGATCTCATAGCAAATTGAATTATAAAAGCATCAAAGGAAAAAAAAAAAAAAATACATGTTAGTGTTACCTCGCTATTCAACCAAAAATTGTGAAATGTATTGGTAAAGGTTTGCTTCCTTCTTCTTTTTTTGGGATGGAAGGTTGTTAATTTCTAAGTTGTACAATTGCATGATGAGATCCAGGTCTCTATAATTAAGGATGTCCATCATTAATGTTATATATTTAAAAAAAATTTCCGTATTTCATGTTCACACTGTGTAAATATAGACCAACCAATTTGGAACAATGTACAATGCTGCAGATCAGAATATTCATCATAGGCTATAAATAGAAACAAATGAGAGCTAGCATCCAGGATACAGCTGTGACAGCTATATTTGGTACCTAGCTGATACTTAGGATGTAATTAGGCAAAGAATCCTGTAATTGTAATTTAGGAAACTGCTCCAACGGCTAGTAGGATTAGATTATAAATAATCATGTACAAAGAGCTTGTATGCATCAGAAAAATTAGTAATAAACACTAATTATTCATCATCTGTCTTTTTCCTCAAAATTTCACATATGGGATCATTCCTGAAATTTACACTCTTATTGCCAACTTGCAGTTATCTAATCAAACACGTCCTAACATAATATACGAGTAATCAACTTAAAAAAATAGAATAAACCAACAAGGTAAGTTAGTGAATGAGTACCGCTGGTTGGTGATCACACGAGCGAGGCACAAGGGCCCCACCAAGGCCAGCTCGGCAGGGCACCATTTTCAAGTTTCTACAATTCTTGCATACAAGAGTCACATGTGCTGCCTTGGCCTTCACCCTTGAGGCAGCTATAACTATATATGCCAGCTATTTTAACAAGCTTCGACATGTAGTCAGCCTAAAATTTGAAAAAAAACATGACAAACTTAATTGTAATATAGATGTTTACAAATGAACCCGCACATCTAAGAACCTTGCCCGTATCAGAAATTAGCTGAAGGAAAGTATATGAAAGCATTTGAAATTAATTACTTTTCTCAATTATCTCTAAACAGTTCCTTTTTTATAAGGGAACTTCAATTTAACCCAAACTTTGGTTTAACAATCCACATCATTACGGGACATTAGTATACAGAACACAGAACTATCAAAATTAGTTGATTCAATGTTTAATTAGTATATTTGGCATTATGAAATAAGAAAACCGACCCTAGTTAAACGCATTGAGATGCAATTTTCCTTGGATGAGAGAAAAATCTGAACATCTCCAGTCACAGGCTCCTCCATTTCTCCAGTCTCACCAGCAACCTTTGATCTGAGGCTTGCAAGTATCTCAGAAGCAGCTGTTTCAAACTGTTCAGGCAAAGAATAAAAGTTACAAATTAAAATCATTATTATAGATAAGCTAGCTATATGTATTTCTAGGGTTAATTACAAAGAAAGTATAATTCTCTATATAAACATAAGTGGTTTTATAAAGAGATGTACAGCTTTTTTCTGTAAATTTCTAATTAATGCATACCAAGGGAAGGTATTCTGCAGGGGAGTTGCGAAGCTTTCCAGAGAGCTCTGAGTGAAAGGCATCAAGGTCCTCTAGAGCCACTGTAAGGTGCTCTGGGTTGTGCACTAAGCTCTCACTTTAAACTTATCAGACTATGTAGATCCATAAACCATGTTCTTGTAGCTAACTAATAGTATTTAGGACTTCGATGGTGTTCGCATTTTTTCGACCATTCGCCACCGCATGGAAGTACCTAGTATTCTTGTCTCCCAATTTTAACCATGTACACCCCGATCGTTGCTTCCAGCGCTGTTCATTTTCAGACATCAAACGAAAGATATGTTCTCGGAGCCGGATCCTCAGATCGGGATAGGTAAGTCTCACGTTTGGAGAACTTTTCAAGCTGCCAAGTTGTGAGATCTCTCTGAACTGCCCTTATTTTATTTCGCACACTCACCGCCGGGTTTGAGTTGTTGACCGAACCCCAAGCATGAGCAATCACCCCAGTTATATCCTGGTACCTGAGCCAGAAGTTTTCGAACTTGAATCGCCTTTTAGGAGGGTTAACATGGGGCCTGAGAGTCGAAATAGTAATGGGGCGTGGTCGGATGCGGCCGCAAGCTGGTCGGTGAGGTCGTAGGATGCACCCAAATCATTCCAGTGCGCCGATAGGAGTATTCTGTCCAATTTAGAGAACGTTGGGTTTGGTCTTTTATTCGACCATGTGAATGACCTACCTTGCAACGGAACATCAATTAAGCCGGACTCCTCGATGAAGTTATTGAAATCAATCATGTTTCCCAGGTTTGGAGCTGCCGCGGTTGTATCCTGGAGGGAGCGCAACAGGTTAAAGTCTCCTAAGATGATCCATGGCAGGGAGTTCCTTAATCTGATTGATCGCAATTCTTCTATGAAGTCTTTTGTCGGCACTATCCTGCGGCCCATATACCCCTGTGCACATAAAGGTTAGTCCACGTTTCTTTAAGATCACAGTACTGGTGTAATGAATATTAAATGAATCGAGGGAAGTGAATGCGTTGCTCCACGCGAGCAACACTCCTCCCCTCGTCCCTTCCGCATTTAACGCCAGGAAGCGGTTAAATTTCGGAGGTGCCACTTGTTTTAAATTAAAAATTGAGCAAGTGCTCCACTTTGTCTCTTGAAAGCAAATAAAGTCCGGTTTATTATCGATCACTAGATCTTTAATAACCGCACACTTGTTTGGGTCTCCCAAACCTCGCACATTCCAATTTAAAAAACTCAAAGGAACTTTAAATTCATTCATCATAATTTGGTAGCGCACAAAAGGCAATTGACAGAGTTACAAGTCAACCGAGAGAACACGGTGATTACAAAATTAAACTACTGATCAATGCGAAGCTACCCAATCTACCACTATCCCAACTAATTATCAATGCCCATCTCCTCATCGGAGATGCCCAAGTCACTGTCGGAGTCAAAAGCTCCTAGAACCGATTCTCCCAAGTCGTTATCGGCGGGAACATGTTCCTCAACCATGTTGGCAGCCTCCTCGTTGGATTGCTCCCGCACCCTGCTGTGGTCCTGCCGCGCCGCATCTGTTGACTCGGGTAGGGACCTGCCAAGGCTGATGGCTGCCGAGTCCAAGCCGTCCAATGAAGTTGTGATACCGCAAAAAAGGTCTATCCGATCCGCCACCCCCTGAGAAAGCAGTGCCACTGGTAGAGTTTCATCATTGAGTGCCGAAGTTAGTTCAGCCTGGATGATGGGGTCTATAGCTGGCCCGAAAGTTGTCTTGTCACATTTCCTCTTATTGTTACGTGCTGCCCTGTAGCTTTTGGGAATCCCCTTTGCTTTTTCAAAAATTCTCCTGCTTCGGCGTAGAGTTTGGCTTGCGGCATCCCCCAAGGGACGTACCGATGTGACAGCGTCCATATCCTGCGAGGCGTTGACCTGACCGGAACCGTCTCCCAATTCCGGCCAGATAGCCAGATCCCTCAACCTTGCATCATAAATCGGGTCAGTGAGTTGTTCAATACCCGGCCTGTGAGCATTGGGCGACCCAATATTAGACCCGCTATGCGGACTTAGAGGCTGGTGTGATGGTTCGCCTCTAGTTGCATCACCGATCATCCCTTTGATTAGAGCCGAGAGGTCGTCAGGTTGAGGGAAAGCATCATGGAGCGGGTCGTTAAGGGAGCTTTGGCAGGCCTCTTCTTGCTCATGCTGTTGCACTGCTGCTTCGTATTCTCTAAGCTCAAATGCGGTCAACCCCTCAACTGAATCGGTCGGTGTTGCTCTCGGGTCTGCTGTCATGGAGAAATCGGAGTCGTCCGAAAAGATTGGGTCAGAACTGAATTGTAATCGAAGATCAGGGTCGGGATAATCCTCGGTTCCAAAGTTGTCTGCGTCTACCTCTTCTTCCTCCATAGTTACTTCCAGACTCTCCAAATGGTCATCCTCTTCGTCGAAGTATTCGCTCGGTTCTTCGTCCATGGGGTCGGTGATTTGGCGGTTATCTTCTTCATTTGCATTCTGAAATGTCTCCGTGAAGGTGGGAGACTGGAGGAGAGGCGTTGTAGGTGAGGAGATTGTAATGGGATTGTCTTCGAGGCCCGTTTGTGAAACCGAATTGATGTCCGTGGTGGGCGCGACTGGGCTAAATGGGGTAGTGTTTGGAATTGGTATCTGGACTGATGTAGGGGTGTTGTTTTTTGGAGAAGTGGAGGGCCTGCGAAGAACTGGGCTTTGGGGCCTGCGAAGAACTGGGCTTTGGGGCCTGCGAAGAACTGGGCTTTGGGGCCTGCGAAGAACTGGGCTTTGGGGCCTGCGAAGAACTGGGCTTTGGGGCCTGCTAAGAACTGGGCTTTGGGGCCTGCGAAGAACTGGGGCCGAGCCAGGAGTATCCTTTCTCTTGGGGCCGAATTTGACTGGGCCGGAATTGCTAAGACCTGGTATTGGGTCCGAGGCCAAACCCGGAATTGCTGCTTTGTTCAAAAGAGTTTGAATTTCGGTCCCTCCTAGAACTGTCTCCTCGGACTGAAATATCGTACCTGCGTCCGTACCCGTGGCGTGGTGCACGCTGCCCAAAGTACTAGGTACTGTAGTGTGGGTGTTTTGGTCTCCAGTATGATGTTGAAATGGGCCCTCCAGTTGGTGTGAAACTAACTTTTCCTTGCCTTTGTCTAACGGGTCCCGAACCTGGTGCTTAACGGGTTTGACGGAAACCTCTGCTCTGGTCCGAGAGGATTCCCCCGCTGCTGGTGAACCGGCCTTCCTGTTGAGGTAGTCATGAAACAGGGGGCTAGAATGTAAAGTCTGAGCTATGTGCGCCTTCTTGGGGCCCTCTTCCATTGTCTCCCACACACTGATCAGTACCTCTATATCTATAGTGATCGATTCCCTAACATCCGAGCACGCCGTGGAGACCGAGATAGCTGTTGGGCGTTGGGTCATGAGAGTTGGTTAGAGGAAGCGGTTCCTCAATCCAACTGTGCACCACAACTCCGATGTCGCGTGCGATGCCTCGAATCCACATTCGAAGAGTGTGGGGAATAAGGGCTAGGTCGGGGACAGCTATGACCGCCTTCATGGTTTGTAGTGAGTCGACCTTGTTCATCGGTGCGTGGTCGAGAACTACACCGAAGGAGCTTACTCCCGCAATCAAGTGCTCGATTCGCCATACTTGCGGCGACATGTCTCGAAGTTCAATCCAAACCTTATACTTTAGAGGTAAGGGATACCCGTTAACCGCCGGGGACCACGGGAAGGCAATGTAGCCTAATTCTTGAAGCGGTTTGGCGATGTAGCCTAATTCTTAAAGTAGCCTAATTCTTGAAGTAGCCTAATTCTTGAAGTAGCCTAATTCTTGAAGTAACCTAAATTCTTAAAGTAGCCTAATTCTTAAAGTAGCCTAATTCTTGAAGGGGACCACGGGAAGGCAATGTAGCCTAATTCTTGAAGAGGTAAGGGATACCCGTTAACCGCCGGGGACCACGGGAAGGCAATGTAGCCTAATTCTTAAAGTAATATATTTTTTGTTTTAACATCGATCGTCTTACTTTTTTTATGAAAAATAAAATAAAATTGTAACACGTCGCTGTAACTCTTGTGTGGAAAAATAATTACACAGTTATTATAAATGGATAAAACATCTCCAGTTTCGTCAACGTGAGGAGTAACAGAACTCCTCCAGTTTTGGTTAACAAGTGAAGCTAGGCACAGTCATTTAACATTTTAACCACGCTCGCTAGTTTCCAAGAAGGGCAATTTTCTAAAAGCGAACCAGCATCAGTATCTCAGCTGGTACTTGTCGATGGGATTTTTGTCGCCAGAGGACTGGATGGAGAATTAATGAAGGCGAAATGGAATAGTTACAGTTACAGATAGTTCAATTTCCAGAACAAAATATAATAATAAAAGGAGACAAAGGTACGGAGATGAGATAAAGGGGATGCTAATGCTAATGCTAGCATTCTTTATTTAATTTGTGCCTAGATCCAAGGCACTGTTTTGTTTTTGACTTTTGGAATTTCTGAGATTTTCTTACAAGAAATAGAAGAAAAAGGATTCAGTTTGTGATCAAAAGCCTATGAAATGATCAAAAGCCTATTCTGTGTTACCTTAGTAGGTGATACGGATTCCAACCTATTGGCCACATAAATGATCAAAAGCCTATTTCGATCAACAACTTCTCGGTTATTATTAATTTAAAATAACCTATGCATTTTTTATTGGTATATTTTTGTAATTTTAATTTTTTTACACCAGTATATACATCTTTTGTTAGTATATATTTGTTGCTGCTATATTATTTCTGTGATATTTTTTTAGCAACGAATATATCTTTCTATATTCTTACTGTAGATAGGACCAATTGCAAAATTAGTAGATCAATTTTCATATGGCTTTCAAGAACAAACTCTCTGGTTTTCTTTTCTAAACAAAACATATTTTCTCTCAAAATATATTTCTTACAATTTCTCTTTTCTATCTTTGCGTAAGGCGGCCATTGGAGTTGAATTTAATGTATCTCTTACATAATATCAAAATTATACTCCCTAAAATTATGAAACATCATATTTATCTTTTTAATACAAATTTTTTTTTCTTATAAAATAAAAAAAAGTATCACTTATTTATTGAAAAGAAAACTAAAATATTTTAAGTTACATATTGTCTTTGGACAATATTTTTAACTTAACTACTACTTAGTGCTCCGACTACAAAAAATATTTGCCAGAACAGTGATTCTAACATCAATATGCTACTTATTAAAGGTAGATACTGACCCAACAAAACATTAAAAAAAAAAAAAAACAGATTAATAGCATGCAACACACAATGGAGGCTTATGTTAGTTTTTGTTTTGTTTTGTTTTGTTTTTAATATTTTCTATTAATGGACTCAGTACACTCCAATATCTTTTAGATGTTGTTTGAGAATTGAACATGTTACATGCATCTCTCCGAAAGACACAGGCCATGCACAGTATTAATTGCACATAGAGTTAGTAATTATGAATGCAATTTTATCAAATTTAGGGAGTGTATAAGCAAATTGGACCGCATGAGACCAATTTAGGAATTGATTCTGACAGGCTTCCCTCCAAAATCACAAATTTATACCTGAAAAATTGATGAGATATACTTTCAAATTCTCCAGAAAAAACAACATACAAGATTGCTACACAACCCTTTTTTCACTAGGCTATCTTTGGTTAGTATTTTATTCAATTAGTTACAATTCAGTTATAAATATATACTATATTGTAGATGCGTAAATGATATTGTTCCTATTATATTCAGCAACTCGATCATGCCACTCATGAATGATATATCTACCAAATAGGATTCTACTAAACTGCATTCTTAAACCTCTTGAGCCATGATAATCTCTTATAAACTAATTTCCTTATTTAATTTGGTGTAATTTGCAGAAACAGAATTCACACAAATCTTTGTAAAACAGTAAGAATTCCTTCTTTAATTATTTGTGAAAAACGTGCCTCAAAGAATTCCTTCTTCGAAATCCCCCAGTTAGTATGAACCTTAGACCCGGAAAAATGCTCTCAAATTCCACGAAAATTCCAACAGCACATAAACAGTTCAGAAAAGCTCAGTTTTTCTTTTAATTAAAATCCATGTTTTAAAAAAAAATAATAATAAGCAGATATAATGCTACATAATTGTTTTAGAACAAATGATTGTTGATTAGCACTTGTTGAAAATTCACAAACCTTTGAAGTCAGAAAAAAAAATGAGACCTGACCTGACTGAGAATTGACATTAACATTGAATTTCTCGATCAAGTACTCGCATATCTCTGCATAGCCCCGGCCTGCTGCATTATGCAGAACTCCATTTCCATCTTTGCCAAACAAGCAATTAATCATCTCACCTATTCTTTCTTTTTTCTTTTTGGATATACCTTCTCCTATTACTGCCATCAAGAATGTACCAAAATTTCAGAGAACGTCACCTAGTGTATTGAAAACGGGCCGGGTCGGGTCGGTCGGTCCGGTCCAAACCCACCCGATCCACGGGTTGACCCGGGCACGGGTTAGGTCGGGTAGGGGTACCCGGGTTTTTTTGGGTCGGCCAATCCGAACCCAGCCTAAACCGGCTGGTTAGGTCGGTCCGGTCTGGGTCGGGTCGGCGGTCCGGGCCGGACCGGGCTATTTTTTTTTCTTTTCCCTGCTTTTTTCTGTTTTGTTTTAGGGTTTTCGGTGCTATTTTTTTTATTTGAACTCAATATATTTTGTTATAACAAAACCGAATTATGTTAAAACCGAATTATTCTAAAACCAAATTATTTTAAAACCGAATTATTCTAAAACCGAATTATTTTAAAACCGATTATTTTTTATCTTCAAAACCGAATTATTTTAAAACAATAGATTTAAAAACAAAATTAACAATATTCAAAATAAATCTGAAATTATCTAACCTATTTAAATATAAATCTAAATTCAATATAATTTAAATGTAAATGTAAATTAAATATAACTATAAATTAAATATAAATTAAAGTAAATATAAATTAAATATAAAAGAAAGAACTCTTATTAGTGATTTTTTATTCCTTAAGCCAATAAGAAACTAATGAATTGGCAATTTCATCTGTATCTACTCACATTAGAAAATAAAATACAGAGAAAAAGAACAGGTGTATGGTTATGCAATCCTAGTTAGAGGTATAAACGGGAAGTAGAGATATAAATCAAAAGTCTAAATAAACAACTCGCTTTAGTGATTTTATTTTAAAACCAATAAGAAACGAACAACAACAACAAAAATGAAAACTAAAAAAGCCCTATGAATTATGATCCTCTAATCCTCCTTAAAAGGACCGAAACTAAACAAAATCACTAGGGGTGTCAATGGTACATTTTTAGCCATTTACCCGACCCGTATCGTATTCGATAAGGCGGGTATGGGTAAGGTTTTTTTTCATTATCTTATTGGGTATGTGATACGTCCCTTTCCGAGAGGGCCGGGCCGTACTTGGACTCGGTTCACATACGTATTTACTGTACACTACTGTTCACATACGTATTTACTGTATACTACTGTTCACATACGTATTTACTGTACACTTTAGGGCCGTACTGCCTCTCTCTCTCTTGGTGCTGTTTTCTTGTCTCCATTTTAGAAAAAAAACAATGTCTCTCTCTTTCTCTCTCTATCCAGTAATTGAAAAATGCGTGCTATTTAGCCAAAAGACAACACCACAAAGGCACAAACTAACCTAATATGACTTTGACCCAATGATAATTTATTGGTATATAATTAAATTTAATGTCACCCCCTTATAAATTCTGAATATTTGCTTCATGGGTTCAGTATAAAACAAACTAATGTTAAATAAAGTACATATTTATAATTAATATAAAAGATCCATTAGACATTCCTTGTACAGCATTAATTTAAGGTGCATCTTATTAATGAATTCATAAAATAATGAAGATCTGAGTGCAAATAAAAAATGTACAAGAAAATGATTTTTTTTATTATTTTAAATTAGTGCGGGCTTAAAGATCAAGTGGAAGTGACACGTGTAACATTGTATTTCTATATATAAAATATGTTTGAATATAAAGTATTTGAGTTATGCATGCTTCGGTGCACAAAAGTTTAGAATAGCGTTCTCCCTATTTGAGAGAGACGCAAGCAAAAGTTTAGAATAGCGTTCTCCCTATTTGGTCTTCAGTGTTGGAGACGTCAAAATGCCATTTCACTTATCTTTGTTTGATTTTCAAAATGTCACTTCAGTCCTTGTTTGGTTTCCTTCTCACTCTAGCATAAATTAAGTCTTCAGTGTTTAGTATGTTTCTAATAAAATTGTGTCACTATTTTTGTAATTAAGCTACCTACAAAATATTAAATTATTTTTGTTTCTTCACTTATAAAATTAAGCTACCTACAAAATGTTAAATTATTTTTGTTTCTTCACTTGACTATTTTAATTAGATTTGGTCCGCATTAAAAGAAAATTGTGTCACTATGGAACAAAAGTTACAAGTTATTAATTCTGAGGATGAAAATGTGTGTCTCTCTACACGAGGAGGGTTCAAATGCCTCCATTTTTTGTGCCTACACCATGTCTCCATTTTTAAAAACTTTAATAACTCAAAATTTTAAAACTTAAAGTCAAAATAAAACCGTTGGATATGATCTACATTATTTTATCTATGTGCTCATAAAAACTTATCACATTTCGATTTTGTTTTTACGTGAATCAATAAGTTGAAAAATCAACGTCTAGAAATTATCCACATTAGTACATTTTTTACAAGCTCTTGATGACAACCAAAACAAAATTGAAATGTCATAATTTTTTACATGTGTATAGATAAAACAATGTAAATCATATCCAACGGTTTTATTTTGACTTTTAAGTTTTAAATTTTGAGTTATTAAAGTTTTTAAAAATGGAGGCATGGTGGAGGCACGACCATTTAGTAGAAAAACATTGATTTATTGGAACAAAACATGGATTCATTTTTTCAAACTTTAAACGACCATAAATGTTGGTAGGAAACCCCGATTTGAGAGTTTGACCACAATTTGGAAAGGTCTCGAAGAGCCAGAGGGCTTGGGCTTTAATGTTTAATCCTCCAGATCTCGGAACAATCAGAATTGCAAAAAAATATCGATGTTATTGGAATAAAACATTGATGCATTTTTCCAATCATTAAACGGCAATAAATATTGGTAGGAATTCCCGATTTGAGCGTTTGACCATAATTTGGAAAGGACGCGAAGAGACAGATTGCCTGGTGTCCAAGGTATAAGTATTCGAACCTCAGAACAATCATTGTTGCAGAAAAACATCGACCCTTTAGTAGAAAAACTCGATGTTATTGGAATGAAACATCGATGCATTTTTTCAAACTTTAAACGACCATAAATGTTGGTTGGAAACCCCGATTTGAGAGTTTGACCACAATTTGGAAAGGTCTCGAAGAGCCAGAGGGCTTGGGCTTTAATGTTTAAGCCTCCAGATCTCGGAACAATCAGAATTGCAAAAAAATATCGATGTTATTGGAATAAAACATCGATGCATTTTTCCAATCATTAACGGCCATAAATATTGGTAGGAAATCGCGATTTGAGCGTTTGACCATAATTTGGAAAGGTGGCGAAGAGACAGATTGTCTGGTGTCCAAGGTATAAGAATTCAGAACTCGGAACAATCATTGTTGCAGAAAAACATCGACCCTTTAGTAGAAAAACATTGATGTTATTGGAGTAAAACATGAATGCATTTTTTTAAACTTTAAACGACCATAAATGTTGGTAGGAAATCCCGATTTGAATGTTTGACCACAATTTGGAAAGGTCTCGAAGAGCCAGAGGGCTTGGGCTTTAATGTTTAAGCCTCCAGATCTCGGAACAATCAGAATTGCAAAAAAACATCGATGTTATTTGAATAAAACATCGATGCATTTTCCAATCATTGAACGGCCATAAATATTGGTAGGAAATACCGATTTGAGCGTTTGACCATAATTTGGAAAGGTCGCGAAGAGACAGATTGCCTAGTGTCCAAGGTATAGAAATTCGGACCTCAGAACAATCATTGTTGCAGAAAAACATCGACCCTTTAGTAGAAAAACATTGATGTTATTGGAGTAAAACATGAATGCATTTTTTTAAACTTTAAACGACCATAAATGTTGGTAGGAAATCCCGATTTGAATGTTTGACCACAATTTGGAAACGTCTCGAAGAGCCAGAGGGCTTGGGCTCTAAGGTTTAAGCCTCCAGATCTCAGAACAATCAGAATTGCAAAAAAAATCGATGTTATTTGAATAAAACATCGATTCATTTTTCCAATCATTAAACGGCCATAAATATTGGTAGAAAATCACGATTTGAGCGTTTGACCATAATTTGGAAAGGTCGCGAAGAGACAGATTGCCTGGTGTCCAAGGTATAAGAATTCGGTCCTCGGAACAATTATTGTTGCAGAAAAACATCGACCCTTTAGTAGAAAAACATCGATGTTATTGGAATAAAACATGGATGCATTTTTTCAAACTTTAAACGACCATAAATGTTGGTAGGAAATCCCGATTTGAATGTTTGACCATAATTTGGAAAGGTCGCGAAGAGACAGATTGCCTGGTGTCCAAGGTATAAGAATTCGGAACTCAGAACAATCATTGTTGTAGAAAAACATTGACCCTTTAGTAGAAAAATATTGATGTTATTGGAACAAAACATGGATTTATTTTTTCAAACTTTAAACGACCATAAATGTTGGTAGGAAACCCCAATTTGAGAGTTTAACCACAATTTGGAAATGTCTCGAAGAGCTAGAGGGCTTGGGCTTTAATGTTTAATCCTCCAGATCTCAGAACAATCAGAATTGGAAAAATGCATCGATATTTTATTCAAATAACATCGATTTTTTTTGCAATTCTGATTGTTCCGAGATCTGTAGGATTAAACATTAAAGCCTAAGCCCTCTGGATCTTCGAGACCTTTTCAAATTGTGGTCAAACTCTCAAATCGGGGTTTCCTACCAACATTTATGGTCGTTTAAATTAGTGCGAGCTTAAAGATCAAGTGGAAGTGACACGTGTAACATTGTATTTCTATATATAAAATATGTTTGAATATAAAGTATTTGAGTTATGCATGCTTCGGTGCACAAAAGTTTAGAATAGCGTTCTCCCTATTTGAGAGAGACGCAAGCAAAAGTTTAGAATATCGTTTAGAATAGCGTTCTCCCTATTTGGTCTTCAGTGTTGGAGATGTCAAAATGTCATTTCACTTATCTTTGTTTGATTTTCAAAATGTCACTTCAGTCCTGTTTGGTTTCCTTCTCACTCCAGCATAAATTAAGTCTTCAGTGTTTAGTATGTTTCTAATAAAATTGTGTCACTATTTTGTTATAATAAAATTAAGGTACCTACAAAATGTTAAATTATTTTTGTTTCTTCACTTATAAAATTAAGCTACCTACAAAATGTTAAATTATTTTTGTTTCTTCACTTGACTATTTTAATTAGATTCGGTCCGCATTAAAAGAAAATTGTGTCACTATGGAACAAAAGTTACAAGTTATTAATTCTGAGGATGAAAATGTGTCTCTCATCTGTCATCCCTTTGCATTGGTACACGAGGAGGGTTCAAATGCCTCCATTTTTGTGCCTGCACCATGTCTCCATTTTTAAAAACTTTAAAAACTCAAAATTTTAAAACTTAAAGTCAAAATAAAACCGTTGGATATGATCTACATTATTTTATCTATGTGCTCATAAAAACTTATCACATTTCGATTTTGTTTGTACGTGAATCAATAAGTTGAAAAATCAACGTCTAGAAATTATCCACATTAGTACGTTTTTTACAAGCTCTTGATGACAACCAAAACAAAATTGAAATGTCATAATTTTTTACATGTGTATAGATAAAACAATGTAAATCATATCCAACGGTTTTATTTTGACTTTTAAGTTTTAAATTTTGAGTTATTAAAGTTTTTAAAAATGGAGGCATGGTGGAGGCACGACCATTTAGTAGAAAAACATTGATTTATTAGAACAAAACATGGATTCATTTTTTCAAACTTTAAACGACCATAAATGTTGTAGGAAATCCCGATTTGAGAGTTTGACCACAATTTGAAAAGGTCTCGAAGATCCAGAGGGCTTAGGCTTTAATGTTTAATCCTACAGATCTCGGAACAATCAAAATTGCAAAAAAACATCGTTTAAAGTTTCCTCTCAAGATCCCGATTTAATCCTCCAGATCTCATAACAATCAGAATAATCCTCAATCGGAGTTTCCTACCAACATTTATGGTCGTTTAAAGTTTGAAAAAATGAATCCATGTTTGTTCCAATAAATCAATGTTTTTCTACTAAATGGTTGTGCCTCCACCATGCCTCCATTTTTAAAAACTTTAATAACTCAAAATTTAAAACTTAAAAGTCAAAATAAAACCGTTGGATATGATTTACATTGTTTTATCTATACACATGTAAAAAATTATGACATTTCAATTTTGTTTTGGTTGTCATCAAGAGCTTGTAAAAAACGTACTAATGTGGATAATTTCTAGACGTTGATTTTTCAACTTATTGATTCACGTAAAAACAAAATCGAAATGTGATAAGTTTTTATGAGCACATAGATAAAATAATGTAGATCATATCCAACGGTTTTATTTTGACTTTAAGTTTTAAAATTTTGAGTTATTAAAGTTTTTAAAAATGGAGACATGGTGCAGGCACAAAAAATGGAGGCATTTGAACCCTCCTCATGTACCAATGCAAAGGGATGACAGATGAGAGACACACCTTTTCATCCTCAGAATTAATAACTTGTAACTTTTGTTCTATAGTGACACAATTTTCTTTTAATGCGGACCGAATCTAATAAAAATAGTCAAGTGAAGAAACAAAAATAATTTAACATTTTGTAGGTAGCTTAATTTTATAAGTGAAGAAACAAAATAATTTAACATTTTGTAGGTACCTTAATTTTATTATAACAAAAATAGTGACACAATTTTATTAGAAACATACTAAACACTGAAGACTTAATTTATGCTGGAGTGAGAAGGAAACCAAACAACGACTGAAGTGACATTTTGAAAATCAAACAAAGATAAGTGAAATGACATTTTGACGTCTCCAACACTGAAGACCAAATAGGGAGAACGCTATTCTAAACGCTATTCTAAACTTTTGCTTGCGTCTCTCTCAAATAGGGAGAACGCTATTCTAAACTTTTGTGCACCGAAGCATGCATAACTCAAACACTTTATATTCAAATAGGGAGAACGATATTTTTTTACAATTTTGATTGTTCTGAGATCTGGAGGCTTAAACCTTAGAGCCCAAGCCCTCTGGCTCTTCGAAACGTTTCCAAATTGTGGTTAAACATTCAAATCGGGATTTCCTACCAACATTTATGGTCGTTTAAAGTTTAAAAAAATACATTCATGTTTTATTCCTATAACATCAATGTTTTTCTATTAAAGGGTCGATTTTTTTATGCAACAATGATTGTTCTGAGGTCCGAATTCTTATACCTTGTACACCAGGCAATCTGTCTCTTCGCGAACTTTCAAAATTATGGTTAAACGCTCAAATCAGAATTTCCTACCAATATTTATGGCCGTTTAATGATTGGAAAAATGGGTCGATGTTTTATTCCAACAACATCGATGTTTTTTTGCAATTCTGATTTTTCTGAGATCTGGAGGCTTAAACCTTAGAGCCCAAGCCCTCCGGCTCTTCGGGACCTTTTCAAATTGCGGTCAAACAATCAAATCGGGATTTCCTATCAAAATTTATGGTCGTTCAAAGTTTGAAAAAATACATCATTGTTTTATTCCAATAACATCGATGTTTTCTACAAAAGGGTCGATGTTTTTCTGCAACATTGATTGTTTTGAGGTCCGAATTCTTATACCTTGGACACCAGGCAATATGTCTCTTCGCGACCTTTCCAAATTATGATCAAACTCTCAAATCGGGATTTCCTACCAATATTTATTACCGTTTAATGATTGGAAAAATGCATCGATGTTTTATTCCAATAACATCGATGTTTTTTTGCAATTCTGATTGTTCTGAGATCTGGAGGCTTAAACATTAATGCCCAAGCCCTCTGGCTCTTCGAGACCTTCTCAAATTGTGGTGAAACTCTCAAATCGGGATTTTCCTAACAACATTTATGGTCGTTTAATGTTTGAAAAAATGCATCCATATTTTATTCCAATAACATGAGGTTTTTCTACTAAATGGTCGATGTTTTTCTGCAACAATGATTGTTTCGAGGTCCGAATACTTATACCTTAGACACCAAGCAATCTGTCTCTTCGCGTCCTTTCCAAATTATGGTCAAACGCTCAAATCGGGAATTCCTACCAATATTTATTGCCGTTTAATGATTGAAAAAATGCATCGATGTTTTATTCCAATAATATCGATGTTTTTTTGCAATTCTGATTGTTCCGAGATCTGGAGGCTTAAACCTTAGAGCCCAAGCCCTTTGGCTCTTCGAGACGTTTCCAAATTGTGGTCAAACATTCAAATCGGGATTTCCTACCAACATTTATGGTCGTTTAAAGTTTGAAAAAATGCATCCATGTTTTATTCCAATAACATCGATGTTTTTCTACTAAAGGGTCGATATTTTTCTGCAACAATAATTGTTTCGAGGTCCGAATTCTTATACCTTGGACACCAGGCAATCTGTCTCTTCGCGACCTTTCCAAATTATGGTCAAACGCTCAAATCGGAATTTTCTACCAATATTTATGGCCGTTTAATGATTGAAAAAATGGATCGATGTTTTATTCCAATAACATTGATATTTTTTTGTAATTCTGATTGTTCTGAGATCTGAAGGCTTAAACCTTAGAGCCCAAGCCCTCTGGCTCTTCGAGACGTTTCCAAATTGTGGTCAAACATTCAAATCGGGATTTCCTACCAACATTTATGGTCGTTTAAAGTTTAAAAAAATGCATTCATGTTTTATTCCAATAACATCAATGTTTTTCTATTAAAGGGTCGGATGTTTTTCTGCAACAATGATTGTTTGAGATCCGAATTCTTATACCTTGGACACTAGGCAATCTGCCTCTTCGCGTCATTTCCAAATTATGGTCAAACGCTCAAATCGGAAATTCCTACCAATATTTATTGCCGTTTAATGATTGGAAAAATGGATCGATGTTTTATTCCAATAACATCGTATAAATCCGACCAATTTCTGTACCAAAATCTGTGTTTCAAACCATCAAATCGTGTCTTTTGCATCAAATATACATGAAATATCTATAGAATGTGGTACTGCTATGTTTTCATTCTTTCTTTGCAGAAAACGAGCGAAATCAGGGAAATTATGATGTTCTGGTACATTACACGCGGGCCGCGCCACTTCCGACGCGGGTCGCACGAACCCCTGACGCGACCACAGACGCGATCTCCATTCTTCACGCGAGGAGCACAGACACGCGGACCGCGTCCCTTACACGCGGGTCGCGTGAGTCTATTCCGAAAAGAAAACAGAAAAGGAAACAGAGCTCAATGATGGAAAGGTCGGCCAAATGAGCTATATTACAGGATCTCTTGCCACAGAAGGGTATCTCATTCATTATTGTGCATTCCAGAGAGCAAGAGGAGGTTCTAGGGTTAAGGTTCGACGGCTAGATCGGAGGCGAAGTTGAGAGGAGCAAGACGAGAGTGTTGCGACGAATCTTTATCGTTCTTCTAGTTTTTCTATGAACTCTTTTATCTTTAATTTGTTTTCTTTGTTCTTTGACTATGTGTGAGTAGTTTTCTTTGTTTCTAGGGTTACGATGTAGTTTGATACTTTGTTTTGTATGCATGTTTTTTGAATTTGTGTTGAACAATAGTGTTTAATTGTTTGAGTATTATCTTAATTGCTTGTTGAAGTTGATTGAATGATTCATGTTTGTCTACTGTTAGATGTCTATAGCATCTTTCTTGTACTTTGGCCTTGATGTTTCTTTCAACCAAACTTAGTATCTGAGGTAGGTTTACGAGCCGCAAGGCGAGACCAAAAAGTAACTGAGAGGTGAACTTTACCATTTATCGAGAGATAGTGGTTACCTTTAGTAAACTAGACAATTCACTTAGATTAAGAACCTAAGAAGGTGAAATTGCAGTTCCGATACCAGATTTATTAAGCCAACAAACGAGAGTTGAGGTTTAGGAACATTAGGTTCGGTCAATGAATCCTTACACTAAAGAACAACGCAAAAACTACTCGAGGTCCACGCGGGCCGCGTATGAGAGTACGCGGGTCGCGTGTTCCATGCGGGTCACGCGCGAAAGCATGCGGGTCGTGTGGGTACAGAGAGGCAAGGTTGATAATGAATCGAAAATCCTATAAACGCCTTTCTCTATTTGATAAAACCCAATTTTACTTTCTGTCAATTTAATTACTTCTGTTATTGATTGAACTTAGGATTTAAACAAACCAAACCAACATTTTTCCAACTTCTAGTACCTAATTGATTTAAATAGAATTCCATATTTGATTTAAGAACCGTCATGTGGATCGATACCTGACTAAACTATACGACGGGACTGTGCACTTGCAGTCTAGTCGAAAGTTAAATAAGGTTAAAAGCTACAGCTTGCTGTAGTGAAATGAAAAATTGCAAATTTAAAATTCATATTGAAAAATCTTTTGTAGATATTAATAGTTAGGTGACTTGAGCTCTAATTTTTACTTGAAAAAAATAATAGTACCTATAAAACTTTTGAAAATTCAAATCCAATGCAATACCTGAATGAGTAAAATGAGATCCGACACTACTAGAATAATCGTTTTTTGCATGCCCGGCACCAGTTTTTTGCATGGTTGTGATGGCTCATGCAAAAGAAATGGCGTTTGTTGACTTTTTAAACTTGTTGCATGCGAATCCCCATGTAACAGGACTCGCATGCAATTGTGTGAAGCTCTACCATGCAACTGTGTGATGTCTGGCCATGCAAATAAGTTTTGAAGGTCAGATATTATAATTAATTCGAGGTCCATGCAACAACTCAACTCCATGGACATGCAACTACTTAAAAACTTAGTAGTTATTATATTTAATTAAGGTCCATGCAACAACTCAACTCCCTTCTCATGCAATTACTTAACCACTTAGTAGATATTATATTTTATTAAAGGTCCATGCAACTGCTTAACTCTGTGCCATGAAAATAGTCCACTATCACTCGCATGTAAATAGTCTGGACTGAAGTTCGAAACAATTGCATGGGCTTAACCATGCAATAGTTTACTTACTGGACACAGATTCATTTCTGTTTATTTGATATCTCCTTTTCAATGAAGCTTTTAATTAAAATTCACAACAGCACGAATAATAGCAGTATATAGTAATTCAATACTTTGATAACTTAATTAAATTCTTGCATTTAGAACAAACCTTCCAAAATAATGGAGGAACAAAAACAATTGTACAAAAGATGTATCAACACACATACAACTTTTGATTAACCAATATTGAAACTCTTGAACGGAAGCATATCGAGGTCCTAGAAACCAAATTCATCCTCATCTTGGTCCATGTCCAACTCTTCGTCACTTGAAAGTTCAATTTGGTTGACCTCTTCCTCATCCTCATCCTCATCTTGCGACATTGCATCGTCTACTAGCTCGAACTCACCTTCAAGAGGGGCCAAACCATCCCAATCAAATTCTTCGCCATTTGAAACCTCAATTGCATGATCCGGCATTTCATCCTGGAAAAATTCTAGGTTAGCATCGACTTCGTCATCGGCACGAAACCTCCCCTTCGCGCTAGTTTTCATTGCCACCCACCATTGTTGTCTTTCAACTTTATCCGATGCGTAAGGAAGGTAGAAGACTTGGATTGCTTGAGGTGCCAATATAAATGGTTCATAATTTTTAAGACGAGAAGCATGTTTAACCTCCACAATTCCATGTTGGTTGTCCACCCTTACACCATTTGTTATGTCAAACCAATTACACTTAAAAAGAACGACCTTGTTGAATCCATCATAATCTAGCTCAATTACCTCTTGGAGAAGTCCATAGTAGTCTTGTGGTGTGTCATTTCCATCCCACTCCCCTTTAATGCAAACACCGCTACTATTTGTTGACTTGTTTTGCCCATATGCTTCCGTGTGAAATCGAAAGCCGTTAACTTCATATCCACCGTAGCATTTCACTTGTTTTTGTGGCATGAGTGCAGCCTTTCGGATGTAGAGGTCGCAATCACGATCGGATAGTACCTTCTTCCGTAGCCAATCTGCGAACCTATCTTCACGAACTTTGTCCAATTGCTGTGCCGATCTGGCTTGTCCAGAGTTTAGCATGCATGCATCAAACTCTCTACACATTCAAACATGTCAAAATACAAGAGATTAAGGTTGTGTTTAGAATAGGTACTTTTGAAATCATAAAAATAAACATGTCATAAGATTGTACCCTAGAAATTTATTTTTTATTTCTGGACAATTGAGGATGACATATGTGTGTGCAGCTTTAAATTCCTTCTCATCGAGAGTCCTTCGGTCAGACCGTGTCCAAAAACGTCCCGCATTATCAAATATCGATAGGCGTCTCCGCGGAGGGTTACTCGTTCCAACCCCTTGTTGCTTAGTTTTAGAATTCTCCGCAAAATAACGAGTGCAAAATGAACCAATTTCTTTAACAATTGTTGCCTCGACGATTGAACCCTCGACACGCGCCTTGTTCGTGACCTTCTTCCTCTGTTCTTTGTTTCGTCTGTAACAATTACAAGTGTTTAGATATGGAAGCAATAAGTGAATCACAAAGAAAGAGATTAAGAAAACACACACCTTTCACATGCATACATCCACCGAGCCCCTACCGGTCCACCCAATCTAGCCTCTTCACACACATGGACCACAAGATGCTCCATAGAATCGAAAAATGCCGGAGGGAATATCTTTTCCATTTTGCACATTGTGACCGCAATATCCTTTTCTAATTGATCGATACGGGATGGATCAAGCTCCTTGGCACAAACCTCTCTAAAGAAGCTTGAAATCTCGCACAAAACATCCCATACGTAATCAGGGACAAAGTCTCGAAATGCAACCGGAAGAAGTCGCTCCATGAACACATGCAAATCATGGCTTTTTAGCCCATTTAATGTGTTTGTTTTGAGGTTTACACATCTTGACCAACTCGATGCGTATCCATCGGGGAACTTGACATTCTTCTTGAGCCAAATTAAAAGATTCCTCTTATTTTGTGGAGAGAGTGTGAAGGGAGCCTTCGGTTTTTGCATTTTTCCGGGATGATCCGGGTACGGTATTAGATTCTGAATGGAACGATTGCAAAGAAGAGCCAAATCTTTCCGCGCCTTTTCATTATCCTTGTTTTTGGCCCCCATGCCTAGAACTGTGTAAATCAAATTTTCCGCGAAATTCTTCTCCACATGCATCATGTCAATGTTGTGTTGCAACAAATTGTCTTTCCAATACGGCAAGCTCCAAAAAATACTCTTCTTTGTCCAATGGTGGGTGACACCATAACCTGGAAACTGGTCAAGGCCAATCTGTTTACCCCATTTCATCCTCCCTAGTTTATTTACCATCGCGAGCCGCTCCTCTCCCGTTATTTTTCGTGGTGGTCGATCAAAATCTACCATACCTTTTTGGAAATTATTCTTATCGCGACGAAATGGGTGATCTAGAGGCAATAAGCATCTATGACAACCCCACCATGTAAATTTCCCACCATACTTTAGTCGGAATGCCTTTGTTGCACCCAAGCAATGAAAACATGCTAATCGGCCTTTAGTACCCCCACCCACTTAGCATCTCCAACGCGGGGTAATCGTTTATCGACCAAAGAAGTGTTGCTTTCATTGTGAAATTCTCTTGTTTAGACACATCCCATGTAACCGCTCCATCCTTCCATAATTTGTTCAATTCATCAATTAAAGGTTCAAGAACAATGTCAATGTCCCGACCCGGATGCTTAGGTCCCGGAATGACAAGCGCGAGAAACATGGTATCTTCTTTCATTATCATTCCGGGTGGGGTAGGTTATACGGAAAAACTAAAACCGGCCAACAAGAATATGGAGATGCATTTGACGTGAATGGCATGAACCCATCCGTCGTTATCCCTAACCAAACAGTTCTCACATCTTTAGCAAATGATGGATATTTCCTTGCGAAGTGCTTCCAAGCCTCACCATCTGCGGGGTGCACTATAATTCCGGGCTTCTCACGAAAACCTTCCTTATGCCATCTCATTTGGACCGCATTGAAGTGGGTCATGTACATCTTTTGTATTCTTGGGGTGATAGGTAGATAATGAAGTATCTTTTGTGCAACCGGTTTGGCATTCGTATTTGATCCCATTGGCTTATATCTCGGTGTATGACATACATCACAACTTGTCTTGTCCTCTCTATCCTTATAGTAGAGCATACAAAAGTTTGGGCATACGTCTATATTCTTATGCTCCATGCCGAGCGGCTCGACCAATCGATTGGCTTGATAGAAGTTTTCCGGCATTTTTCCACTAGGGGGAAGCACGCTTTTGATAAGACTCATCATCCCATCAAAGCATTTTTGGCTCAATTGATGTTCCGACTTCAATGCGAGTGCTTGTGTAACGGCCGATAAGATTGTGTGTGATTTGCATTTCAATTGGCCCGTCATGTTCTCTTCCCAAAGCGGTGTATCCGATGCGGCCATCATGTCGAAGAATCTTTTGGCCATTCCGGTAGGTGTATCCTCCTCCCAATTGAAATCTTGCCCAGCGGCTGCCCTTACCATATCCGCTCCCACTTGATAATTGTCATTGATCAAATCTGATGGTGGATGGTGCGGGACATGTTGAGATCTCTCCTCACGTTCCTCTCCGTGTGCGTGCCAAGTTTCATATCCGGGACGAAAGCCGGATTGGTAAAGATGCATTCTCACGGTTTGCAATTCTTTGGTGTTGAGGTTTTCACATTTCATACATGGACATAAGATACATTCCTTGCCATTGAGGAGAGTCACAACCGAGGGGTCGGATTTCGCTAAATCAACAAATTCTTTCACACCCTTTATGAACTCGGGTAGTAGCTTTCCATTGACATTTAGTCGATTATACATCCATCTACGATCCGTTGCCATTTAACTATTAAATTGTTGGACAAGAGGTATGAGTTAGCAAATAATTTGACTACATTTGAAATATGGACAAATTATGGTAATAGTTTAATTTGGAGTATGTACAATAACAAATAATTGAAATAAATTAGCAAACATCAATTTTTATCAGAACATTTTCAATCTTTATTCAATTTTTTTAATAGAACTATTGACTACATTTTCAATTTTTTTAATAGAAATAGGGTATAGGTTTTGATAAATGTAGGACAAATTAACAAATCTCGTTTTGATAAATAGGGTATAGGTTTTGACGTACCTCACTCTCTAAAAACGATTTGATATACAATGCCATTACAAGGGGAAAAAACGAGCTCATAAGAGTATTTACCTCACTCTCTAACCTCCAACGAACTGCAGCTCCCTTCTATGGTTCAGCGGATTAGAAAGACTCCAAGGGGTTTTCTCTGATCTTGGAATGTTGCGGCCAAATCACTAGCTAAAGACACGCTTTTTGGTTGGCTTTTTTGGCGGAGACACTATGACCTAATTTGCGGAGAGACCAAGTGTAAAAACGATTGATTAGAACAGTGAAAACGACCTTTTGAGGTAAAATTCCAGAGAGCAATTATTTTTTATATCGGACTTCCGATGTAAATGATGGTACATCCTTTTGGAGAAAAATTTGTTTTCTTGGCGTACCCCCAGTGTACGCATCATATTAAACTGCACCCTATGTAAATCCATTCTCAGACATACACAATAAAAGAAAATGAAGACAAGGAAAAGTTAAGAGCACATAGTTTTGACATAAGGCTCACATCCTACTTACTGTCTTCACATCCTACTTAGAAATTAAGTAACATAGTTTGACAAATCACTATACGGCATCCAATACATCACAATAAACACATCACATCCTACTTAATATTATTACAAATTACTGCTTCAATCTTGATCATGTGACTGCAGTGGATCGTCTCCCCCCCCCCCCCCCCCCCCCCCGCTGGCTCCCCCACCATCATTTCCCTTTGATGACCCCCCCTAAAAAGCAAGGAGAAAATGTTTGTTAACAATGATTCAAACATACTTAGTTGTTTTCATAAATGAGGCAGGATTGAGGTCAGGAACTTACGTGAAAAGTTGTAAGAGGCGCTCCAGTCCGCTTGAAGAGCTCTGCAAATAATTTCTTGTTTTGTTCCTCCTTCTTCTTAACTCCTCACGGTCTGCATTGTGTCGGGCCTCTTGGGCAGCAATGTCAGCCAATAACCTCCTTCGTTCAGCTGCCACCTGAGACTTAATCATCACTACCACCTGAGACTTGGTGAATGTTGTACTCTCATCTTCAGCCGAGGTGGCAGTGCTCTTGGCATGATCCGACAATGTGGCATCCTCTTTAGCCAATTCTTTGTTCCCTTTGCATGTTCTCGACCGGTGTCCAAAGCCGAACAATCGGCCTTTAGCATCCTCTCCATCAACAGCAATATCCCATAGATCCTCGTCAGACAAACGTGCATTGTAATTTTCTTTCAAATCCTCATATAGAGCCTGCATTTGACAAATAAGAATTCTAGGTTTAGTAATCACTTTTTGGGAATGAAATGGTTCAGGTCAGAGTGTAAGGGTACCGGGGATTTATAACAAAAGGGATAAAAGTAGGTTACCATTTTTTCTTCCGCCTTCTTGTTTACGTACACCTTTCCAGCGTGCGTTTCCTTCGTGTGAATACGATCGAAAACCTCCTTCAGAGTGACAGACGATCCCTTCTCAGATTCCTGCAGTTACAACATTTGTTAATGAGTTTTAAGTAATTAATAAACATAAAATTTGTCAATGGAAACCTACAAAAAATAAAATAAAAGGTACCATCTTGCACTTGTGACGAAACAGTGACCTGGAACCACCCAGGTGATGGATGACCGACCCATCCTTTGTTTTGTTATTCCGGTTGGTGGATGACATTTTATCCCATTTATCCTTCGACCAAATAAGACACAACCCCTTCCAGTGTTGCGGATTCTTGCACCACTGAGGCGGGAAGTCTCTCCACAGTAACTTGTCCTCTGTGTATTTCTTTGTGTACTTGCCTCTCAGTACTACCAACTCACGACTGTATGCATCTGCTGCAATTGTCTCAAAGACTTGCAGACAGCGTTTCACGCTTTCCCCCTCCCCCCAAGAATAACTCTGCAAGAATTTTTTGAGTATTTCCAGCCTCGCCTTAACGGGAAACATATTGTAAGTCCTATATGGACCCGGCATATTCTCCAAAGTTAGGACCCTTATCGTGGCAACCACCCTTGTGCAAAGAGGAAGGGATGTGAACTCCGCATCACCGACAACAAACAATTGAGGTCTACTGCCAAAATGTGATGGTTTACGACCCTTGGCCATACCTCGGCCCCGCCTCACATCAGACTTCTGCCCCCTTACCCTCCTTCTTTTCGCCTGGCCCTCAGCCCCTGTGGCATTCTCATCGTCGAGTTCCCTTCCCGAGGCATCCAGTGCCTCCTCACAGTCACGAAGTGCAATGCGTTTGCACCCTCTCTTACCACCATCGTCATCCACGACCGCTGGATGCGTGCTATCCTCCTCCGAATCAGCTGTGTCTTCCTCGTACTCTGACTCTCCCTGCTGAGTGGCATCAGACTCGGGCCAATCATCCCATTTGGGATCACCGGCCTCCGGCTGTAGCGGTGAATTGGGGACTGAATTGGGGGTTTCTGACATGGAAAAACATATTAAGAAATATAAATTCTGACTTTCATTCAAAGGAAGGGTTCAAGTGAACTTTCTTATTGGAGGATGGATACGCACAATGATTTAACTCATATTTGGGGCAATAGACATGACAACTCAATTACAAAAACAAAGCAAAATTTATTAAACTGTACCTTTACTCAATGAGTCAGATGTTGATGAGCCACGGCCTCTTTCGGTCATGTCATGTTGTTGAACCACCGAGTTGGGGGTGCCCGACTTGGGGGGTGTTCCTACAATCAAAATGAAAGCCTATTAGAACATTCATCTTTATTCTAACATTTTCAATCTATCTATCCTTCTCATCTTTATTCTAACATTCTAAAACTATCTATGGTTCTCTTTTATGGTGGCATTAGTTCTCTTTTTATATTTTTTTGGTAAAATAAATCATCAATTCCAGCATCAATTCCAGCATCAATTAAACAATGGAATATAATGAACGGTACCTTGGTCAGCTTGTGACGGATCTGGCTTGTTGAACCTCGATGAGCGGCGGGTGGGGCTGCACGTGCTCGACCTGCTGCGTTTGGCTCGGCCCTTTATGACTGTGTTAGGCGGTGGGTCAGCAGGTTGGGAATCCTCTGACGGTGGAGGTGGCAAGTCATGGGCAACAGGCAGTGGATTATGCAGAGGCACAGTTGATTCAGGTTGCTTGGGGGGTTCTGACTTAGAGGGTGCTGACATGGAGGCGTCTGGCTCTACCTCTTGCTGAAGTATTGGAGGTGGCACATCGCGTTGCACAGTTTCTGCTGCGACAGAGGGCTCAACCGGGGGTCCTACAACCAAATTGGAGACCACTATTATAGCTTCAGCATTTAATATAGTGTTTAATATAGTGTTTAATTGATAATATAAGCAAATTGGAGACCACTAATATAACCAAATTGGAGACCACTATTATCTTCTTCTTTATTGATAATATAAGCAAAGACTGCATTTAATTATCAAGGGTAAAACTGGTATCAAGACAAAAACAGATTCTTCAGCACTTAATATAGTGTTTTCAGACCTGAAAATAGCATCGCCCTTACAGCTCTAAAATTATGTCAAGAATTCGTAGTTTGTCAAGAATTCTAAAATTACAAAATAAATTTAAAATTACAGCTCTAAAATTACAGGTCGAGCACGTGCAGCTCTAATCCTTGCTTAGTAGTTTAGTTTGTCAAGAATTCTAAAATTACAGCTCTAAAATGTATAAGACGGTACCTTGATCAGCTTGTGACGGATCTGGCTTGTTGAACCTCGATGAGCGGCGGGTGGGGCTGCACGTGCTCAACCTGCTGCGCTTGGCTCGGGGGGTGATTGTCTTGTCAGGTTGCTGTGCCGGTGGTGGATTAGGCATTGCCACAGCTGCTGGGGTCTCGCGTGTGTTAGGCGGTGGGTCAGCAGGCATTGGCACAGTTGCTTCAGGTTGCTTGGGGGGTTCTGACTTAGAGGGTGCTGGCATGGAGGGCTCAACCGGGGTTCCTACAATCAAATTGGAGACCACTATTATAGCTTCAGTTGTATTACCCTGTATCTTTTTATCATCTAAATTGAAGAATAGATGCCATGAATAAACTGCAGCATTAGAACACAGATTTAACTCAAATATATCATTCTCATGTTACTTTATTCCTTCCAGAACAGATACCAGATGGCACATAGGACAATTATTTAAATTGAATCCAAGAACAATAAAAACTTGTTTGATAGAATGTTAATTAAATGGCGCCAATTGGTAATGTTGGTTACAATTTACAGAGTCAATACGAAACTCGTGCCAAAATGTGGTATGGCATCATCTATGATTGGTTCATTAATTTAGCACGCCTCTATTGTATAAACTCATCTCAATAAAAAAAAAACAGTTAACAAAATCGATAAATAGCACAACAGCCACAATAATTGATCGTGTGATATTCAATTACCCTGAAAAAATCAATTTAAATAGGTCCCAAAACAATTCTGCAGCAAAATCATTTAAATATTTGAAACTTTTTGGAATCATATCTTTATCAGAACATTTAGGTGTATAGAAGAAGGTGCAGGAATACATCATAATACAAGGTTACTATAATTTAAGACCAAAAAAAAAATTTGTTAGCAGCTCTATAACCTATGATTAGAAGAGTCCTCGTACTTGTATCAACAATTGCCATTTTGGTTGCTTTGTTAAGGTATCTGCCAGTAAATTCTACTCAATAAAAACAATAAATGAACAACACTTAACAGTATCAAATTTTTTGATTCCAACAATTGCCATTTTGGTTAGCCCAACTCAATTTACAACAAATTCAATTATGCTCAATTCGCCTCAAGTATACATCAACATGGAATCAAAGCATCAATTATGCTCAATTCCCCCTTTATTTAAGACAAGAATTCTACAATTAAGAAATATAAAATGTATAAGACGGTACCTTGGTCAGCCTGTGACGTATCTGGCTTGTTGAACCTCGATGAGCGGCGGGTGGGGCTGCACGTGCTCAACCGGCTGCGTTTGGCTCAGCCTCTGATTGTCTTGTCAGGTTGCTGTGCCGGTGGTGGATTAGGCATTGCCACAGCTGCTGGGGTCTCGAGTGTGTTAGGCGGTGGCAACTTGGGTTGGGGATCCTCTGACGGTGGAGGTGGTGGTGGCACATCTGCTTGGGTTATGTCGGATTTATTGAGCCGTGAACTTTTTCGGCGATATGAAATCGTGTAATTATTGTCAGCCATGTATTCTGTGATTAATAAGAATTTAGTGTGTTAACTATAAGCAACAAAAGTGTAATTGAAATATATGTACTCTATTGAAATCAAGAAATTAGTGAAATCATGTAATTATTGTCAGCCATTTATTCCACCACTGAAATCATATAAATACAACAAAAGAAAATGAGTAGAACACTTTTCCAATTTTAAGGCTTTTTCTTCCACCACTGTACTGGAATGCATGGCAAATACTAATCATCCTAATATAGCAAACCCTAAACCCTAAAATTCAGGAAATTCAGGAACTAATTTATTAGCAAACCCCTAAACACCTGAACCTTGCCGGGATCTTGAACTAATTTAGCAAACCCCTAAACCCTAAAATTCAAAAAAATCAGGAACTTCACAAATAACTAAACCCTAAAATTCACCACATATTTCGGGTGGGGGTGGGGGGTGGAGTTGGGGTTTGTTAGATCTATGGTACTTACCACTTGACGGCCGATCCCTCCTCCGATAGGCGACGGCGAGGGAAACTCAGATAGGCGACGGCGACGGAGACCTTTGAAGTCGCGACTTGGGTAAACTCCGATAGGCGACGGCGCGACTTGGGTAAACTCCGATAGGCGACGGCGCGACTTGGGTAAACTCCGATAGGCGACGGCGACTCAGCGAGGGAGACCTTTGAAGACGAAGGGTTTGTGGGAGAGCGACGGCCAGAGTTTTTTAGGGAGAGGAAGGGCTTACTGTGATGGAGTGGGATTTCAAAAAAATACGCTAAGTCCTGAAGTATTCTCGTGAGCATTAAGTGGGGAGAAGCTCTTTTCATGCACTCTGCGGTAGCGGAATCTAAAGTACTATATCCAGACCGTTCGATTAGGCTCTGACGCGAATTATGATGGATAATGTGTATCAAGAAAGGCCCGATCAGAACGGAAATATTATATTACCTTCGAGAAAGACGTGCTGCATTTAATTGGGAGACCTACCCACTCGGTGCTCTTTAGCATCAGGTACCGTATACTTAAGTTTCAATCGGATCGGTTTGATCAAATCCTAGCACGATCATTGAAGCACCATATGCAACGTCTAGGGTCAGATTTAATAGTATATGTTGCGTTATTGCAGAGTGTATTCACCCTATACCAATATACAATTTCAAATCATTATATCACGTCCATTTATCGCCAATCGGACGGCACAGGAGTTGCAGCTGTGATGAATATGTACTGGAATGTACATAAACTATTTTGTAAAAATACGAAAATGCTTTTTTTTTGGTTTTATTACAACACATCTGGCCAAATAATAATTAATAACATAATTTTATAGACTTTCATATTTTTTTAACCCCTTCAAATGTTAAAACAAAATTGGACCGTCCATTTTGTCTCTAATTTTGAACGGTCGATCTGCGATGAAATGACTCAAAATTTATTTTAAAATGATCAAGAGTTAACATAGAACCAAGTTAGCACAAAATATAATAAGTTATGTTGTATATTGGTTTCGATCCACCGCAAAGTATTTATAGCCATTTGATGCTTCGATGTTCTATCGAGTGGATGGAGGGGTGAATAAATACTTTACTTGATGAAACTTTCCCGCAAGACATTAAATACAGTGTTCTTCGATTCCAACGGTTCCGATCGATCTCCGGGACCATTATTTTATTACATATTCATTTCCCCTTCCATCAAGAGTGTATGTTTCATATTGATACATAGAAGATGTCATCATATATATGCAACTCACATTTAATTGCAATACTAAATTTTAGGTATAAAATCATCTTACTATGAAATAAATTACAACATTGTTATTCATTATTGTATAACTATTATTATTATTATTATTATTATTTTCATTATTTTCATTATTTCTTTAATTATAACATTGACATTAATTCTCACTAAATACATAAAATACTAATCATATACTATTATGCATCAAGAAACAAGGAAATACAATAATAATTTTTTAATTAAATCTACACATTCAACTTAAAAATAACAAACAAAATTATTAAATTTCTGAAATAAAATATACAATGACTTATATTAATGACCTACAAGTATTCATCATATTAATCACAAATTAAAAATAACAATTTTCAGATCAAGTTGCTGTGTACTTAACCCATTCAACAAGGATTTTGAATGAAACTTCAAAGAGAGCTACTTCATCTATTGGAAGCGCAAATCTGACTCAATCCAAAGGAGACCGACTACTCTGCGCGTAGCCATTACCGCTCTGTTTTTAATCTAACTTAGGCGCTACACTGAAATTTCATTTCCCCCCATTCTCAATTTTGGGCGCCCGTTGTCAAGTCACGCAGCTTGAGTTTCCGATCTCTGTGATATCGGATACCTTGAGTTTCCGATCAACAAAAATCTCAACCGTTCATACACAATTTGCAATCATCTCAAATTTGGAACGCTATCTAGGATCAGGACACGATGGTTGCACAAATAATGGTGTATCTCAGAGGATTAGTGCCACAGGGTTATCTTGCTCCTTTACCACATCGATTTGGTCGAGAGAAAACATAACCAGCCGCCATTAACCTCCTCTCTTACCAAGAGAAAATTTCGCCTTTCACCATCTGAGAAAATTTCGCAAATTTATGCAGCAAGGAAGTCTCACAATCTCTCTCACTTCCACTGCGCCCTAATCTGAGAAAGACATTAGGTACTGATCTCTCCTTAATTACTCAATATCTTCCTCTTATTTTCCTTTTGATTAGAGAATGTTCCCTTTGTAGTAATGAAAGAACTATGTGCCAATCTGGGCATATATGTGTAAATTTAACCTAATTTGTTGGGATTTAAGCTAATTGTACAAGCAAATGGAATTTAGGCAAATTCTGTGACTGTGCAACGGTTCCTAATTTTGTACAATCAAATTTTTGTATTTCGCTTCAATGCAACTTTTTAGTTATTGGGAAACCTTTCAGCAAGACACATTATTAGGGAAGCTTTCAGGGCCAGTCTAATTTAACAAACCTAGATTTTATAACTATCATATTGGAATTGGTCTTAAGGTGTTTGATAAAATGCTCAAGTCAAAGTTTCCCTTCTGTTTGGTCTAATTTCACTATTTATGCTTTCGTGTATGTATTACGTGTTTATGTAGAACATTTTCTCAATTTTTTCTTCCACAGACCATACTTATGCCTTCAAGATAATACATGTTGAACTAGCGAGTTGGATGAAAATTTACTATTTAGACCTTAGATACAGTTCATATTTTTTCATTAACACTTCTTCTGGTTTATATAATACACAGCAAAAGACTGATAGTCGCCAAAAATTTTCAGCATGAATTTAAGTTATTGGGAAAGCTTCCTGTAGTTATTACATTGTAGTTACACATCAATAGGGACTAATTTATGTTATTGGGAAAGTTACTTGTTATTACACATCAACAGTGACTAATAATTAGTTTAATTTTTACCTTTTATTTTTATACAATTGTAGTTACTTATTTTCTATTGTTGGTAGTGACAATCAATAAGTAATTGTACTTCACATATAGTGAAAATTCCTTATTTAATTTACCAATATGATTTAATTTTACCCTTTTTTCATATTTCTCATAGTAGTTACTTTAACACAATTGTGTAATTCATATTTAGATCAAACATCCAATTTGTAGATAACAGCTTCGTTTTCTCCTTTCCGGTAAAAGACAAATGGGTCGTCCCAAGAAATCTCAACTAACAAGGGCAAAAGCTACCAAATACGGCAAGGGGAAACGTAGTACAGCTCCTACACACTCGGTGCGTGGCGGCAGTTTGAATGATTCCCCGGAAGTTGAAATTACACCGTCTCAACCTCCAAAGAAGAAGGGACGAGGCGCTGGAGAGATAAGGCCGGTGAAAGAGGATATCGCTGACCGACCAGTGATATGGCGAGTTGGACCACACGAGTTCAGCTGTGCAAAAAGTGCAAATAAAATTACAGCAACAATCACTAGGCTTGCCCTAAAATACATGCCTGCACCATTTAGATCTTTTCACAGCTTCGATAAGACAATAAAGGACAAAGTGGAGAGGGACTTTTTGGTAACCTTTTTTTTTATCTTCATGCTTACCGATCACATACTACTACATCATTTCCTGTATGTTGCTTTGTTTGGATGCCTAACCCAATTCCATCACAGTACCAGAATTACACCATATACAATAAGTTAAAAGCCGGTAAATTAATGTAGTTAACGCATCTCAGCTGTCTGATCAGGATCCGAGTCAATCTGATCTGTGTTGAAACTCACGAGTCATATTTAATATTCGTGCCAACACAAAATCAGACGGTCCAGATTTATGCTGCATTAACTCAAAAGTTGAGTTAATGCAGAGGATACGAATTCCACTTTACAGGCAAGGAGCATCGCTTCCAATAATAATAGAAGGATTTTGATTGAAATATCGTAGTGCCTGTGTATGTAATCATGAAGGAATATAGAAAAGTACACCTTTCTACAAATCAACATCATGTGGAAACCTTTGTTTGGCAATGACAATAACTCCTTGATTTTCTATTTATCTGAACTACCAAAACCAGTGGCCTTTTACGAACAAAGAATGAGTCTAGTTGTTTAAAAGGTATTAAGAGGGGGTAGTTGTGATATTGTTCTGTAATACAAAATAAATTACTGATCTAAAGTAGAAAAGACACTAATTTAAAACGAATTTTTTTTTGCACTTGAGAACATGTAATCATACTTGTCAATTTATCAAATAAGACATAATAATGAAAATTGACTGGGGTTATATCTGTAAAATATCCTGAAATATATTGATGATATATGAATATCAACTAGGAATGTCATTTGGTTACCTATCAAAACCCATAAAATAAAATTGCTAAATGGCCAATATAATGATTTTTAAACTGTACCATATCCGTTAAGGACATATTTGAGTAATCGTTACTATATCTATAATTTTGCCTTTTTCATTTTGAATGCATTTTAGCATGTTATGACACTTGTCAAATGAGTTTGTTGTCGATATATAACCTATCCCTATTAAAAATTATATTGTGCTCTTTGGAAATATGACAAATATGAGGTGTGATTTGCAAGATGAACGATGATAGTGATGTGGATTAAAAGCAGAGACAGACTCCAACATAACAAATCCAAGTGGGAACAGGGTAGAGTATGAGATGTGAATTCATCATTCTTCAAATTTAGACTATATTTTAAAAATATGGAAAACAAACAAAAGTAGCTGAGATTTGTTTGTGAAAGAATAGCAACATACAAACAAAGGGGTTCTATCGGCTTTTAACTTATTGTATATGGTGTAATTCTGGTACTGTGATGGAATTGGGTTAGGCATCCAAACAAAGCAACATACATGAAATGAAAAGGTCAAAATAACAAAGGGATAGGTTCAATTTCTAAAGAAAGAACTATTGATTTCAAAATGGAGGGAGCATATAAGGGTGCTATATAAAGTTCCCTTGACTGTCTGAAATAGGATTCCAATGTCTTGTCAGCAATCGTTCTTTATTTAGTAATAACCTTCCCAAATATGCTTGAAATATGGCTTTCTAAACAAGGTTCCCTTGGCTGTAATAAATAAGCCTACATCGTGGCCAAGGGCTGTCAGTAATAGGGTTTCTCATCAAATAATTACATTTTGAAGAGTAAAAATTGGATGATGTTTTATAATCTTCTTGAATGTAGGAGAGATACACATACCACGAAGATGAAGATGTTGACTGCTGCCGTGCAGTACTCGATGCCATAGCAGCCAAAAGGTATTGTGAGGAGCTGGGTACAGCAAGGAGGAATCGTATTAAAAAATACAGGTGGGACATTGTTTCTTGGAAGACCGATGTGCCGCATTGGTCTGTAGTGCCCGAATTTTGGCGAGGTCTTTGTGATATCTGGTTCACAGAAGAGTGGCAAATGGTCAGTAAACGAAACCAGTTAAACCGCACCAGCTCTGGTGGTACGATCTCCCACTACGCTGGATCAGCTAGTGCTCACCAACATTTTGAGAAACTGGTATTCTGAACACTTACGCTCCAATATTATAATTATTTCAACATTAAACATTCATCTAACATTTAATTATCAAACTTGCTTTTCATCTACAGACTAAGCTGTTCAATGGGAGAAAGCCAACCATGGAGGACCTTTACATCCATATGCACTGTGCAAGAGAAAATGGCGTATCACCGGTTGTGGCTCAAATTAGTACGGCCAAGGAGGGTGTGGCTGAAGATAATGAAAACAGTGATGGTAATAGGGAAGTGGATCCAAGCTGCGAGGAGAGTACAATGGAGTTCGATATCAACACCTTGCAATTTACAAACACGGAAAAGGAAAATGTTTATGTAAGTTCAATTTACAAACACTGATTACCATTACAAATATAAAGGACTGGTAAGATGAAACATGTGGAAAGGGTAATTAAAAATGATGGAAGGGTAATTAAAGATGAAGGGTAAGGATGGAAGGGTAATTTAATATTAAGGGTAATTTAAGATGAAAGGTACATGTACAAAATTATTTGCCTCAACCCATTTAGCATGTAATGCCCACAATCCACAAAATACAAATCCTTTTCCAATTGGATTATTTTCGGCATTCCTCATATAAGAGCTTGATACTGGTCACTACAGCAGGCTTAAGGCACTGTCAATTTTATGTTAACTTAACAAATTCATTGCCATCTCATTTTCACAACATAAGTCTCGTGCCTCTTAGACATCTGCCTCTATATATAAAATTTCTCTTTCTCAATTTTCACTTTAATACATCTTTATCATTTGTTCCAACTAATAGATGAAGGTTAAGGCAATGAAGGCTGATCAGGCCAATGCGGAATTGGACGAGAGCGCCTTATTTCTGACAGCCCTTGGCGGACCAAAACATGGCCGCGTTGTAGGCTTTGGAAGCGTGATAGCACCAATCAAAACAGCAAACAACCGAGACAGGCAGAACAACACCTCTTCTGTATCCGGGTTGACAAATTGTGGGCAGCAGGAAATCTTCACTAGGTCAGAAATGAATGCGATGATGGAAGAACGTGATCGTCATATCGCCGAGGAGCGTGCTCAGATGAAAAGGGATCAAGCACAGAACCTATTAATGTTCGCCCAATTGTACAAGACGATTGGGATCCAACAGCTTCCTTCACAGGTATGTCTTTACAGATTAGTGGCGAATATGGGTTCTTTCAAAACATCCGACTCCTTTTATAACATGGAAATAATGGCACATATTAGATTGCACTTTTTATAACAACAGCCTTTTAGAACAACTAATTACCTGTATTTTCACATTTTCTAACTTATGCACCAGCTACCCCTTATGAACCAACACCTGATGGTATAGTAGGAAATATGGGTTAGGTGCATGGTCCCACCTCTCAACTGATGGTAGTCACAGCTACCAACAGGTGAAAAAAAATCTAAGTGATTTTAATGTTACAAATCTGACAGGATGATCTCACATCTCAACCATCTCAAGAAGTACCCTCACACCTGGAAATGGAATTCAACCAGGTAAGTACCTTTACAATGTTGGTTGAACAATGCACTTATTTAAGTTATTTTTGTGGCATCAACTGCATCATTTGAAAAACAAGCTCAATGTAACTTGGTCCCCTTAATTGGTAATAGAATAATAAGTTGTTCAGAGGCTTCAACTGCATAAATAATTGTTATAACAATAACATGTTCTAATATAACAATTTGATATACATAGGATGCTGCTGGTTCCATACAACCAAATCAGGGGCCTTTCCAAGCATTGCTGAGTTCTCGGAATGTACAAGAAATTGCCGGACATGATGCTGCAATGTCCGATTGGTTGGCCAATCAACCTTCAACATGAAGCAGGGAGGTCTAGTGTGGTTGGCAACATTAAGGGTAAAGTATTTTGGTAATATTTTGGGTATATTTTGCAATCTCAGTGGGGGTTTGTTTTATTTTGTTAATGCTTGAAAGGTGGGTATATTTTGGTTATATATAGAAGTTACTCTTCTTCTTATCTTCTTATCTTGGTAATTGTTTGAAAGGTGTTGTTTTAGTGTCTTTATAATATTGGAAAAATGTATGATGATTATAGTCTGTTGGTTATATATCGAAGTTAATTCTTATCTTGTTAGTCTGTTGGTTTTTTATGTAAATCTTGTTGAATGGTGATCTGGGAATTGGTAAACAGTAATGGGTTGGTACCAAATTGGTACAGGGAGGGAGGATTGTAAAATTCGATTATGCTTTATTGCCTCCAAGTAACTCATTTTAGACGTCGCCCTATCCACGTAAATATCGGTAATTTATTGCATGCAAAAAGTGCAAATCATATCCTTGCAAATAGTCGGCCATGTAATAACTACATATTCTTCTAATAACGAAATCATCTTCCCATGCAAATAAACATATGGGGCCCACGTTAACTAGCCTTGCAAATAATCAAGTTTGATGCCTTGCAAATAGTCAAGTTAACTAGCCTTGCAAATAGTCACGTTATTTATCCTTGCAAATAGTCAAGTAGGTCCCACGTTATCTCTCCTTGCAAATAGTCTAGTGGGTCCCGCGTTCCCTTGCCTTGCAAATACTATGGTGGGACCCACGTCCGCTGCCCTTGCAAATAGTATGATGGGACCCGCACTCTCTTCCCTTGCAAATACTCCAAACTGGGTCAACTCTCGAAGTAGTTGCATGGCTAGTTATTGCATGCTAAACGTCATGTAACAGACTTTTTGCATGGCTGCCCTTGTAAATACTGACTATTTGTATGGAGGGTATTTGCATGGTTCCACTTGCATGTCTAAGGCCATGTAACAAGCCATTTTGGGCCTTGTTACATGCGTAAGGCCATGCAACAAGCCATTTTCGTTGTCATGCAATAAAAGATTATTCTAGTAGTGCGAGTCATCAGTTTAATCTGATACGAATCTCAAAACAGACTCCTAATATCTAAACATACATCAAATTCAAATTCCATGGAGGATACATATTCAAAAATTGTATGCATAAAACGTTTAAAAATGTTATCTCAATTCTCAATGGATCTCAAGATTGCAATATGGTAAATTAAACATATAACAAAAAAAATTCTGAAACTTTTTACACATTGAAAATTGTGATAATAACTTTCCGAAAACCTAATATATAAAATTCCGTATAAATGCACTTGTTTGTACAACAAAACTATATAAAATAAATTTCGTAGAAGTCCTGAAGGAAGTGACTGCTGTAGTAATGTTCAAAGAAAGAAAGAAAGAAATAAAATCTTTTGTTAAATCCAAAAGGCAAAAGGTTCACACTGTTCTTGACAAAGCTATTGTGCTTTGCAAAGTAAAACCCCCTCTTTACTTTGGATCATATTTTGCATTTTGAAAATTCAAACAACCGATCCGAACCGTTCAACATGTTCTAAATATTGAAATGTGCTTGCAGGCTAAATTTTACATTTTTTGGAATATTTTTACTATTTATTAAGCCACTTTGAAAATCGCTGATCCGGTGGTCCAGAAAATTTTGAAGACAAATCTTGTTTTGTTTTGTTTTTTTTCTTTTTCCTAGTACGGCTACGCTGTCTGTTGGTATCCTGATTTAATTTTGTGCTTGTTTGTGCTTATATATGAACATTTTTATATATTATATATATGTTAATGTGATCTTCGATCTATTATAAGTTTCTGATTAAGAAAAATATCAAATATTGTATTTTGTTTATAACGAAGCACATCGATCTTTCTATAATTTTGATTGGGCCCAACTTCTGATTACGCTGTCAGTTCTATTCTGATTACGCATTTAGACTTTACAGTTTATTGTTTTCATTTGTCAATAATATTGACGTTCTAGAATCTAAATGTAACGGAGGAGTTGATAGAGGTGTCTCTAAAATTCATTTATATGATTATCGAATCAGTACCATATTTCATAAGATAGATACATATATGACAATTGATACATATATATAGAGTATGGCTAATGTGCTTTCTGTAGAACTTCGGCCTCGTGCTTCCGGAGGCATATCTTAGTGTTTGATGTTCAAACAACAAATTCAAACCATTAGATATTCAATCTATATTAAAATGTACTTGGAGACCATATGATCTGGAATTTTCAAAGTGGCTTAATAAATAGTAAAAAAATTTCAAAAAATGTAAAATTTGGTCTCCAAGTACATTTTAATATAGATTGAACATCTGAAGGTTTGAATTAGTTATTTGAACATCAAACACTAAGATATGCCTCCGGAAGCACGAGGCCGAATTTCTAGAGAAAGCACATTAGC
>JAJGRW010000060.1:123836-301816 GCA_025461045.1 Carex parvula
AAGATAAGCACTTGTTACCAGCTACATTTACAACATTCCTCTCTACATTATATATGGTACAGAGCATGCTCATGAAATTTCAAAATTACACCGGTCTTTACACTTTGCTCTTATGCTCGGGTCTATGCGTGTACTCAAAATCGAGATGACAAATGCTCGCTCTACCTCTGGCAACTGCTCCAATTTCTCCTGCAGCGACTCGCCAATATCATGCGCCTGGTTTGAGAGGCATTTCACTCGGCAACACTATGTCAACCTCCACAAAGTAGTGGGTCCCGAATGTGTACGCACGCACTGTGTCTATGTGCCGAATTTCCTCGTTGTGGTTCCATACCAGGTATGTTAGTTTTGTCAGGTACTCAGCCGGTGCCGCTTTGCCGATCAGTGTCCTCACATTTTCTAACACGGTTCTCGCCCATGTAATGATCGTATATAAAGCAATCTAAATAAATAAAAATAACATAAGTATTATAAATTAAAGAAAAAAATGATTGAAAATGAGAATAACAGTTTGAGATGATTTGTGATGCTATGGTACTATGCATAGCACAGATTGGTCTGTACAATGAATCAATATCTTTGTTTTCAAAGTTCAAATAGTCGATCCGAACCGTTCAACAATAATCTCCATATGAAAATGTACTTGCAAACTAAATTTTCTGATTTTTTTACTATTGTTTTAGATATTGATCCATAGTACAGACTATTCGGCACTATGCATAGTACCATAGCCTCACTCTGAGATGATATAAAATTACCAAGATAGCCCCAACGGGGTCCATCCACCAGTAGTAGTGCGCCGCGAATAAGGACGAGACAAGACCGATGGAGTTAGTAATGACATCAAAGAAATGGTCCTGTGCATAAGCTCTGACGATTTCATTTTTAAACGAACGACAATATATCATCAGCACAAATTTCACTATTGTCACCGAAGCCATGCTGCCCACCATCCACATCTCCCTTTTTTTGTCAAATGTTGTGTGCTCCTACACACAGAACAAAAACAAGAAGTTTAATTTAGCTGACTTTATTTTGTGCCAAAAAAATCAAATATTATAATAGAGAAATTGAATAATTGCTATACATTTGTAACAAGTTGACGGCCAGACTCGATAAGTACTTGAAAGCCAAGTGTACCCATGACCGATGCAAAAACAATTATTCCCTGCACAGTTTAAACAGATGATATTATCTTTTATGCTACACCAATACATAATAAAAAAAAATTATAAGAGAGAGACATACTACAGGTTGCATTCGCTTCTTTCCAATCGGGTAATGATACTTGTTGGGTTTCTTCATCGCATACGAGGTGAACCAGAGAATAAGACCCAATAAGAGATCCAATAAGGAATCAAGGGTTGATGCAATTACTGCCATATGATGCCAGAACCTTGCTAATAAAAAGTAGCAAGTTTACAAAAATTCGATATATATATTTATTGCCATTCTCTCACTTTTTGCCAACTCCTCCAACTCCGGCTGAAAAAATTAAGAAAGAAAGAATTTTGAGATCACTAGATAAAAAAGCAATTGACAGCATACATTAAAACACCCAAATTTCAAAAAAGAAAATAAAATGGTACATCTGTAGGAGTTCCATCCAAGTAGCCTAGTTCATGGATATTTTCCATTTCTGTGAACCCTTTAAGAAGGCTCTCCTGCTTCTTGTAGTATTTTGCAATTTTTTGTTGCTTCCCTGAAAATTTACAAAAACATTTATGCATATATTTAATTATTATAATAGGATCTTGTGGGAAGAACAAGAAAAGCAACAAACATAACTAAGTTCATTTATTAGCAATTTAGCATGCATATTTGTGCAATAAGAAGCTTCACAGAACATAGAGACATCAGGAGAATTTAAGAAAAAAGAGAGGACTTCCTGGTAAAAACTTGAATATTGTTAATCCAGTAGACTATAGGGATGAAAATGTGAAGTTTTTTTTTTTTTTTTTTTTGAGAAAGGAAAATGTGAAGTTTTACTTAAATCACAATAGAACTAGCCTCGCGGTAATTACAGTTTACATTAGATGTAATTAGAATTATGGCGCAACTACGCAGTTACTTATTGAAATTGAGCGGTTTGATTTTAATGGACAGTACGATTGAGATTAAATTGATAAATGAAACAACTGCGCCTTAAAAATATTGAAACTCGTTCAAGCCCCTCCAAAATTTTCAATTTACATCCTTCTTTGAGGAATTTTTCTTCACAAAGAAATGAAGGCACTATTTTAATCTACAATATAACATACATGTGATAAGTAAAATATTAATATTCTCAATAAACTAATTACTATGATAAGTTAAATATTTTAATCTATTATATTCTCAATACACTAAATACTTCCAGTGTTGTACCACTTGATTAATATAAATCTCTCTCCATAAAAATTAACAAAAAGAAATTAAACAGAGCTCCTCAGCTTGTGTGTGTGAAAGAGACTGAGAGAGAGAGCACCATAGGGTCTAAGGAAGAGGCGGGAGAAGAAAGGTTGATTGGGGGGTTTATCTGCAAAATCGAAATCACTTGCTTTTATTTGCCAGGCAGTTCCTGAACCGGATAGCTCCGTTTCCTCTTTCTTTCTGCCCACATCCATCGCCACTCTGTAATCTTTTCTCCTCTATTCTCTCTCGATTCTTTCTTCTTAGAGAAAAAGAGGAAAGTACGCTGCACAGAGACTTTGGAGTGCGGCCACCTATCTCCATTCTTTTATAAGCAATTATTTTTTCTGATTCTATTTTGATTAAAATAAAATTTTAGATTGAATATGAATCTTTGGATTAAATATTTTAATTCTCTGCATTGATTTTTTTTATATATAGAAGTCTTAAATTTATATAGATACGTAGCCACCACACATACAAATTATATTATTTTTTTATTGATTCTGATTTTTATTTTTTAAATGTTTTTAAAAAAATTAATTAGCTCTGTCTTCATTTCTTTCTAATTTTTTATATCATTTAAGAAATATTATTTCTCATTTTATATGTTATTTAAGTAATATTTTTTACGTGTAGATGTCATGTAAGAAATGTTTTTTGTCATTTAATTTGTTTTTTTATAAAATTATGTTATTTTGTATGAGAATCTTTTTGTTTTCTTATAATATATCTCCACTACAATTTACAGACACGACACTAGTTCTTTATTGTATGTATAATCAGAGAGTGGCTAATATCAAAACGTTTGCACCAAGCCTCTCGTGCAACCAAGTTGTTTTCAGGTTTTCAAAGTCCAAACGGTCGATCCGAACCATTAGATGTTCAATCTATATTAAAATCTGCTTGGAGACCAAATTTTACATTTCTTGGAATATTTTTACTATTTATTAAGCCACTTTGAAAATTGTTGATCCGGGTGAACAGTAAAAACAGTGCAACTAAATTCTGGATCATGTGATCAGCAATTTTCAAAGTGGCTTAATAAATAGTAAAAAATTTCCAAAAAATGTAAAATTTGGTCTCCAAGCAGATTTTAATATAGATTGAATATCTAATGGTTCGGATCGACCGTTTGGACTTTGAAAATCCGAAAACAACTTGGTTGCACGAGAGGCTTGGTGCAAACGTAATGATGGATGATCCGCAGTTTTTTCTTATTGAAATCTTTACAGTTTTGATGTTTTTATATTTGTACCTGAAATTTTTCTGATTTTACACTAAATTGTATTATGGTAACAAGAGAGAGGTTACGATACTATGTATAGCACACTTTGATTCATATTGCGAATCCATATCTTTATTTCCAAATAAGATAAAAAATAACTAATTTAATTTTAAAGACAACCAATTAACCAATTAAGTATTAATATGTACAACATAAATATTAATAATAATTATTTCAAAGATAGATATTAAAATAAACACTTAAAAGATCACTCAACACATCTCCCTTTCAAAAAAAAAAAAAAAAAAAATCAGGCATCACACGAGTCCCCGCTCATGAAACGAAGATGAATGTATATAAATTCAAATATGGCCTACGCCGGGCACACTACAGTATGGTTGGCTCTATGGAGAAACCAGGAACCTACTCAAACAAAGAATCTCAAATCATTTTCTGGAAATGAGAAGAATTTGATGAGAAAGCTCCGGGAAATCCAGATGTCAACAAAATAGAATCTATTCTTCATTTCTTCTTCTATCAAGGTAAAATTAATTACCTAGGACATGGGTTATTATTCAATAATAAAAATAATAATTATATATTACCTAGGAGCTACGACAGTTGTCAGACTCTTATTGGACCAACCTGATGCACCCGCGTACGTACGGTTGGTTATAAGTCTTTTTTTTTTTTTGAGTAGTTTAAGCCCGTAGGCATGGTTATAAGTCTTCGAATCTTTAAAAGAGTGTGAAATTACTCTTGATAATAGTTGATATACGCTCAAATAAGATGTACATAAAAAATTTGAATGTGTTATAGAATTGCGAATTAGAATAATGGCATGAGTTCCATCTCTTTACATAGAGATGCATATTCAACTCTAGAAAATGACATCTAATAGATATCAGTGTGTACTGGAACTCTTTAATAAAAAAATTATTTATTTAATTATTTTAAACAATCAAACAAGCTCGAAAAATTAATAATCTATAATATGAATATATATTTCATCAAGGAAAGAACGGTTTGATTTTCTCTTTTGTTCAGGTAACATGAGGGGATACTGATTCAATTTTTCTCATGCTTTTCCAGCTTTTCAGAGTGTATTGTTCTACTTATATTTCATTTTCATCATACTTAATTAATTAACATCCTTGATAAAATGTCTACTTGTTCGATTGTCTTAGATTCTTAGATCAGATGTTGATTGATTGATATATTAAAAATAAAATAGAAGCTGCTGTCAATAGTACTGACTAGGTGCTTCTATTTGTCTATGTCAGGAAGAAAGAAAGAGATAGATAGATAATTACATGATATGATATTTGAGAGAAGTGTTTTGGAGGTATTAGTGCTTACTGCTTAGAATATGCTTTTCCAATTGAACAGGACGAATTGTCCTTGTGCACAAAATATCCCAAGAGCAACTAAATGAATTCCATTTGCAAAAAAGTTTTTGACTTTTTTAACTTGAAATGAAGATAGAAATTCATGGTAAGGACTGATATGTAGTATGCATATCACTATGTTATTAGAGGAGGGATCCACTTACAACAAATTTGAGTTACAACAAAGTTACAACATTCATTTTTTTCATTTTCAAAGTCCAAATCGTCGATCCAAACCGTTCAACATGATCTCCACAATAAAATGTGCTTGCAGATCAAATTTTACATTTTTTTTGAATTTTTTTACTATTTATTAAGTATTTTACAAAAAATAGCCATACTTAGACCATTGAATTTTGTACCCATCTTAATAAATAGTAAAAAAATTCAAAAAAATATAAAATTTGATCTGCAAGCACATTTTATTTAGATAATCATGTTGAACGGTTTGGATCGACGATTTGGACTTTGAAAATGAAAAAAATGAATGTTGTAACTTTGTTGTAACTCAAATTTGTTGTAAGTGGATCCCTCCTCATGTTGTTATTATTATTATTATTATTATTATTATTATTATTATTATTATTTTATTTTCACACTCCACTTGTTTAAATGACGCATACCGCAGTCAACTTATTTCATTTTCATGGTAAGGAGTAAGGACTGATATGTAGTAGAAATTTAGGGGTGCTCATATTGACACTAAAATTATTATAATCAACACAACACAATTCAAAAGATCTAATTAATAGACAACTTTACCCTCTTCTATTTTCCTTATTTCAATTTATTTTGCTTCTTTAATTAGCAAGTATTTTTTTAGAATCTTTTGAAAAAGAAACAACTCACCATAGTAAGAAAATTCATACTTGTCCGCATTTGTTTTTAGTATATAGGACAAAATTTCAAGCTTATATGTATTTCCTTTAATTAGTAATTATAAACCCAAATCACCAGCTAGAGTAGCAATTAAAGATTAATTGTTTCTTTAATTTCCTTTGAAACTAAAAGAAAGGAAATTTTAAACAAAATATTTTGTTATTTGATTATGAAAAAACTTTTGTTTTACATATGGCTTAATTTGTTGTTTTTAGCTTAGTTGATTGTTTTGTTGTTTAAAAACCTTTAATATATACTTAGTGCATTATTTTGATGTTTGTAATTGTCATATATAATGAACTTGTAAATAAAAAAAAAGGGTTTGTCATGATATAAAAAAAAAGCTTGATTACTCTAAATTTCCAATAAAATTACTAAAAGGTAAAAAAGATTTAATAATTGTTTCTCATCTGGACTTAGATAGCTACGAGAATATTTATGTCCCCATTAAAAATATTTAACTGATCTACTAGGGCATTAATTAATTGTAGAAGATATTTGTTTCCTACGTGGGATTGTCTCTTAAGGAAATTAATATTGCAAAATAATTAAATTAACATATAAAAACCCAAAAATGTAAAATAAAACTAGTAAGAAAAAGTACAACCAATATATAAGGTACATACCATGCCCTCTTTTAAAAACTCTAGTGACAAGTGGCTGTTCTTGAGGCCGCTCCGGCATGCGAAAGTCGCTGAACCGGAGACGCCACGCGGACGCCGGTTCCATATCCACATGTTCTTCGCTTCCCTTCTTCATTGGAGAGAGAGGCACTTTCTCCATCTAGGTAACCTGTTAATTTTTGTAAGAGAGAATAGATGTAAGAAAACAATTTTATTATTGCAATCTTAATTTCAGATTTTACATATATCTCTATTCATAAAGAAGAACAACAAAACTAGCCGTTATACTATTAATTACAACTACCAACCACTAACCACTAACTCCTAGTCTATTAATTCTAACTAGCCGTTATTTACAATTTTAAATTATAGCCGTTATTATTTTTAACATAACCAATGAATTGTTGGTACCAACGAAAGGGTTTTAATTTCTTCTATATTTCGTTTCTTTTTGTGGTGTCTTGCATGGAGATATTGAGAAAAGATTGTGAGAAATGTTAGGTTTAAAAGTTGAGTTGCCACTAAATTAATTAAATTGTAGAGGCGCCAGATTAATTGATGGTGGGGGTGGTTATGATTTTACAAAAGCAAAATTGCTTTCCGTCTCCGCATGCATTATATCACCGTGATTTTTATTTTTACCCAAAAAAAAATATATTTTAATATAAATAACCACGTTTTTAAAAGATTTTTATTTCTACCCAAACCGCAAATATTCCTAGCGGCTTGAATTATTAATTCAAGCCGCATATATTCCTTGCGGTTGAATTGTTAATTCAAACCGCAAATATTATATTGGTGCCGGTTCGTTCAAATGTTCGTTCAAATGTATTATATTGGTGCCGGTTCAAATTTATTATTTTATTAAATGGTAATTTTTCACCGATAACCCTAGAAATTTATTCACCGATAACCCTAAAGTTATTTTTATTACAAAGAATTATATTATAAAAACTTATCAATAATATAAATGGAAATGGTATTTTATAAATGGAAATGGTATTTTATGAGGTAGTTTATTTTATATTATTGATAAGTTTTTATAATATAATTCTTTGTAATAAAAATAACTTTAGGGTTATCGGTGAATAAATTTCTAGGGTTATCGGTGAAAAATTACCATTTAATAAAATAATGAATGAAATTTTATATTATGATAAGTTTTTATAATATAATTCTTTGTAATAAAAATAACTTTAGGGTTATCGGTGAATAAATTTCTAGGGTTATCGGTGAAAAATTACCATTTAATAAAATAATAAATGAAATTTTATATTATTGATAAGTTTTTATAATATAATTCTTTGTAATAAAAATAACTTTAGGGTTATCGGTGAAATTTCTAGGGTTATCGGTGAAAAATTACCATTTAATAAAATAATAAATGAAATTTTATATTATTGATAAGTTTTTATAATATAATTCTTTGTAATAAAAATAACTTTAGGGTTATCGGTGAATAAATTTCTAGGGTTATCGGTGAAAAATTACCATTTAATTAAATAATAAATGAAATTTTATATTATTGATAAGTTTTTATAATATAATTCTTTGTAATAAAAATAACTTTAGGGTTATCGGTGAATAAATTTCTAGAGTTATCGGTGAAAAATTACCATTTAATAAAATAATAAATGAAATTTTATATTATTGATAAGTTTTTATAATATAATTCTTTGTAATAAAAATAACTTTAGGGTTATCGGTGAATAAACTTCTAGGGTTATCGGTGAAAAATTACCATTTAATAAAATAATAAATGAAATTTTATATTATTGATAAGTTTTTATAATATAAGTCTTTGTAATAAAAATAACTTTAGGGTTATCGGTGAATAAATTTCTAGGGTTATCGGTGAAAAATTACCATTTAATAAAATAATAAATTTGAACGAACCGGCACCAATATAATACATTTGAACGAACATTTGAACGAACCGGCACCAATATAATATTTGCGGTTTGAATTAACAATTCAAACCGCAAGGAATATATGCGGCTTGAATTATTAATTCATGCCGCTAGGAATATTTGCGGTTTGAATTAATTATTAAAATATATTTTTTTTTGGGTAAAAATAAAAATCAAGGATTATATCACTCACACGTGTTTATGATGAGTATGCCTTCACAAATTATATGATACATATATTTATTACGATTCAATTCGCTAGAAGGAACAAGATGTACTTGTAAGAAGAAACAAAAAATATATGAAAACAATGCAAAGTCTATATATAGTTTTTGTATAATAATTTTTACGGTACCAAAATAATTAGAAAGAGGCATCACGTAAATCAAAACGCTGAGTTTTTTTTTTCAATGCTCTACATTAAACAATCCTAGATACAAAATAAAAGGTGGGTATCAATAGAGGCATCACGTAAATCAAAACGCTGAGTTTTTTTTTTCAATGCTCTACATTAAACAATCCTAGATACAAAATAAAAGGTGGGTATCAATTGCTTAGAATTTAATTTGTAGTATATACTAGGGGTGCAAACGGATCGGATACGGATCGGATAGTCGTAAAACCATATCTGTCTTTGCTTTTATTTTTTGGATACGGATACGAATCAGATATTAGATGAATATGAATCGGATATTAAATGGATACGGATACAGATATCCGCTTTTTATAATAGTGAATAACATAAAAAAGTTCATAATATGAATCTGGCTAATATGCTATGCATATATAAGGGCCCCTCCGTGCTACGGCTCATTTTTTGAGTTTTCAAAATCCTAACAGTCGATCCGAACCGTTCAACATGATCTCCATATAAATATGTACTTGCAAACCAAATTTTACATTTTTTAGAATTTTTTTACTATTTATTAAGCCACTTTGAAAATCGCTGATCCAATGGTCCAGAAAAATTTACTGTTGTGTACAAATTACTGTTTTTTCAAAGTGGCTTAATAAATAGTAAAAAAATTCTGAAAAATGTAAAATTTGGTTTGCAAGTACATATTCATATGGAGATCATGTTGAACGGTTCGGATCGATCGTTAGAATTTTGAAAACTCAAAAAATAAGCCGTAGCACGGAGGGCCCTTAAATATGCCTAATTCTTGAAGTAGCCTAATTCCTAAATTACGTGAAGTAGCCTAATTCCTAAATGAGCACGGCGACTTGGTGCTCATTTAGGAATTAGGCTCATTTAGGAATTTAGGAATTAGCCTAATTCCTAATTTCTTAAAAAATATGTATATATATCATAAGAATTAGGTGATTCAGTTGCACCGTCTGAATTACGTGTATGAGTCTAAATTCATTCTTTTATATATATCTTTTATAAAAGTATGAATACCTAAGATATGAATAGTCACGCCACGTGAGTCACGCCGTGCCTAAACGTGCCACGACCATACGTGGCTCGCGTGACTCGCGTGACCATTTGATCATAATTTAGGTTAGTTTATTCAAGATTCACCATTAAATCAATATCTAAGTCATAATTACACGTGACTCGCGTGACTACGTGTCGTGCTGTGCCGTGACTAAATCTTTATGTACCGTGCCGTGCCGTGCCAAAGTTTCAAAAGATGAGCATGGCATGGGACACGCGAGTCACGGCACGTAACTGACACACGTGCCGTGCCGTAACCGTGCCGTTCCGTGACGGAGCCGGCTCCGCCGTGCCATTTTTCCCACTCTATATGTACTCATTACCTGGTAGAAATTCAGAGCACGCGTGGTTAAAATCAGATGGCTCACATTATCAAGCTTGAAAACAGAAAATTCATCTATATATGTGGCTTGATGTGAAGCAATTCACTCTAAAGTGTATAACGGGTCAAACACAACAATGAAATATCTTGTACAATTAAATATTGCGCAAAAAATCCTTATTTATTCATGGAAAGTTGAATGTCATACTTGTTTAATCTTGTCATCAAACACACTTCTTGTGTATCAAACACGACAATGAAGGTATAATCTTGTGATAAAATGCATTTCTTATGCATCTATTTTTGTAGTGATATATACTATATGTGGATATGGATATATATTACATACTTAAAATAATATTATTTAATAAATAAGTATTCAGAGATTTTATGACTAAGATATTAAAAATGAAAAAAAAAAACATATGTTGATATAGCAAGATATTTGAGTAAATCAAAACATAATATTAGAAGTATCTGAATATTAATGCGCAATCAAAAGACTTTTAATAGCAAAACAATTTTGATATAACCCCACATTCGATTAACTAAAAATTGATTCACCATCAATTTATAAGAAATATAGGTGTAAGATACAATGAAAATCATTGCCAAAACTTAAAAATGAAAATCTTAATTAACACACTCCTTTTGCATTTTGCAACCAATCTTTTTGTATTTTGTAACTTGGTTAGTTTTATATTTGATTTGTTTTTTTTTTATTTCACCACTTTTTTTTTTCTATTGACCTTACCATAAATTGTTTGTTGAGAATAAGAAGATCAATGCTGATTAATTTTATAATTAGAAAATAGTTGGTGTTGTTTATATTTGATAATAAGTGGTTGGACAAATATATGGGTTATCAGTAATAAATTTCTTGAATATCATAAATATGACAATTATTATGTAAAGATTCTTATCCAATTTAAGCTGGAAAATTGTACTATAAATAAAAGTTATTTATATATAGCAACAATCGTGAAGGAGGATTGAACCGGTATTACCATGTTTATTGTATAACAATTATAATAAACTTAAGAAAACATAAATATGTGATTGAAGTTATTTTTTTGCTCTTTTATCTTGACATTTTTTTGCGAGAATTCAATCAACCACGGGATCTAGTAGCCCCATGATAGCTGGGAATTGCAATCTATATTTTTGTTTTTACGGAGTTATATTAATTTTTCTTAAGAATTTGAAGTTCTCTCATCTACTAAATTTTTTTTTTTTTGAAGGTCAGCATAGCTGACAATTGGATTGATTAAAAAGTTATTTACAAACCTCATATACTAAAATTAACAAAAGTAAAATTAAATGATAACATAGGTACAAGCAGGTCATTTTATATAATCGTTAGCTGAGCCAAAATTCATAACTTGCAAATTTTTACAAATTTTGTATGATCGTTTAATTTTCGGATATGTGAACATGTAAAATTATGTTATCTATTAAGGCTCGAGTTATAAGGGATTGGTGTTTAGTTTACATGACACTCTCGTGGCTTTGTAATTTGCATGACCCCTTTAGGTACATTAATTAATATTACATATATATAAAGGGAATTCATACATATATATGTTGAAACAAAATACGAAATACGTACCTTAGCTAAAGAATATAACTGTTACTATTTTAATTGCATTAATTTACATTTTGTTACAATTTGAACGGGCATACGCATAAGATGTTTATGATTATTGATATTTAAAAATATATATTGATAACTGTTTGAAAGCAATTAGTTGATAAATAAATTAATAATGAATCAAATATACATAAATTCAATCCTCTATTTGTATTTTATTTTACATTAAAATTATATACAAAGCTCTCTAAGAATATACGAAGCAAGATACTGAATTTTTTTTTTTATATACTATAGTATATATGTACAAGTACAAATCAGGAGAGCGGTAATTGCCTCTAATACTTTCTTGGTTCGACCTTGGTCCGGACCTGAGCAAGGCTTGTCCCATCAGCCATGTCGAATCAATCGGCGTACATTTGGACCAGATCAGGTGGGCCTGATCGGCCGAAGACCTTTTACTGTCGTAAAAATTACAGAGAATTCAATCGTATCCAACGTAAAATGATTTCAGGGTTTTTGGTTCTTCTGATCGATTCCTAGTTTTGGACTAGAGATCTGAATCAATGCAGTAGCTAAATGCGCTTTGAGGCCGGATGAGCATCTAAATGAAAAATTTCAATCTTATTAACCACACTGGTAAAAAAAAAAAACAAAGAAATACAAAATAAGCCTCGCGTTTTTGTAATTCATTGAGAATTTGAGATTATGTAGAAGAATTAGTGTCCCGATCAGTATTTAATTGTTGCAAGTGCATTGAGATTCAAGATATGGAGCCCCAAATTTTCAAGGCCATGTTACAATTCATATATACTGACATGTTGTTGCCTCCAAGCCATGATCATAACGACCAAGGCGTGGATGAAGATATTTTGGCTCGATCAGTATTTAATTGTTGCAGCTGATCGATACGCTTTGGACAGATTAAATCAGATCACTTCCTTATTTTAAATTATAAAGCATTCCTAATTTGACATTTGTTGTCTTCCATGCAACATGTTGTCTTCGAAATTCCCAATCCTGTTAATCGTGCAACAAGCTCGCTGGAATGAGCAATTACATGGTCAAAAGAAACACATTGGACGTGCCTTTTTTCTTACCTGATGACAAGGTTATATTCCAGAGGTGGATTTGTTTATCTACTTTTCGTCCTATAGGCAGGTTTATTTGGAATACATCGGAATTTCGTATGAAACTGGTAATTCCCAGAATTTATCTTCCCATCTTGACGTTCTACTTCTGCCACGCGGCGAGATATAACAATTGGATTGGGCATACTGATCTTCCAATTACCGACTTGGTGCCGAGTTCAGAAAATATACTTCGGCTATATATATTCATACGTTTAGGCTATATATATTCCTAAATGAGCCTAATTTACGAATACGAATACAGATTGAATACCATATATATTCATACGTTTAGGCACGGCGTGACTCACGTGGCGTGACTATTCATATCTTAGGTATTCATACTTTTATAAAAGATATATATAAAAGAATGAATTTAGACTCATACACGTAATTCAGACGGTGCAACTGAATCACCTAATTCTTATGATATATATACATATTTCTTATGATATATACATATTTTTTAAGAAATTATAATCTACAGACCACATTGAGTCTCTGATCGAAACCATATATATCAAATGAGATTTTGATTCATTTCAATAGAGTTGATTTAGAATTGAACTTTGCTGATCCAAAGGCACAAACCTACTGCCAATAATTCATAGCAAAGAGTTAAAAAATACACAAATTATTTCCAGATCTTATCACCAAAACCCTAGTTAAGATTTCAGAACATACAACCTTATACAAAGCAAACTTTGGAACATAAGACGGGATGTGACCTGAAATGAGAAGACGAAAATGTTTCCGACTTCTTTGGAGAATATGATTATGATCAGATTTTACCAATGCCGCTCCTCTTTTCAGGCCACAACAAGAAAGGGTAATAACCTATTTTTACTCCAATTATTTTAATTCTCATCAAATCTCTACCATTTTCATAAGAGTTCAGCTAGCATTTTTTTCCTATCAAATTCTGTCAATTTAATTCTCCACTCCTGCATGTTTCGTTCCCTTCCGATCAGCAAAGTTCGGAAATTTTCCAATTCCCTTTTGCCTTTTTGGTGTTCTCGTACCTTTTTTTTTTTATCAGAGTGTGAGTCTTTTTTAAGAACTCTCCCATATGTGCTAGGTGGTAAGTAGAGCGGAGTAGGCCTGATGGGCTCCAAGACCATCTGATCCGCTTTAAGATCTGTGTGCTCTGCTTTAATGTTTGTGTGCGCCCGCTTTAATTTTTGTTACACGGATTTTAAAACGGATAGGACTGTCTTGGAGCCCATCGGATATCGGACCTACTCCGCTCTAGGTGGTAAGTTTCCAGTAACAAAATTCCGATAGGGTGAGGTCTGACAATTCTGAATCTAATAGGTGCTTGGTGTTAGACTGCCTAGCTAACCATCTAGTAGGTCATTTAACTTCTTGTTCAAGGACTAGTTCCTTGAAGTAAAGCTTAAATCCTTGTGTTGTGCGTGCCCTTATCTCCATTCTATTATTAAGCACGTTGATGTCCTGATCCGCCAACGGCTACGATTGAAAGATGAAATTTCAGATTTAATATCAGCCCTCCAATCACATAATCTGTCATTTTTTGATTAAATTCATCTCTTTTATGTGTAGAAGTCTAAATTTAGTTAAAAATATATTCACCACACGAACTGCCACACGATACGTTACAATTAAAATTGAGCAAACTCTGAAATTTAGCAATATATTTCTCTCTTTCCTTATTTCTTTGTTTTCTTATTCCTCCCTCTTCAATTAAGCAGACTCCACCTTCCGTTTTCTTATTTCTTTGTTTCCTTATTCTCCGTTTCTATATGGGGTAGTGTAAATCTGAGGTGAGTGGAAATTTTTTTTGTACCAAACCGTCCTTTCATTGAAAAGGAAACAAGATATAGGATTACAATTTTCCAAATCATACTATCTGCCCCATCCAAAGAAAGTTATCGGATATGTACTATCAACATTAATTAGAAAGTTATAGGATTCCAAATTTTTTAAATTAGAAAGTTATCTTCAACCCATCGATATTTATGTCTGAGAGTAAATTTATGCAATTTATTTGCTTTTATGGTTGAGCAAAAAAAAAAAATTAACCATAAAAAAAAGTTGAAATTTTGAAGTTCTCAAGTCTGCTGCAAGCTAGAAGATCAAATTATTTAAAAATTAAAATTTTCAAGTTCCAACTCAACAACGATAATTCAAAATAATTAGTTTTATTTTTCAAACACTTTCAAGTTGTTTCTCTTTTATTTTGCAAATATAGAATTTACATGGTAATAAATAATAGCAATAATAAAATTACATATTAGCTTTTGTTCAAATTCAAAAAAAGTTATTTTTTTTATATATTCTATTGTTTACCAGATGAATATCGATGAGTTGGCAATTTCATTCGAACATGAAGACGAAAAACTTGGATTACTCAACTTCAAGTACAAAAATCATGAAGATTTAGAGCATTTTACTCATGTAAAGGATACACATTATGTATTTGTAGTTCAATCCAAGTATCAACAATGACTTTTTCACAAAAAGGAAGCTCCTAAAGAACTTATTGCTAACTTTATCTCAAATTCTGAGTTGATACTCGAACCAAAAGTTCCACACAACAAGTCAACAAGTGCAGGCTTCGGCGACCAAAAAAAAAAAAAATATTCATTAAATTCTACCAAGTAAGATCTTTCTAAATTTGAACTTGTGAAAGTATTGAAAAAACACAAGACATGTGCCAACAATCAAGCCCCTCGAGTCAATGAACCGGCAAATATTTTTTTTCATTTTTTTAGATTCTTAGTTATATTATAAAACTGATAATAAACTGTGTCAAGACATTCTATTCAAATTTATGTTGTTAAGAAAAAAATTAGTAGTGATTTTTATTTCAGGTTGTAAGTTGTTCAATTTTTTTTTATTCTACCTTTTATGTTTTGTTTATTAATTTTATAGTTTGAATTTATATGAATCTAAATGAATGTCTATTGATCATATCTCCATTCTTATATTATGCACGTAGTTGTCCTGATCCGCTAATGGCTGAAATTGAAAAATGAATTTTCGAATTGAATATCAGCCCTCCAATCACATATTCTATCTTCGTTTGATTAAATACATCTATTTTATCTGTAGAAGTCTAAATTTAGATAAAAATATATTTGCCACACAGACAGCTACATGGTTTTTCGCAATTAAAATTGAATGAATCCTAGCGATCCGTTTCCTTATTTCTCCTTACAACTATCTCTGATTCCTGCAATTAGATTATTTCCTTATTTCTCCATTTCCTCCGTTTCATTTCTCTTCTTCCTCTATATTTTCGAATTTTGTTTAGGGCTACTGTATCTTTGTGAATAGATGAAGAGCAGATCTTGTGCTGATGAAAATAATCATATCTTTCTGATCTGGAGAGAAAATGAAGAATATCAAGAATTTTCGTGTAGAGAAATGATCTGTTGAGAAATTTTCATTATTAAAATAATTTCTATCCAAAATATATCTGTAGAGAAAAAATTCTTGTTTGAATCATTTAATTATATTTTTTCCCAATTTTATTTCTTTACAAATTATTTTTTCTCAAAATCGTTTAATGACCTGTCTTGTTTTGGAAAAAATTAGATATTAAATCGTACAATAATACTTCAAGAATTTTTTTTCATGTTATATTTGATCCGTCTTTTTTTCATTTGTTGTTATTTCTTTTATTATTATTTATTATTTGGATCTTCGTTTTTTTTTTTCATTTGTGTCTTTTATTTTCATTTAAATATATTTTTTCTTAATTTTGTGTGAATGTAAAAAAACATGATCTCTTCATATTCTATTCAATTTTATAATATGTCCCGTTGCATCGCACGGGCACGATACTAGTTACTTGTTACGAAGATTGATGGATGATATTGGATCCGTCCACTGGTAATTATGCTGTCTTTCAAGTGCTATTATGGATAAATGTGAGAGGAGCCCGCCATGTTGGGCCTACACAGGCCTCATTTTCAACTTGTTGATCACTCTATAGCCTTTAGAGAATCCAGAAGTACCAAAACTAATCCCATCGAATGGAATGTCAGCCCAATTAATTTTCAATTTGTATATTTCATTGATTAAGTACTAACCGATGGAATAAAAAATATTTCTTCCCTAGCGTGGTGCTTGATAAAGAAATTACTATTTTCAAAATTTATGATATCAAACAAAAAATTCTGTATCAATCTAATAAAACATCTCTTACTTAATTTGGACATTTCCGGAAAATCTAATTAATAAAATCTTTTTTTGAAGATATTATATATATATATATATATATATAGAGTGGCTAAGGTCAAAGTGGTATGACCAAGGCCTTGGTGTTACCAATTAGTTTTTGCAATTTTAAAGTTCAAATAGTCGATTCAAACCGTTAGATGTTCAATCTATATTAAAATCTGTTTGGAGACCAAATTTTACATTTTTTGGAATTTTTTTTACTATTTTTTAAGCCACTTTGAAAATGTCAGATCCGGATGAACAGTAAAAACAGTGCAACCAAATTCTGGACCATGTGATCAGCAATTTTCAAAGTGGCTTAAAAAATAGTAAAAAAATTCCAAAAAATGTAAAATTTGGTCTCCAAGTAGATTTTAATATAGAGATCACATCTAACGGTTTAGATCGACCGTTTGGACTTTGAAAATCCAAAAACGACTTGGTAGCACCAAAGGCCTTGGTCATACCACTTTGATCTTAGCCACTCTCTCTCTCTCTCTCTCTCTCTCTCTCTCTCTCTCTATATATATATATATATATATATATAGCTAATGTGCTTTCTCTAGAAATTCGGCCTCGTGCTTCCGGAGGCATATCTTAGTGTTTGATGTTCAAATAACTAATTCAAACCTTCAGATGTTCAATCTATATTAAAATGTACTTGGAGACCAAATTTTACATTTTTTGAAATTTTTTTACTATTTATTAAGCCACTTTGAAAATTCCAGATCATATGGTCTCCAAGTACATTTTAATATAGATTGAATATCTAATGGTTTGAATTTGTTGTTTGAACATCAAACACTAAGATATGCCTCCGGAAGCACGAGACCGAAGTTCTAGAGGAAGCACATTAGCCATACTCTATATATAGGTATCAATTGTCATATATGTATCTATCTTATGAAATATGGTACTGATTCGATAATCATATAAATGAATTTTATAGACACCTCTATCAACTCCTCCGTTACATTTAGATTCTAGAACGTCAATATTATTGACAAATGAAAACAATAAACTGTAAAGTCTAAATGCGTAATCAGAATAAAACTGACAGCGTAATCAGAAGTTGGGCCCAATCAAAATTATAGAAAGATGTGCTTCGTTATAAACAAAATACAATATTTGATATTTTTCTTAATCAGAAACTTATAAGATAGAAGATCACATTAACATATATATAATATATAAAAATGTTCATATATAAGCACAAACATGCACAAAATCATACCAACAGACAGCGTAGCCGTACTAGGAAAAAGAAAAAAAACAAAACAAACAAGATTTGTCTTCAAAATTTTCTGGACCACCGGATCAGCGATTTTCAAAGTGGCTTAATAAATAGTAAAAATATTCCAAAAAATGTAAAATTTAGCCTGCAAGCACATTTCAATATTTAGAACATGTTGAACGGTTCGGATCGGTTGTTTGAATTTTCAAAATGCAAAATATGATCCAAAGTAAAGAGGGGGTTTTACTTTGCAAAGCACAATAGCTTTGTCAAGAACAGTGTGAACCTTTTGCCTTTTGGATTTAACAAAAGATTTTATTTCTTTCTTTCTTTCTTTGAACATTACTACAGCAGTCACTTCCTTCAGGACTTCTACGAAATTTATTTTATATAGTTTTGTTGTACAAACAAGTGCATTTATACGGAATTTTATATATTAGGTTTTCGGAAAGTTATTATCACAATTTTCAATGTGTAAAAAGTTTCAGAATTTTTTTTGTTATATGTTTAATTTACCATATTGCAATCTTGAGATCCATTGAGAATTGAGATAACATTTTTAAACGTTTTATGCATACAATTTTTGAATATGTATCCTCCATGGAATTTGAATTTGATGTATGTTTAGATATTAGGAGTCTGTTTTGAGATTCGTATCAGATTAAACTGATGACTCGGATCTCATTTTACTCATTCAGGTATTGCATTGGATTTGAATTTTCAAAAGTTTTATAGGTACTATTATTTTTTTCAAGTAAAAATTAGAGCTCAAGTCACCTAACTATTAATATCTACAAAAGATTTTTCAATATGAATTTTAAATTTGCAATTTTTCATTTCACTACAGCAAGCTGTAGCTTTTAACCTTATTTAACTTTCGACTAGACTGCAAGTGCACAGTCCCGTCGTATAGTTTAGTCAGGTATCGATCCACATGACGGTTCTTAAATCAAATATGGAATTCTATTTAAATCAATTAGGTACTAGAAGTTGGAAAAATGTTGGTTTGGTTTGTTTAAATCCTAAGTTCAATCAATAACAGAAGTAATTAAATTGACAGAAAGTAAATTTGGGTTTTATCAAATAGAGAAAGGCGTTTCTAGGGTTTTCGATTCATTATCAACCTTGCCTCTCGGTACCCACACGACCCGCATGCTTTCGCGCGTGACCCGCATGGAACACGCGACCCGCGTACTCTCATACGCGGCCCGCGTGGACCTCGAGTAGTTTTTGCGTTGTTCTTTAGTGTAAGGATTCATTGACCGAACCTAATGTTCCTAAACCTCAACTCTCGTTTGTTGGCTTAATAAACCTGGTATCGGAACTGCAATTTCACCTTCTTAGGTTCTTAATCTAAGTGAATTGTCTGGTTTACTAAAGGTAACCACTATCTCTCGATAAATGGTAAAGTTCACCTCTCAGTTACTTTTTGGTCTCGCCTTGCGGCTCGTAAACCTACCTCAGATACTAAGTTTGGTTGAAAGAAACATCAAGGCCAAAGTACAAGAAAGATGCTATAGACATCTAACAGTAGACAAACATGAATCATTCAATCAACTTCAACAAGCAATTAAGATAATACTCAAACAATTAAACACTATTGTTCAACACAAATTCAAAAAACATGCATACAAAACAAAGTATCAAACTACATCGTAACCCTAGAAACAAAGAAAACTACTCACACATAGTCAAAGAACAAAGAAAACAAATTAAAGATAAAAGAGTTCATAGAAAAACTAGAAGAACGATAAAGATTCGTCGCAACACTCTCGTCTTGCTCCTCTCAACTTCGCCTCCGATCTAGCCGTCGAACCTTAACCCTAGAACCTCCTCTTGCTCTCTGGAATGCACAATAATGAATGAGATACCCTTCTGTGGCAAGAGATCCTGTAATATAGCTCATTTGGCCGACCTTTCCATCATTGAGCTCTGTTTTCTTTTCGGAATAGACTCACGCGACCCGCGTGTCTGTGCTCCTCGCGTGAAGAATGGAGATCGCGTCTGTGGTCGCGTCAGGGGTTCGTGCGACCCGCGTCGGAAGTGGCGCGGCCCGCGTGTAATGTACCAGAACATCATAATTTCCCTGATTTCGCTCGTTTTCTGCAAAGAAAGAATGAAAACATAGCAGTACCACATTCTATAGATATTTCATGTATATTTGATGCAAAAGACACGATTTGATGGTTTGAAACACAGATTTTGGTACAGAAATTGGTCGGATTTATACGATGTTATTGGAATAAAACATCGATCCATTTTTCCAATCATTAAACGGCCATAAATATTGGTAGGAAATCCCGATTTGAGCGTTTAACCATAATTTGGAAAGGTCGCGAAGAGACAGATTGCCTGGTGTCCAAGGTATAAGAATTCGGACCTCAGAACAATCATTGTTGCAGAAAAACATCGACCCTTTAATAGAAAAACATTGATGTTATTGGAATAAAACATGAATGCATTTTTTTAAACTTTAAACGACCATAAATGTTGGTAGGAAATCCCGATTTGAATGTTTGACCACAATTTGAAAACGTCTCGAAGAGCCAGAGGGCTTGGGCTCTAAGGTTTAAGCCTTCAAATCTCAGAACAATCAGAATTACAAAAAAATTTCGATGTTATTGGAATAAAACATCGATCCATTTTTCCAATCATTAAACGGCCATAAATATTGGTAGAAAATCCCGATTTGAGCGTTTGACCATAATTTGGAAAGGTCGCGAAGAGACAGATTGCCTGGTGTCCAAGGAATATGAATTCAGACCACGGAACAATTATTGTTGCAGAAAAATATCGACCCTTTAGTAGAAAAACATCGATGTTATTGGAATAAAACATGGATGCATTTTTTCAAACTTTAAACGACCATAAATGTTGGTAGGAAATCCTGATTTGAATGTTTGACCACAATTTGGAAACGTCTCAAAGAGCCAAAGGGCTTGGGCTATAAGGTTTAAGCCTCCAGATCTCGGAACAATCAGAATTGCAAAAAAACATCAATATTATTGGAATAAAACATCGATGTATTTTTTTCAATCATTAAACGGCAATAAATATTAGTAGGAATTCACGATTTGAGCGTTTGACCATAATTTGGAAAGGACGCGAAGAGACAGATTGCTTGGTGTCTAAGGTATAAGTATTCGGACCTCGAAACAATCATTGTTGCAGAAAAACATCGATCATTTAGTAAAAAAACCTCGATGTTATTGGAATAAAATATGGATGCATTTTTTCAAACATTAAACGACCATAAATGTTGTTAGGAAAACCCCGATTTGAGAGTTTGACCACAATTTGAGAAGGTCTCGAAGAGCCAGAGGGCTTGGGCTTTAATGTTTAAGCTTCCAGATCTCAGAACAATCAGAATTGCAAAAACACATCGATGTTATTGGAATAAACATCGATGCATTTTTCCAATCATTAAACGGCAATAAATTTTGGTAGGAAATCCCGATTTGAGAGTTTGACCATAATTTGGAAAGGTCGCGAAGAGACAGATTGCCTGGTGTCCAAGGTATAAGAATTCGGACCTCAAAACAATCATTGTTGCAGAAAAACATCGACCATTTAGTAGAAAACATCGATGTTATTGGAATAAAACAATGATGTATTTTTTCAAAGTTTGAACGACCATAAATTTTGGTAGGAAACCCCGATTTGATTGTTTGACCGCAATTTGGAAAGGTCCCGAAGAGCCGGAGGGCTTGGGCTCTAAGGTTTAAGCCTCCAGATCTCAGAACAATCAGAATTGCAAAAAAATATCATGTTATTGGAATAAAACATCGACCCATTTTTCCAATCATTAAACGGCCATAAATATTGGTAGGAAATCCCGATTTGAGCGTTTAACCATAATTTAGAAAGTTCGCGAAGAGACAGATTGCCTGGTGTACAAGGTATAAGAATTCGGACCTCAGAACAATCATTGTTGCAGAAAAACATCGACCCTTTAATAGAAAAACATTGATGTTATTGGAATAAAACATGAATGTATTTTTTTAAACTTTAAACGACCATAAATGTTGGTAGGAAATCCCGATTTGAATGTTTAACCACAATTTGGAAACGTCTCGAAGAGCCAGAGGGCTTGGGCTCTAAGGTTTAAGCCTCCAGATCTCAGAACAATCAGAATTGTAAAAAAATATCGATGTTATTGGAATAAAACATCGATGCATTTTTCAATCATTGAACGGCCATAAATATTGGTAGGAAATACCGATTTGAGCGTTTGACCATAATTTGGAAAAGGTCGCGAAGAGACAGATTGCCTGGTGTCTAAGGTATAAGAATTTGGACCTCGGAACAATCATTCTTGCAGAAACACATCGACCCTTTAGTAGAAAAACATCAATTTTATTGGAATAAAATATGGATGCATTTTTTCAAACTTTAAACGACCATAAATGTTGGTAGGAAATCCCGATTTGAATGTTTGACCACAATTTGAAAACATCTCGAAGAGCCAGAGGGCTTGGGCTCAAAGGTTTAAGCCTCCAGATCTCGGAACAATCAGAATTGTAAAAAAACATCGATGTTATTGGATAAAACATCGATGCATTTTTCCAATCATTAAACGGCAATAAATATTGGTAGGAAATCCCGATTTGAGCGTTTGACCATAATTTGAAAAGGTCGCGAAGAGACAGATTGCCTGGTGTCCAAGGTATAAGAATTTGGACCACAGAACAATCATTGTTGCAGAAAAACATCGACCCTTTAATAGAAAAACATTGATGTTATTTGAATAAAACATGAATGCATTTTTTTAAACTTTAAACGACCATAAATGTTGGTAGGAAATCCCGATTTGAATGTTTGACCACAATTTGGAAACGTCTCGAAGAGCCAGAGGGCTTGGGCTCTAAGGTTTAAGCCTCCAGATCTCAGAACAATCAGAATTGCAAAAAAACATCGATGTTATTGGAATAAAACATCGATTCATTTTTTCAATCATTAAACGGCCATAAATATTGGTAGGAAATCCCGATTTGAGCGTTTGACCATAATTTGGAAAGGTCGCGAAGAGACAGATTGTCTGGTGTCCAAGGTATACGAATTCGGATCTCGGAACAATCATTGTTGTAGAAAAACATCGACCCTTTAGTAGAAAAACATTGATGTTATTGGAACAAAACATGGATTCATTTTTTCAAACTTTAAACGAACATAAATGTTGGTAGGAAACCCCGATTTGAGAGTTTGACCACAATTTCGAAACGGCTCGAAGAGCCAGAGGGCTTGGGCTTTAATGTTTAATCCTCCAGATCTCGGAACAATCAGAATTGCAAAAAAACATCGATGTTATTGGAATAAAACATCGATGCATTTTTCCAATCATTAAACGGCAATAAATATTGGTAGGAATTCCCGATTTGAGCGTTTGACCATAATTTGGAAAGGACGCGAAGAGACAGATTGCCTGGTGTCCAAGGTATAAGTATTCGAACCTCAGAACAATCATTGTTGCAGAAAAACATCGACCCTTTAGTAGAAAAACATCGATGTTATTGGAATAAAACATGGATGCAATTTTTCAAACTTTAAACGACCATAAATGTTGGTAGGAAACCCCGATTTGAGAGTTTGACCACAATTTGGAAAGGTCTCGAAGAGCCAGAGGGCTTGGGCTTTAATGTTTAATCCTCCAGATCTCGGAACAATCAGAATTACAAAAAAACATCGATGTTATTGGAATAAAACATCGATGCATTTTTCCAATCATTAACGGCAATAAATATTGATAGGATTTTCCGATTTGAGCGTTTGACCGTAATTTGGAAAGGACGCGAAGAGACAGATTGACTGGTGTCCAAGGTATAAGAATTCGGACCTCAAAACAATCATTGTTGCAGAAAAACATGGACCCTTTAGTAGAAAAACATTGATGTTATTGGAACAAAACATGGATTCATTTTTTCAAACTTTAAACGACCATAAATGTTGGTAGGAAACCCCGATTTGAGAGTTTGACCACAATTTGGAAAGGTCCGAAGAGCCAGAGGGCTTGGGCTTTAATGTTTAATCCTCCAGATCTCGGAACAATCAGAATTGCAAAAAAACATCGATGTTATTGGAATAAAACATCGATGCATTTTTCCAATCATTAAACGGCAATAAATATTGATAGGATTTTCCGATTTGAGCGTTTGACCGTAATTTGGAAAGGACGCGAAGAGACAGATTGACTGGTGTCCAAGGTATAAGAATTCGGACCTCAAAACAATCATTGTTGCAGAAAAACATGGACCCTTTAGTAGAAAAACATTGATGTTATTGGAACAAAACATGGATTCATTTTTTCAAACTTTAAACGACCATAAATGTTGGTAGGAAACCCCGATTTGAGAGTTTGACCATAATTTGGAAAGGTCTCGAAGAGCCAGAGGGCTTGGGCTTTAATGTTTAAGCCTCCAGATTTTGGAACAATCAGAATTGCAAAAAAACATCGATGCATTTTCCAATCATTGAACGGCCATAAATATTGATAGGAAATACCGATTTGAGCGTTTGACCATAATTTGGAAAGGTCGCGAAGAGACTTGCCTAGTGTCCAAGGTATAAGAATTCAGACCTCAGAACAATCATTGTTGCAGAAAAACATCGACCCTTTAGTAGAAAAACATTGATGTTATTGGAGTAAAACATGAATGCATTTTTTTAAACTTTAAACGACCATAAATGTTGGTAGAAAATCCCGATTTGAATGTTTGACTATAATTTGGAAACGTCTCGAAGAGTCAGAGGGCTTGGTCTCTAAGGTTTAAGCCTCCAGATCTCAGAACAATCAGAATTGCAAAAAAATCGATGTTATTTGAATAAAACATCGATTCATTTTTCCAATCATTAAACGGCCATAAATATTGGTAGAAAATAACGATTTGAGCGTTTGACCATAATTTGGAAATGTCGCGAAGAGACAGATTGCCTGGTGTCCAAAGTATAAGAATTCGGTCCTCGGAACAATTATTGTTGCAGAAAAACATCAACCCTTTAGTAGAAAAACATCGATGTTATTGGAATAAAACATGGATGCATTTTTTCAAACTTTAAACGACCATAAATGTTGGTAGAAAACCCCGATTTGAGAGTTTAACTACAATTTGGAAATGTCTCGAAGAGCTAGAGGGCTTGGGCTTTAATGTTTAATCCTCCATATCTCAGAACAATCAGAATTGGAAAAATGCATCGATATTTTATTCATTTAATATCGATTTTTTTTACAATTCTGATTGTTCCGACATCTGTTGGATTAAACATTAAAGCCTAAGCCCTCTGGCTCTTTGAGACCTTTCCAAATTGTGGTCAAACTCTCAAATCGGAGTTTCCTACCAACATTTATGGTCGTTTAAATTAGTGCGGGCTTAAAGATCAAGTGGAAGTGACACGTGTAACATTGTATTTCTATATATAAAATATGTTTGAATATAAAGTATTTGAGTTATGCATGCTTCGGTGCACAAAAGTTTAGAATAGCGTTCTCCCTATTTGAGAGACAGAAGCAAGCAAAAGTTTAGAATAGCGTTTAGAATAGCGTTCTCCCTATTTGGTCGGAGACTTGCCAGCATAAATTACGTCAAAATGTCATTTCACTTATCTTTGTTTGATTTTCAAAATGTCACTTCAGTCCTTGTTTGGTTTCCTTCTCACTCCATCATAAATTAAGTCAGTGTTTAGTATGTTTCTAATAAAATTGTGTCACTATTTTTGTTATAATAAAATTAAGCTACCTACAAATGTTAAATTATTTTTGTTTCTTCACTTATAAAATTAAGCTATCTATAAAATGTTAAATTATTTTTGTTTCTTCACTTGACTATTTTTATTAGATTCGGTCCGCATTAAAAGAAAATTGTGTCACTATAGAACAAAAGTTACAAGTTATTAATTCTGAGGATGAAAAGGTGTGTCTCTCATCTGTCATCCCTTTGCATTGGTACACGAGGAGGGTTCCAATGCCTCCATTTTTTGTGCCTGCACCATGTCTCCATTTTTAAAAACTTTAATAACTCAAAATTTTAAAACTTAAAGTAAAAAAAAAACCGTTGGATATGATCTACATTATTTTATTTATGTGCTCATAAAAATTTATCACATTTCGATTTTGTTTTTACGTGAATCAATAAGTTGAAAAATCAACGTCTAGAAATTATCCACATTAGTACATTTTTTACAAGCTCTTGATGACAACCAAAACAAAATTGAAATGTCATAATTTTTTACATGTGTATAGATAAAACAATGTAAATCATATCCAACGGTTTTATTTTGACTTTTAAGTTTTAAATTTTGAGTTATTAAAGTTTTTAAAAATGGAGGCATGGTGGAGGCACGACCATTTAGTAGAAAAACATTGATTTATTGGAACAAAACATGGATTCATTTTTTCAAACTTTAAACGACCATAAATGTTGGTAGGAAACTCCGATTTGAGGATTATTCTGATTGTTCTGAGATCTGGAGGATTAAATCGGGATCTTGAGAGGAAACTTTAAACGATGTTTTTTTGCAATTCTGATTGTTCCGAGATCTGTAGGATTAAACATTAAAGTCTAAGCCCTCTGGCTCTTCGAGACCTTTCCAAATTGTGGTCAAACTCTCAAATCGGGGTTTCCTACCAACATTTATGGTCGTTTAAAGTTTGAAAAAATGAATCCATGTTTTGTTCCAATAAATCAATGTTTTTCTACTAAATGGTCGTGCCTCCACCATGCCTCCATTTTTAAAAACTTTAATAACTCAAAATTTAAAACTTAAAAGTCAAAATAAAACCGTTGGATATGATTTACATTGTTTTATCTATACACATGTAAAAAATTATGACATTTCAATTTTGTTTTGGTTGTCATCAAGAGCTTGTAAAAACCGTACTAATGTGGATAATTTCTAGACGTTGATTTTTCAACTTATTTATTCACGTAAAAACAAAATCGAAATGTGATAAGTTTTTATGAGCACATAGATAAAATAATGTAGATCATATCCAACGGTTTTATTTTGACTTTAAGTTTTAAAATTTTGAGTTTTTAAAGTTTTAAAAATGGAGACATGGTGCAGGCACAAAAATGGAGGCATTTGAACCCTCCTCGTGTACCAATGCAAAGGGATGACAGATGAGAGACACATTTTCATCCTCAGAATTAATAACTTGTAACTTTTGTTCCATAGTGACACAATTTTCTTTTAATGCGGACCGAATCTAATTAAAATAGTCAAGTGAAGAAACAAAAATAATTTAACATTTTGTAGGTAGCTTAATTTTATAAGTGAAGAAACAAAAATAATTTAACATTTTGTAGGTAGCTTAATTTTATTATAACAAAAATAGTGACACAATTTTATTAGAAACATACTAAACACTGAAGACTTAATTTATGCTGGAGTGAGAAGGAAACCAAACAAGGACTGAAGTGACATTTTGAAAATCAAACAAAGATAAGTGAAATGACATTTTGACGTCTCCAACACTGAAGACCAAATAGGGAGAACGCTATTCTAAACGCTATTCTAAACTTTTGCTTGCGTCTCTCTCAAATAGGGAGAACGCTATTCTAAACTTTTGTGCACCGAAGCATGCATAACTCAAATACTTTATATTCAAACATATTTTATATATAGAAATACAATGTTACACGTGTCACTTCCACTTGATCTTTAAGCTCGCACTAATTTAAACGACCATAAATGTTGGTAGGAAACTCCGATTTGAGAGTTTGACCACAATTTGGAAAGGTCTCGAAGAGCCAGAGGGCTTAGGCTTTAATGTTTAATCCTACAGATCTCGGAACAATCAGAATTGCAAAAAAAATCGATGTTATTTGAATAAAATATCGATGCATTTTTTCAATTCTGATTGTTCTGAGATCTGGAGGATTAAACATTAAAGCCCAAGCCCTCTAGCTCTTCGAGACATTTCCAAATTGTGGTTAAACTCTCAAATCGGGGTTTCCTACCAACATTTATGGTCGTTTAAAGTTTGAAAAAATGAATCCATGTTTTGTTCCAATAACATCAATATTTTTCTACTAAAGGGTCGATGTTTTTCTACAACAATGATTGTTCTGAGTTCCGAATTCTTATACCTTGGACACCAGGCAATTTGTCTCTTCGCGACCTTTCCAAATTATGGTCAAACATTCAAATCGGGATTTCCTACCAACATTTATGGTCGTTTAAAGTTTGAAAAAATGCATCCATGTTTTATTCCAATAACATCGACATTTTTTTGCAATTCTGATTGTTCCAAGATCTGGAGGCTTAAACATTAAAGCCCAAGCCCTCTGGCTCTTCGAGACATTTCCAAATTATGGTCAAACATTCAAATCGGGATTTCCTACCAACATTTATGGTCGTTTAAAGTTTAAAAAAATGCATTCATGTTTTACTCCAATAACATCAATGTTTTTCTACTAAAGGGTCGATGTTTTTCTGCAACAATGATTGTTCTGAGGTCCGAATTCTTATACCTTGGACACTAGGCAATCTGTCTCTTCGCGACCTTTCCAAATTATGGTCAACGCTCAAATCGGTATTTCCTATCAATATTTATGGCCGTTCAATGATTGAAAAATGCATCGATGTTTTATTCCAATAACATCGATGTTTTTTTGCAATTCTGATTGTTCCGAGATCTGGAGGCTTAAACATTAAAGCCCAAGCCCTCTGGCTCTTCGAGACCTTTCCAAATTGTGGTCAAACATTCAAATCGGGATTTCCTACCAACATTTATGGTCGTTTAAAGTTTAAAAAAATGCATTCATGTTTTACTCCAATAACATCAATGTTTTTCTACTAAAGGGTCGATGTTTTTCTGCAACAATAATTGTTCCGAGCACCGAATTCTTATACCTTGAACATCAGGCAATCTGTCTCTTCGCGACATTTCCAAATTATGGTCAAACGCTCAAATCGTGATTTTCTACCAATATTTATGGCCGTTTAATGATTGGAAAAATGCATCGATGTTTTATTCCAATAACATCGATGTTTTTTTGCAATTTTCATTGTTCCGAGATATGGAGGCTTAAACATTAAAGCTCAAGCCCTCTGGCTCTTCGAGACCTTTCCAAATTGTGGTCAAACTCTCAAATCGGGGTTTCCAACCAACATTTATGGTCGTTTAAAATTTGAAAAAATGCATCGATGTTTCATTCCAATAACATCGAGTTTTTCTACTAAAGGGTCGATGTTTTTCTGCAACAATGATTGTTCTGAGATTCGAATACTTATACCTTGGACACCAGGCAATCTGTCTCTTCGCGTCCTTTCCAAATATGGTCAAACGCTCAAATCGGAAATTCCTACCAATATTTATTGCCGTTTAATGATTGAAAAAATGCATCAATGTTTTATTCCAATAACATCGATGTTTTTTTTGTAATTCTGATTGTTCCGACAGATGTAGGATTAAACATTAAAGCCTAAGTCCTCTGGCTCTTCGAGACCTTTCCAAATTGTGGTCAAACTCTCAAATCGGGGTTTCCTACCAACATTTATGGTCGTTTAAAGTTTGAAAAAATGAATCCATGTTTTGTTCCAATAAATCAATGTTTTTCTACTAAATGGTCGTGCCTCCACCATGCCTCCATTTTTAAAAACTTTAATAACTCAAAATTTAAAACTTAAAAGTCAAAATAAAACCGTTGGATATGATTTACATTGTTTTATCTATACACATGTAAAAAATTATGACATTTCAATTTTGTTTTGGTTGTCATCAAGAGCTTGTAAAAAACGTACTAATGTGGATAATTTCTAGACGTTGATTTTTCAACTTATTGATTCACGTAAAAACAAAATCGAAATGTGATAAGTTTTTATGAGCACATAGATAAAATAATGTAGATCATATCCAACGGTTTTATTTTGACTTTAAGTTTTAAAATTTTGAGTTATTAAAGTTTTTAAAAATGGAGACATGGTGCAGGCACAAAAAATGGAGGCATTTGAACCCTCCTCGTGTACCAATGCAAAGGGATGACAGATGAGAGACACACCTTTTCATCCTCAGAATTAATAACTTGTAACTTTTGTTCCATAGTGACACAATTTTCTTTTAATGCGGACCGAATCTAATTAAAATAGTCAAGTGAAGAAACAAAAATAATTTAACATTTTGTAGGTAGCTTAATTTTATAAGTGAAGAAACAAAAATAATTTAACATTTTGTAGGTAGCTTAATTTTATTATAACAAAAATAGTGACACAATTTTATTAGAAACATACTAAACACTGAAGACTTAATTTATGCTGGAGTGAGAAGGAAACCAAACAAGGACTGAAGTGACATTTTGAAAATCAAACAAAGATAAGTGAAATGACATTTTGACGTCTCCAACACTGAAGACCAAATAGGGAGAACGCTATTCTAAACTTTTGCTTGCTTCTGTCTCTCAAATAGGGAGAACGCTATTCTAAACTTTTGTGCACCGAAGCATGCATAACTCAAATACTTTATATTCAAACATATTTTATATATAGAAATACAATGTTACACGTGTCACTTCCACTTGATCTTTAAGCCCGCACTAATTTAAAATAATAAAAAAAATCATTTTCTTGTACATTTTTTATTTGCACTCAGATCTTCATTATTTTATGAATTCATTAATAAGATGCACATTAAATTAATGCTGTACATGGAATGTCTAAGGGATCATTTATATTAATTATAAATATGTACTTTATTTAACATTGTTTGTTTTATACTGAACCCAAGAAGCAAATATTCAGAATTTATAAGGGGGTGACATTAAATTTTGATTATATACCAATAAATTATCATTGGATCAAAGTCATATTAGGTTAGTTTGTGCCTTTGTGGTGTTGTCTTTTGGCTAAATAGCACGCATTGTTCAATTACTGGATAGAGAGAGAAAGAGAGAGACATTGTTTTTTTTCTAAAATGGAGACAAGAAAACAGCACCAAGAGAGAGAGAGGCAGTACGGCCCGGCCCGGCCCTAAAGTGTACAGTAAATACGTATGTGAACAGTAGTATACAGTAAATACGTATGTGAACAGTAGTGTACAGTAAATACGTATGTGAACCGAGTCCAAGTACGGCCCGGCCCTCTCGGAAAGGGACGTATCACATACCCAATAAGATAATGAAAAAAAACCTTACCCATACCCGCCTTATCGAATACGATACGGGTCGGGTAAATGGCTAAAAATGTACCATTGACACCCCTAGTGATTTGTTTAGTTTTGGTCCTTTTAAGGAGGATTAGAGGATCATAATTCATAGGGCTTTTTTAGTTTTCATTTTTGTTGTTGTTGTTCGTTTCTTATTGGTTTTAAAATAAAATCACTAAAGCGAGTTGTTTATTTAGACTTTTGATTTATATCTCTACTTCCCGTTTATACCTCTAACTAGGATTGCATAACCATACACCTGTTCTTTTTCTCTGTATTTTATTTTCTAATGTGAGTAGATACAGATGAAATTGCCAATTCATTAGTTTCTTATTGGCTTAAGGAATAAAAAATCACTAATAAGAGTTCTTTCTTTTATATTTAATTTATATTTATATTTAATTTACATTTACATTTAAATTATATTGAATTTAGATTTATATTTAAATAGGTTAGATAATTTCGGATTTATTTTGAATATTGTTAATTTTGTTTTTAAATCTATTGTTTTAAAATAATTCGGTTTTGAAGATAAAAAATAATCGGTTTTAAAATAATTCGGTTTTAAAATAATTTGGTTTTAGAATAATTCGGTTTTAACATAATTCGGTTTTGTTATAACAAAATATATTGAGTTCAAATAAAAAAAACAGCACCGAAAACCCTAAAACAAAACAGAAAAAAACAGGGAAAAGAAAAAAAAATAGCCCGGTCCGGCCCGGACCGCCGACCCGACCCAGACCGGACCGACCTAACCAGCCGGTTTAGGCTGGGTTCGGATTGGCCGACCCAAAAAAACCCGGGTACCCCTACCCGACCTAACCCGTGCCCGGGTCAACCCGTGGATCGGGTGGGTTTGGACCGGACCGACCGACCCGACCCGGCCCGTTTTCAATACACTAGGTGACGTTCTCTGAAATTTTGGTACATTCTTGATGGCAGTAATAGGAGAAGGTATATCCAAAAAGAAAAAAGAAAGAATAGGTGAGATGATTAATTGCTTGTTTGGCAAAGATGGAAATGGAGTTCTGCATAATGCAGCAGGCCGGGGCTATGCAGAGATATGCGAGTACTTGATCGAGAAATTCAATGTTAATGTCAATTCGGTGTCTCAGTCAGGTCAGGTCTCATTTTTTTTTTTCTGACTTCAAAGGTTTGTGAATTTTCAACAAGTGCTAATCAACAATCATTTGTTCTAAAACAATTATGTAGCATTATATCTGCTTATTATTATTTTTTTTTAAAACATGGATTTTAATTAAAAGAAAAACTGAGCTTTTCTGAACTGTTTATGTGCTGTTGGAATTTTCGTGGAATTTGAGAGCATTTTTCCGGGTCTAAGGTTCATACTAACTGGGGGATTTCGAAGAAGGAATTCTTTGAGGCACGTTTTTCACAAATAATTAAAGAAGGAATTCTTACTGTTTTACAAAGATTTGTGTGAATTCTGTTTCTGCAAATTACACCAAATTAAATAAGGAAATTAGTTTATAAGAGATTATCATGGCTCAAGAGGTTTAAGAATGCAGTTTAGTAGAATCCTATTTGGTAGATATATCATTCATGAGTGGCATGATCGAGTTGCTGAATATAATAGGAACAATATCATTTACGCATCTACAATATAGTATATATTTATAACTGAATTGTAACTAATTGAATAAAATACTAACCAAAGATAGCCTAGTGAAAAAAGGGTTGTGTAGCAATCTTGTATGTTGTTTTTTCTGGAGAATTTGAAAGTATATCTCATCAATTTTTCAGGTATAAATTTGTGATTTTGGAGGGAAGCCTGTCAGAATCAATTCCTAAATTGGTCTCATGCGGTCCAATTTGCTTATACACTCCCTAAATTTGATAAAATTGCATTCATAATTACTAACTCTATGTGCAATTAATACTGTGCATGGCCTGTGTCTTTCGGAGAGATGCATGTAACATGTTCAATTCTCAAACAACATCTAAAAGATATTGGTGTGTACTGAGTCCATTAATAGAAAATATTAAAAACAAAACAAAACAAAACAAAAACTAACATAAGCCTCCATTGTGTGTTGCATGCTATTAATCTGTTTTTTTTTTTTTTTTTTAATGTTTTGTTGGGTCAGTATCTACCTTTAATAAGTAGCATATTGATGTTAGAATCACTGTTCTGGCAAATATTTTTTGTAGTCGGAGCACTAAGTAGTAGTTAAGTTAAAAATATTGTCCAAAGACAATATGTAACTTAAAATATTTTAGTTTTCTTTTCAATAAATAAGTGATACTTTTTTTTATTTTATAAGAAAAAAAAATTTGTATTAAAAAGATAAATATGATGTTTCATAATTTTAGGGAGTATAATTTTGATATTATGTAAGAGATACATTAAATTCAACTCCAATGGCCGCCTTACGCAAAGATAGAAAAGAGAAATTGTAAGAAATATATTTTGAGAGAAAATATGTTTTGTTTAGAAAAGAAAACCAGAGAGTTTGTTCTTGAAAGCCATATGAAAATTGATCTACTAATTTTGCAATTGGTCCTATCTACAGTAAGAATATAGAAAGATATATTCGTTGCTAAAAAAATATCACAGAAATAATATAGCACCAACAAATATATACTAACAAAAGATGTATATACTGGTGTAAAAAAATTAAAATTACAAAAATATACCAATAAAAAATGCATAGGTTATTTTAAATTAATAATAACCGAGAAGTTGTTGATCGAAATACGCTTTTGATCATTTATGTGGCCAATAGGTTGGAATCCGTATCACCTACTAAGGTAACACAGAATAGGCTTTTGATCATTTCATAGGCTTTTGATCACAAACTGAATCCTTTTTCTTCTATTTCTTGTAAGAAAATCTCAGAAATTCCAAAAGTCAAAAACAAAACAGTGCCTTGGATCTAGGCACAAATTAAATAAAGAATGCTAGCATTAGCATTAGCATCCCCTTTATCTCATCTCCGTACCTTTGTCTCCTTTTATTATTATATTTTGTTCTGGAATTTGAACTATCTGTAACTGTAACTATTCCATTTCGCCTTCATTAATTCTCCATCCAGTCCTCTGGCGACAAAAATCCCATCGACAAGTACCAGCTGAGATACTGATGCTGGTTCGCTTTTAGAAAATTGCCCTTCTTGGAAACTAGCGAGCGTGGTTAAAATGTTAAATGACTGTGCCTAGCTTCACTTGTTAACCAAAACTGGAGGAGTTCTGTTACTCCTCACGTTGACGAAACTGGAGATGTTTTATCCATTTATAATAACTGTGTAATTATTTTTCCACACAAGAGTTACAGCGACGTGTTACAATTTTATTTTATTTTTCATAAAAAAAGTAAGACGATCGATGTTAAAACAAAAAATATATTACTTTAAGAATTAGGCTACATTGCCTTCCCGTGGTCCCCTTCAAGAATTAGGCTACTTTAAGAATTAGGCTACTTTAAGAATTTAGGTTACTTCAAGAATTAGGCTACTTCAAGAATTAGGCTACTTTAAGAATTAGGCTACATCGCCAAACCGCTTCAAGAATTAGGCTACATTGCCTTCCCGTGGTCCCCGGCGGTTAACGGGTATCCCTTACCTCTAAAGTATAAGGTTTGGATTGAACTTCGAGACATGTCGCCGCAAGTATGGCGAATCGAGCACTTGATTGCGGGAGTAAGCTCCTTCGGTGTAGTTCTCGACCACGCACCGATGAACAAGGTCGACTCACTACAAACCATGAAGGCGGTCATAGCTGTCCCCGACCTAGCCCTTATTCCCCACACTCTTCGAATGTGGATTCGAGGCATCGCACGCGACATCGGAGTTGTGGTGCACAGTTGGATTGAGGAACCGCTTCCTCTAACCAACTCTCATGACCCAACGCCCAACAGTGAGTTCTTTGAGAAGGTGCGCAACGACAACATCCAAGCTATCTCGGTCTCCACGGCGTGCTCGGATGTTAGGGAATCGATCACTATAGATATAGAGGTACTGATCAGTGTGTGGGAGACAATGGAAGAGGGCCCCAAGAAGGCGCACATAGCTCAGACCTTACATTCTAGCCCCCTGTTTCATGACTACCTCAACAGGAAGGCCGGTTCACCAGCAGCGGGGGAATCCTCTCGGACCAGAGCAGAGGTTTCCGGCAAACCCGTTAAGCACCAGGTTCGGGACCCGTTAGACAAAGGCAAGGACAAGTTAGTTTCACACCAACTGGAGGGCCCATTTCAACATCATACTGGAGACCAAAACACCCACACTACAGTACCTAGTACTTTGGGCAGCGTGCACCACGCCACGGGTACGGACGCAGGTACGATATTTCAGTCCGAGGAGACAGTTCTAGGAGGGACCGAAATTCAAACTCTTTTGAACAAAGCAGCAATTCCGGGTTTGGCCTCGGACCCAATACCAGGTCTTAGCAATTCCGGCCCAGTCAAATTCGGCCCCAAGAGAAAGGATACTCCTGGCTCGGCCCCAGTTCTTCGCAGGCCCCAAAGCCCAGTTCTTAGCAGGCCCCAAAGCCCAGTTCTTAACAGGCCCCAAAGCCCAGTTCTTCGCAGGCCCCAAAGCTCAGTTCTTCGCAGGCCCCAAAGCCCAGTTCTTCGCAGGCCCCAAAGCCCAGTTCTTCGCAGGCCCCAAAGCCCAGTTCTTCGCAGGCCCTCCACTTCTCCAAAAAACAACACCCCTACATCAGTCCAGATACCAATTCCAAACACTACCCCATTTAGCCCAGTCGCGCCCACCACGGACATCAATTCGGTTTCACAAACGGGCCTCGAAGACAATCCCATTACAATCTCCTCACCTACAACGCCTCTCCTCCAGTCTCCCACCTTCACGGAGACATTTCAGAATACAAATGAAGAAGATAACCGCCAAATCACCGACCCCATGGACGAAGAACCGAGCGAATACTTCGACGAAGAGGATGACCATTTGGAGAGTCTGGAAGTAACTATGGAGGAAGAAGAGGTAGACGCAGACAACTTTGGAACAGAGGATTATCCCGACCCTGATCTTCGATTACAATTCAGTTCTGACCCAATCTTTTCGGACGACTCCGATTTCTCCATGACAGCAGACCCGAGAGCAACACCGACCGATTCAGTTGAGGGGTTGACCGCATTTGAGCTTAGAGAATACGAAGCAGCAGTGCAACAGCATGAGCAAGAAGAGGCCTGCCAAAGCTCCCTTAACGACCCGCTCCATGATGCTTTCCCTCAACCTGACGACCTCTCGGCTCTAATCAAAGGGATGATCGGTGATGCAACTAGAGGCGAACCATCACACCAGCCTCTAAGTCCGCATAGCGGGTCTAATATTGGGTCGCCCAATGCTCACAGGCCGGGTATTGAACAACTCACTGACCCGATTTCTGATGCAAGGTTGAGGGATCTGGCTATCGGGCCGGAATTGGGGGACGGTTCCGGTCAGGTCAACGCCTCGCAGGATATGGACGCTGTCACATCGGTACGTCCCTTGGGGGATGCCGCAAGCCAAACTCTACGCCGAAGCAGGAGAATTTTTGAAAAAGCAAAGGGGATTCCCAAAAGCTACAGGGCAGCACGTAACAATAAGAGGAAATGTGACAAGACAACTTTCGGGCCAGCTATAGACCCCATCATCCAGGCTGAACTAACTTCGGCACTCAATGATGAAACTCTACCAGTGGCACCGCTTTCTCAGGGGGTGGCGGATCGGATAGACCTTTTTTGCGGTATCACAGCTTCATTGGACGGCTTGGACTCGGCAGCCATCAGCCTTGGCAGGTCCCTACCCGAGTCAACAGATGCGGCGCGGCAGGACCACAGCAGGGTGCGGGAGCAATCCAACGAGGAGGCTGCCAACATGGTTGAGGAACATGTTCCCGCCGATAACGACTTGGGAGAATCGGTTCTAGGAGCTTTTGACTCCGACAGTGACTTGGGCATCTCCGATGAGGAGATGGGCATTGATAATTAGTTGGGATAGTGGTAGATTGGGTAGCTTCGCATTGATCAGTAGTTTAATTTTGTAATCACCGTGTTCTCTCGGTTGACTTGTAACTCTGTCAATTGCCTTTTGTGCGCTACCAAATTATGATGAATGAATTTAAAGTTCCTTTGAGTTTTTTAAATTGGAATGTGCGAGGTTTGGGAGACCCAAACAAGTGCGCGGTTATTAAAGATCTAGTGATCGATAATAAACCGGACTTTATTTGCTTTCAAGAGACAAAGTGGAGCACTTGCTCAATTTTTAATTTAAAACAAGTGGCACCTCCGAAATTTAACCGCTTCCTGGCGTTAAATGCGGAAGGGACGAGGGGAGGAGTGTTGCTCGCGTGGAGCAACGCATTCACTTCCCTCGATTCATTTAATATTCATTACACCAGTACTGTGATCTTAAAGAAACGTGGACTAACCTTTATGTGCACAGGGGTATATGGGCCGCAGGATAGTGCCGACAAAAGACTTCATAGAAGAATTGCGATCAATCAGATTAAGGAACTCCCTGCCATGGATCATCTTAGGAGACTTTAACCTGTTGCGCTCCCTCCAGGATACAACCGCGGCAGCTCCAAACCTGGGAAACATGATTGATTTCAATAACTTCATCGAGGAGTCCGGCTTAATTGATGTTCCGTTGCAAGGCAGGTCATTCACATGGTCGAATAAAAGACCAAACCCAACGTTCTCTAAATTGGACAGAATACTCCTATCGGCGCACTGGAATGATTTGGGTGCATCCTACGACCTCACCGACCAGCTTGCGGCCGCATCCGACCACGCCCCATTACTATTTCGACTCAGGCCCCATGTTAACCCTCCTAAAAGGCGATTCAAGTTCGAAAACTTCTGGCTCAGGTACCAGGATATAACTGGGGTGATTGCTCATGCTTGGGGTTCGGTCAACAACTCAAACCCGGCGGTGAGTGTGCGAAATAAAATAAGGGCAGTTCAGAGAGATCTCACAACTTGGCAGCTTGAAAAGTTCTCCAAACGTGAGACTTACCTATCCCGATCTAAGTGGATCCTGCAAAAATTAGATCGGGTGGAAGAGCTTGAGAGCTTAACTCGGTAGAGTTCGGGCTGAGGATCCGGCTCCGAGAACATATCTTTCGTTTGACGTCTGAAAATGAACAGCGCTGGAAGCAACGATCGGGGTGTACATGGTTAAAATTGGGAGACAAGAATACTAGGTACTTCCATGCGGTGGCGAATGGTCGAAAAAATGCGAACACCATCGAAGTCCTAAATACTATTAGTTAGCTACAAGAACATGGTTTATGGATCTACATAGTCTGATAAGTTTAAAGTGAGAGCTTAGTGCACAACCCAGAGCACCTTACAGTGGCTCTAGAGGACCTTGATGCCTTTCACTCAGAGCTCTCTGGAAAGCTTCGCAACTCCCCTGCAGAATACCTTCCCTTGGTATGCATTAATTAGAAATTTACAGAAAAAAGCTGTACATCTCTTTATAAAACCACTTATGTTTATATAGAGAATTATACTTTCTTTGTAATTAACCCTAGAAATACATATAGCTAGCTTATCTATAATAATGATTTTAATTTGTAACTTTTATTCTTTGCCTGAACAGTTTGAAACAGCTGCTTCTGAGATACTTGCAAGCCTCAGATCAAAGGTTGCTGGTGAGACTGGAGAAATGGAGGAGCCTGTGACTGGAGATGTTCAGATTTTTCTCTCATCCAAGGAAAATTGCATCTCAATGCGTTTAACTAGGGTCGGTTTTCTTATTTCATAATGCCAAATATACTAATTAAACATTGAATCAACTAATTTTGATAGTTCTGTATACTAATGTCCCGTAATGATGTGGATTGTTAAACCAAAGTTTGGGTTAAATTGAAGTTCCCTTATAAAAAAGGAACTGTTTAGAGATAATTGAGAAAAGTAATTAATTTCAAATGCTTTCATATACTTTCCTTCAGCTAATTTCTGATACGGGCAAGGTTCTTAGATGTGCGGGTTCATTTGTAAACATCTATATTACAATTAAGTTTGTCATGTTTTTTTTCAAATTTTAGGCTGACTACATGTCGAAGCTTGTTAAAATAGCTGGCATATATAGTTATAGCTGCCTCAAGGGTGAAGGCCAAGGCAGCACATGTGACTCTTGTATGCAAGAATTGTAGAAACTTGAAAATGGTGCCCTGCCGAGCTGGCCTTGGTGGGGCCCTTGTGCCTCGCTCGTGTGATCACCAACCAGCGGTACTCATTCACTAACTTACCTTGTTGGTTTATTCTATTTTTTTAAGTTGATTACTCGTATATTATGTTAGGACGTGTTTGATTAGATAACTGCAAGTTGGCAATAAGAGTGTAAATTTCAGGAATGATCCCATATGTGAAATTTTGAGGAAAAAGACAGATGATGAATAATTAGTGTTTATTACTAATTTTTCTGATGCATACAAGCTCTTTGTACATGATTATTTATAATCTAATCCTACTAGCCGTTGGAGCAGTTTCCTAAATTACAATTACAGGATTCTTTGCCTAATTACATCCTAAGTATCAGCTAGGTACCAAATATAGCTGTCACAGCTGTATCCTGGATGCTAGCTCTCATTTGTTTCTATTTATAGCCTATGATGAATATTCTGAGGCTATCATTCCTATTTTTCTATTTCTCAACACTCCCCCTCAAGTGAGGTTCGAATAAATTTATTGAACCTAACTTGTCGAGTATGTTCAGATGGCTGGTCTTGTCTAGTGCCTTTGCGAAAATATCTGCCAGTTGCTCTTTGCTTCTGACAAATGGAGTTTCTATTTCCCCTGACTGCACTTTTTCTCTGACAAAGTGACAGTCTACCTCTATATGTTTTGTCCTCTCGTGGAAGACTGGATTGGATGCAATATGTCGTGCAGCCTGATTATCACAGTACATTTGCATGGTTTCTGTATGTTCTATTTTCATGTCACTGAGTAATTGCTTGATCCAGATAAGCTCACGTGCTGTGGATGTCATGGCTCGATATTCTGCTTCTGCACTTGATCTAGCCATAACATTCTGCTTCTTGCTTTTCCAAGTGACCAAGTTGCCACCTACAAATGTACAAAATCCTGTGGTTGATTTTCTGTCGCAACTTCCGGCCCAATCTGCATCAGAAAAACCAACCACATTGTTAGAATTATTTTTCTTCATCCAAATTCCTTGACCTGGAGTGCCTTTAAGATATCTCAGTATCCTATCAATTGCACTCAAGTGGCTGGTACGTGGAGCATGCATAAATTGGCTTATGACACTAACTGCAAAGGCAATGTCAGGTCTGGTTACTGTAAGGTAAATTAATTTGCCTACCATCCTTTGATATTGGCCTATGTCAGATAATGTCTCACCATCTTCAAATCCTAGCTTAATATTTGTCTCCATAGGAGTACTAGCTGGTTTGGCTCCCAATTTACCAGTCTCTTTTAACAGGTCAAGAACATATTTTCTTTGGGATAGAAGTAATCCTTTACTCGAGTGGGCTATTTCTATTCCAAGAAAGTATGAAAGTTTTCCAAGGTCCTTAATGTCAAATTCTCTTTTTAAATATTGCTTAACTCTTTTAATTTCCTCATTATTATTTCCAATGATGATAATGTCATCTACATAAACGAGGATAATGATAGTGGTGTTTTGTAAATGCTTGATAAACATAGAGGAATCAGCGGTACTTTTACAAAAATTAATCTTTAAAAGAGAAAAGCTTAGCTTGGCATACCAGGCTCTTGGAGATTGCTTCAGACCATATATCGCCTTTTTTAATTTACATACCTGTGATGAGTTAGACTCATTTTTGTGGCCAGGAGGGAGAGTCATATAGACTTCCTCTTCCAAATTTCCTTGAAGGAATGCATTTTTTACATCCATTTGGAACAAATCCCATCCCAAGTTAGTGGCTACTGATAGCAAAATTCTAACAGTATTCATCTTTGCTACAGGTGCAAAAGTCTCTTGGTAGTCGATACCATAAGTTTGAGTAAATTCCTTGGCCACTAACCTAGCTTTGTACCTTTCAATTGTACCATCACAATTGTATTTGATTTTGTATACCCATTTGCAACCTACAGGTTTTTTATTTTTTGGTAAATTAATAATATCCCATGTGTCATTTTTTTCTAAGGCTTGAAGTTCTTCTTTCATAGCCTTACGCCAAGTTGGGCTTTGGTTGGCTTCACTAAAGTTGGTTGGTTCCATTTGGTTTGTGATATTACTCAAGTAGGCTCGGTATTCAGGAGATACCTTATTATATGAAATGAAATCTTGAATTGGATACATCACCTGTTGGGATACATAATCCCTTAATTTGACTGGAGGACGAGTTTGTCGAGTGGATTTTCTTCTCAAGGTACTTTCTTCTTGAGTTGGTTCTTCACTTCTCAAGGTAATTTCTTCTTGAGTTGGTTCTTCACTTGACTCATTCTCTCTTCTTCTCCCCCTGAAGAAATTGCACTTGTTTCGCCAATTTGTTCTTCATCTGTATGCCCAACCTGTTCTTGATATGTTTCTTCAGGAAATATGAAATTATTTGGAGATAGTATGATGGGTTGACCTTGTGTATTTTCTTGTTCACTTGTTTGGTAATATGGTTCATTTTCAAAAAATGATACATCTCGTGAGATATAAAGTTTATGATTTCTTGGGTCATAACATTTATATCTCTTTTTTTGGAATGAGTATCCTAAAAATATGGCTTTAACAGCATTTTTATCAAGCTTGTCATGTCTTTTGATGTGTACGAAACATGTACAACCAAAAACTCTTATGTGATCAAGATCTATTTTTCTATTCTTAAGAATTTCTAAGGGACTCATGTTTTTAAGAGTAACACTTGGCAATCTATTTATGAGATAGGTCGCAGTTAACACAGCATCGGACCAATAAGATTTTGAAACATTAGTTTGAAAAGGAGAGATCTAGTGACTTCAAGTAAATGTCGATTTTTTCTTTCTGAAACTCCGTTTTGCTCGGGGGGTATTAATACAAGTGGTTTGGTGTAGAATTCTTTTTTGCTTAAAAAATTCTATGAAATTTTTGTTTACGTATTCTGTTCCATTATCTGATCTAAAGATTTTAATTTTTGCATCATATTGATTTTCAATAAAATTATAAAATTCTTCAAATTTTGAAAAAACTTCATATTTTCCTTTTAAGAGGTAAACCCAAGTAGTACGAGAAAAATCATCAATAAACGTGACAAAATATTTAAAATGATTATAGGAATCAATGGGGGCTGGACCCCAAACATCAGAATGAAGTAAATCAAAACATTTTTCTGATTTATTGGTGGATGAAGAAAATGGTAATCTAGTTTGTTTCGAAAACTTACAAACATCACAATTTTTTGAATCTAATTTATAACAAAAAAGTTTATTCAAAATCTGATCAGATGGATGACCAAATCTCCAATGCAATAATTTATCACGATCTACTAAATTTAATGACACATGACATTTATTTGTGTTTTCATCAAGGTAATAAAGACCATTTTGCAAACATCCCTCACCAATCTTCTTCCCTGATTCTCGATCCTGAAAGGTCACTTTTTTCGGTGAGAATATAACATTGCAATTCAATTCCTGGGTTATTTTACTAATTGACAATAAATTTGAATTAAACTCTGGCAAATATAAAATATTTTTCACATCTTTTGTAAGAAACTTTGCTGACCAAAACCATGAATTTGGACTTTATCTCCATTAGCAACAATTACATGTTGAGAGTCTTTATTTTGTGTAATATTGTTCAATTTATTTTTGTTCCATGTCATGTGGTCGGTTGCACCTGAGTCATATCCATCTATTTTTATTTTGGCACATATTTGCAATTTTCAAGCTACTGTTAATTTTGGGTGAAAAAATATCTTTAGAATGTACAAAACCTGGAGTCTGTTGCTGCAACAGATTGTTCAGTTGAGTTAGTAGGTGATTCAGTTGCACCGTCTGAGTCACAGAATTAGGCTACTTCAAGAATTAGGCTCATTTAGGAATTAGGCTACATCGTGTGTGTGTATATATTCAGTATGCCCAAGTCTTAGGAATTAGCCTAATTCCTAATTCCTAAGAATATGATTTTACCATATATATATATTCATACGTATTCATATGAATATATATGGTATTCAATCTGTATTCGTATTCCACGTATGAATATATATATATATTCAATCTGTATTCGTATTCGTAAATTAAAAGCAGATACGAATATGATTTTACCACTATCCGATCCGTTTGCACCCCTGATCAGGGGCAATAAAAATGGAATAAAGAATTGGATAACGATCGGTTGGAGGAGAGAGATAGCGACGGAAGAGGGCAAAAAAAGACGAATGCGTACCCTCTGCATTAACTCAAAAGGAAATCTTTTGAGTTCATGAATCTCAACTGTCTAATTTTAACGGAGTCAATCCGGCTTCTTCCATAACATAGGGGGCCTTTCAATATTAGTGCGGATCTAGTCCGCACGAATTTTAAAACAGATCGGACAGTTGAGATTCATTAACTCATAAGATTTCCTTTTGAATTAATGCAGAGGATACAAATTCAAAAATGACTCTCTTGGTGCTGTTTAGGGGTGTCAACGGGTACGATGCGGGTTGGGTGGAGGCATTTTCATACCCATATCCGTTATGATAACGAAAAAAATATTTAGCCTTACCCGTTTTTTCGAATACGGTACGGGACGGGTAAACGAATAAAAAAATGCCATTGACATCTCGATTTGTGATTTCTATAAAATATTTTTCAAAAAAAAATAAATAAATAAGAATAATGAATACAACTAACTTGTATTATGAAAAGTTAGTAAAATACAAAACTTCATTGTATTATGTATTATTTTCATACAAATATATATATATATATATAGGGATGAGCTATGGTGAGACGTGGAGTAAAACCATTTTGTACTCCATGGTACTATATTTTCATTTTGAAAATCCAAACAACCGATCCGAACAGTTCAACATGTTCTCTATATTGAAATGTGCTTGGAGACCAAATTTTACATTTTTTGGAATTTTTTTACTATTTATTAAGCCACTTTGAAAATCGCTGATCCGGTGGTCCAGAAAATTTTTCTGTTTTTTACTGTTCACAGTGGATCAGTGATTTTCAAAGTGACTTAATAAATAGTAAAAAAAATTCCAAAAAATGTAAAATTTGGTTTCCAAGCACATTTCAATATAGAGAAAATGTTGAACGGTTCGGATCGGTTGTTTGGATTTTCGAAATGAAAATATGGCGTGGAGTACAAACTTGTTTTACTCCACGTCTCACCATAGTATATATATATATATATATATCAAGAATCTGGCTAATATGCTACGCATATATAAGGGGCTCTCCGTGCTACGGCTCACTTTTTGAGTTTTCAAAATCCTAACGGTCGATCCGAACCGTTCAACATGATCTCCATATGAATATGTACTTGCAAACCAAATTTTACATTTTTTAGAATTTTTTTACTATTTATTAAGCCACTTTGAAAATCGTTGATCCAATGGTCCAGCAGATTTTACTGTTGTGTACAAATTAGTGTTTTTTCAAAGTTGCTTAATAAATAGTAAAAAAATTCTAAAAAATGTAAAATTTGGTTTTCAAGTACATATTCATTTGGAGATCATGTTGAACGGTTCGGATAGACCGTTAGAATTTTAAAAACTAAAAAAATGAGCCGTAGCACGGAGGGCCCTTATATATGCGTAGCACCGTAGCACTGTCCTATATATCAATATATATAATTTTATTTTTAAAATTATTTATAGGATAACGAGTAATATAGCAAACAAAATCATTATCCTTACCCGTACCCAATAAGCTAACGAAAAAACAAATCTTACTCTTATCTGTCTTTTCGGATACAATATGAGTCGGGTAAACGAATAAAAGGGTGTCATTAACACCGAATTCACATCACCTCCGGTACCGTAATAGGAAATCTTTTACAATTACTTGATCTGGACCGTTCTTTTTAACTTGGCACGAATCTCAAAGCCCAATAATACTGCCCCCTCCGTCAGTTCGAATCCCAAACCGGCTGGGAGTTAATCTCAAACCGTAAAGTGAAGGGAATCTTTTACGGTACCGGAGAGATATTTGCTCCATTGACACCCCTAGTGCTGTGGCGGCCCAATTATTTGTATTTTTTTTTTTTTCGGTTTTGACAGATTTTATGGCTTCCACTTTGTATTTTTTATTTGAACGGGACTGAGTCATGGCGTCTCTGCATAACCTATATCTTTTTTTTTTTTTTTTTTTGAAACAGCTGCATAACCTATATCTGCCTTTTCATTTTTAAATTTCCACCCTGACATTTTATATTTTTAATTTTTTTACTATATTTACTATGAATAAAAATTCGGCCCACACCCGCTCCTGTCAAGAAGCAAACGCAAAAGTAATTTTCTAATTTTCTAATTTTCAAATTCAAACCAACTCAGGGTACATCTTTCTCTTCGTCTCGAGTGGCCATTAAATTTGTCGCTATATCTCTCAAAACTTTGGGGAGATCTTCTCCATTTTACGGATTTACAGGTTTGCATTATTTTTATATCTCGACTTTGTTTATAACACCGGTTACAGGCATCAAGCAGTTATATTTGAAAAAGAAAATATATAGAGTTGAACTTGATTTTTTTTCTAAATCCTATGATTGTACGTAATTAATTTGGATCGCGTCGTGAGTAGTCAGGTTTATATCAAATCTTCCCTTTTCTTTGTCGCCTTTGTTGGGTAGAGATTGGAGGGACAAAAGTGTCAGTTATTGTAAATTTCTCAATAAATGGGGAAAAGCTGAAGGGCAAAGTGCCAATTCTTATAAATTTAGAAGGGAATTTCTGTTTCATTAGAAAGATTCATTACAATTCTAGACTGTTTCTCCATTAGATTTCAAACAGTTATCCTTGATGATTAGATTTCAATTTGTAACTGATTCCAACCAAATTTTGAAGATTAAAATTTGTGGTTCAATTTGCATCTACTCTGCATCCTAATGCGTGAATTCCTTTGTGCTAGCGGTGTAATTACATAAACTTTTTTTTAAATTCATGGTCTTTACAAAAGGGAGTGCAACCATGGCACAGATGATTAGAGGAGAAAATATGGATTTTGTAAATTTCAACGCCATATACTTGTATTAACTTTTCCGATTGCATTACATTTGCATATGTATCTATTTATTAAGAGGAACTGTACTAATTTTAAAAATGTAAATTTGTACTTTATATTCCTCAATTCTTGTGCTATTTCCTTTTGAATTGCTGAAAAAATAAGCAATACTTCTGGAGCTAACGTTCACACTCAGCGATCCTTGTATTTTGCATTTTTGACTCGTGCAACTGAAAGGTAAACATGTTGAAATCAATATAATTAAGGGGAATTATGGTGCATGGTTCAAATATTTCATGTCGTTTATGCTTCAATCGTGCCTTTACATCTTGTATTTTTCAAAGTCTAGATAGTTGATTCAAACTGTTCAACACGATCTCCGTATTAAATTGTGCATTGAGACCAAATTTTATATTTTTTGAAATTTTTTAACTGGTTTTTTAGAGGGTACAAAATCATTTGTGGATGATCCAGAATCTTCTGAATATATAATAGTGATTTTGTACCTATCTACAAAAATAATAAAAATTTCCAAAAAATATAATTTGGTCTCCAAGCACATTTTAATATGGAGATCATGTTGAACGGTTTGGATCGACTGATAGCGATAAGGATGTGAGGTGAACTGAGGCATGAAATACATGTGGCATTTGAAATCTACTCTTCATATGATATCTCTATACTCAATATTGATAATTATAAATATTTATCGATAATAAATTTCATTTTATTCTTCTCCCAGTATGATGATATAGGATCTTAATTAGATTGTATAAAATTTTGCGTAAAGGTAACAAATTACCGATTCACCCTTGAATAATAGAATTTGAAATTTGTTTTTAAGGAAGCCTAAAACAATATGCAGCATTGTACATTGTTCCAAATTGGTTGGTCTATATTTACACAGTGTGAACATGAAATACGGAAATTTTTTTTAAATATATAACATTAATGATGGACATCCTTAATTATAGAGACCTGGATCTCATCATGCAATTGTACAACTTAGAAATTAACAACCTTCCATCCCGAAAAAAGAAGAAGGAAGCAAACCTTTACCAATACATTTCACAATTTTTGGTTGAATAGCGAGGTAACACTAACATGTATTTTTTTTTTTTTTTCCTTTGATGCTTTTATAATTGAATTTGCTATGAGATCTGGATCTCATCATGCAATTGTACAAGAGAACTGTGTCTTCCCTTTCTCCTTTTTGTACTTATTTTTGCAAAGTTTTCTTAACTAAAATTACTTCATACACTTGATCTAAGGTCCTTAATTGAGGAAGATTCAATATTAGTTCTTCTAAAGAAGAAGAAAAATCTTGTGTTTACAAGTTTTTGTATTTATAAAATAATTTAAATTGAGAAAAAAAATCTTGTGTAAAACTATCAGAAATCTCGCATTTGATTTAATTTTGTTACCATATATCATTGCTAGTTTGGTCCCTTGTGTCCAATATGAATTATTATTCTGTTAGTGCTAGTTATGTATAGTCCAGAAATTTTATCTTAATCAGCACTTCCTATTTTAATTATGAAATTATACACGTTTCTGTGTGTAAGTACACAAATATGCATTTAGTGATGTAGTTTTGCCTCTCGTGTTTCTTTCTTATACAATTTTGATGTTAAATCAGATGTGGCATCTATTTACGAGGACAGTTAGAGAGCATATCAAAGCAAGATGGAGCTGCAATCCAAGGCCTACGGTTCTAAGAGAAGTACAAATTACAAGCTCAAAATCAGTATCTTATGATGAACCAGAAATAAGTGCGTAGGTTTAACTATCTTCCAATGTTTTGCTTCTTATTCGTCTTTGGTTTGATTCATCCTGTTGGCACAGAAAGTTATCATAACTTGAATAATAAAGCATGAGAATTAAAATGTGCCATAATCAGGAGATTTCAAGTGAATCTAGATACTGATTAACAATAAAAAGTTTTAAGGACTTCCAGAAGTTAAGAGGTTACCAGTGCCATCAAAGCAATTGTCAAGCAGCAAAATATCAAATTCTAAACGTTGTGTGTGAGAGAGAAATCCAGTTTCTTCAGTGAATTGCAACATCGTTTGTCTTTCAAAAAGTGAAAATTAAAATAGATATATTCTATGGTTTTTGTAAGTTTGACTTCATATATATGATTCTCGTGGCATATCAACTGCATTTCATCTCTTACCATTGAACAAATGGATCTATAACAGTACTCTTATGTTAAGATTAACATATATGGTTTATATATATATATATATTACTGCTAATTTTAATTTTTGTTTGCTAATTAAGTTCCTTTAAATTTTTTGCAGGGGATCTTTTACTATTTTTGAAGTATGGCTTTTGGATAGGTTCCATCGCAGGTCCTGTTATTCACAAGTTCTTTGGCTAAAGATTGTATGGGTCCACTAATATGAAGAGCTGGACAAAAATGCTCCTTGCTATTAATAAAGGTTCCCTTTGAAGAATATCCAGTCTTCGAATCCTCATATCTTAGTAATTTAGAATTACAAACTTTTATTTTACCTAATATATTGATCGTATGGAATCTGTAACTATCAACGTTTATGCAAATTTGGAATGTCATATTTGCTACTATTCCCGTTTAAGGACTCTCTTCTCTTTTATTTGAAGTCTAGAGCGTGACCAGAGGTCATGGAATTTTATCGAATGGGATTCTCCATATTTGATGGTACTCTATGATTACAACAGAGAGGAAGTGTTCGGAACAGACAGGAAACAATTATTTTTCTAGCTGCTTTATTCTAATAAGCACACTTCATTAAAAAAAATTTCAGTCCGTTGATTTTTCAGAATGAACAGCTCAATAATATAATGATTAATTCTGTATATATGATCGGTTGACATTCTCTCTCTCTATTTTTTTTTTTTTAATTCTTGACAGGAGTTGTCAAGTTCTGTTGAAAATAAAGTTAATTTACATCACATATTGCACCCGAGTGCATCACAGATAACCAAAAACAACCCCTATATAAGCAGGGCTCCCCCATAAATGAATCCAGTCGTGCACTGTTCACCACCCATTTTGACTGCTCCCTTTTCCTGTACTTCAGCGCCCGCTAGCAAAATTTCTTAGGGTAACCAAGGCACCAGTTGATATATAATATCAGACAGATGATTCTATATGCCAAATTTAATTTATTTTTCTCACAAAATCGGGCTTTAAATTAAGCCAAATCTAAGAAAATGTAAACATCCTCCTGGAGAACTTACTCAGTATTAGCAGTTTCGGCATAAGTCTTTGGGGAATAGAACAAATTAAAACAAATGCAAATGCAAATAAGTTTTAAGGAACAGACCTTTCTATCAAACTAAAGATTCCATGGTTCTCAACTAAGAGCATACCGAACAGCGAATCTGATAATATCAAGCGGAATATAAAATATTAAACTATATATATAGTCATATAATACCAGCCCACCCCCAGGCGATATCCTGTATAGTTGCATATATGTGCAAAGCTGATATGTACATATTGTAAGAGAACAATGAAAAGAATAATTATTAGAGGATAATTATTTTCATAAATGACATATTTTCTTAAAAATAAATCGGAGAAGCACCTTCCTCTCTCTCAATGTCGCTCTCTTGATTATTGGTTTTATTTTTTCGCGATTGCAGTTATTGTACCAACTGTACCAAATCAAACTACTATACCAGACAAAGCCAAAGGAATAAGATAAAATCTATAAAAATACAACTGCTTATTGGACAAACACCAAATCTCATTAATGAAAACATCGTGTGCATTAAGTGAATAATATCATCACATTACATAAACAATCTACGCTATTGTTGTGATCTCTCTCCCTGCAAACCAAAATTGACCTCTGCAACACATACTTAAAACATGAATCCCAATTATGCAGGTTTAGATCATTATTGAGGAAATCAATTGTTCTATTAAAAGTTTAAAACATCAATTTTGTCTCGTAAAACCAAATGATTTTACAGTATGGACAAGGGTGTCATCTTCGAAACTCAATACTTTGCAAATCCAACTTTTAGACTAACAAAATTTTCTTCCGGAGTGCACCTTGTCTTAGTAGCAAAATTATTAAATTTCAAAACAATACAGTCATTCGTATCGTGTTTCGCAGCCATTGTATGAGCCCCACTATCCTGCCCATCCCGTATCCCCTGGCGCCAATATATAATCATGAGTTATTTGAGCCCATTCACAAGTGCAGAACAATATTACATCTTCATATAAGTATTTCCTCGGTAATTTAATACATGAAACAATACAGATTTTTAGAGGAAAAGCTTTGAGGTAACACTGCACGTCAGGTTTAAAAGATGAGTAAGCAAACAACTGATGTGAGCACTATCGTCAGCAGCACTGATACAACATTCACAGCATTGTTATCAAGGATGTCTATACCAGAGATCTTTGTCACAGTGGGTGACTGTCTACTAACAACTTGCACGGAGAAGGGACATAAACATCATGTTAGATTTCAAAGTAGTGAGAATGTGAGATTGCTAAACAAAAGAAAACAATTTTCCCTGTTGTGCGTTCACATCACCCAGATATTTCTACTCTAATTTCATGAATCTGCTTTCCTGATCCATTATGACTTTCATATAATTCACATCACCCATATTTTACAAACACCAATCAGATCATATAAATCATGATTTAGATGGCACAGCTAATTCAGAAAGTCCCCATCCAAGATCCGAGTTTGATATTGCTCAAATCCTTCCTCAGAACTTGTCGATGGTAAATCCGTCTCAGGGAAACTTGTTCTTTAGTTCTTCAGCGTCCCTCCTGACAAGACTCGAGCAGCTCGGCCTCGCATTATTTCTCTGGGATCTCATGCTTGAGAAAACTATTGGTTCTGTGTGCTGAACCAATGCATTGTTCTTGTTAACATCTCTTGAGAAAACTATTTCTTTTGTCGCTCATGTCAGTTCTTTCCCTCGATGGTAGAGGTACATTACACCAGTGCATGAAAAGATCTGCCAATAGAAAAAAAAAATTAGAACTGATATACAAACTTATTCTCATAGACCAATGTAGAACTAAATCACTCAAACACTTGACTAATAAGAACCAAATTACCTGTTTGTCTTCCATTGAATTCATCTTCTCATCCTGATAGTATTAATAGAGAAACAAATAACACATTATTTTCAACTTCTTTAGTCAGAATGTTATGTAAAATCAACCAATCAAAAAGATCACTTTTCTTACCATGCCCCAGACCAGCTGCTTCATGCTGTTTATTTCAGTCCCAATGTTCACAATTTTTAGGTGAGCATCAGTAACCTACAAAGTACCAAAAAGACAAATGAAGACAAAATAGCAAACAGACCCCTACCTAATTAAGACATAACTTCAATGTATGAGGTACCTTAAAATAGTAAATATGCAGAGAAGCCCTTATTAGACCCTAACAAGTAAACCTACACGAGGGCATCAAAGAGATTTAAATTGTATGTAATAAATCTAAAGAAAAGAAAAGAAAACCTAAAAAGAAAATCACAGAGTACTTACAGGCTGAGATTTGTATTTATCTCACTATCTCAAGCAACAGAGCACTCTCATTTCATCGACTTATTTCTTCTTACAAAATGGAAAAGGTCATTCTGATAAGGGAAATATGCAAAGCAATCCTAACAAAACTCCTTTTATTTCGAATCTGACTCAGATTATTAAGAAAGCAATATTTTTTTTTTTATCTTCTATCACTTCTCATCAGTAGCTCTTTTGAAGAGAAGTTCAGTGCTCTTCTGGTACTTACAGATCTCACTGTTCCAACAAAGGCACCAAATTAATTACTACCACTGGTATAAGAACTTCAGCATTCAACACCATTTGCTGACTATAATTTCAGAAATTGACAAAGTATATCTAAGTAGTTAAAAACTTAAAATATCATCAATTGCCCAATTTGCCCAAAAACCCAATTAAACTCAAAGTCTAATGCTTTTAGTAAAGAAAACAAAAGGAGTATTGAGGATTTAATTTAAGAATTACGCACCAACACTCATCAAGAAGAGAGATAATCCCTCCAGGTTTCTCAAGCACAAATGGAAGTCAAAGATGTCAACAGTAATAATCTAATATACAATATTTTTAGCAAAAATATAGATACTTGTTTCAAGTATGATGGATTTGAAGGGTCACAGGGTCATTGACAATTTCTTCCATGGCCATGTTTTTTATCTCCTCGCGTGTTTTCCCAGCAATTTTTCTCATTCCATTCAAAGATGCGTTGCAACACACATTTGTCAGGTCATCTCTGCTGTAACATTCTGTTATTTTTGCCACGTCGTCAAAGTCCACATTGGGTGCTACCTGTTTTGACAAAAATATTACAGAAAAAAGTTATTAATAAAAAAGGATCCGTGGATCAGGTTTTTCCATGTACACGCTGACAAGAACCAGTACAGGGATTTATGGTCATTCTAGGTAGCAGGTACCTAATGAACCAAAATGGTACTACTAACTTTTAGTATAAATTAATATACCTTTTAACTCTAATGTCTACTTACGTTTAGATCAGAAGCGCATGATTCTACTGTGTAGTATAATTGGGGTGTCAATCTCTAGGGATAGTGTATTAGTTATCTAACTTTTCACTAGTCTAGGTGCTCCGGTTGGTTGAAAACAGTTTAGAAATAAATTTTTGAATAGTTTTGAAAATAGTTTGTTGGGTTCAATACCTTAAAGTTATAGGTGGAGGCGCTAATTGTACTAATGTTTGAATTAAATAATTAAATAGAGATTCTCTATGGTTCAGATTTTCTCCTTCTAAATTATGCAATATATATATGACGTCTTCCTACCCCGCATGCGGTCTGTCACCACGTATGCGGTATAGAATTGTCCCACAGCTACCCCGCATGGCGTGCTGGGTTTCTGTGTACGTGATTTGAAAGGTTTTCCGATCTCGCGATCGGCTTTTGGGGCAACAGTTCAGAGTATTATAAGTATGCAATTAACTTTCTCACACAAACCTAATTGTTCATATCATATTCTACCCATCAATTAATTATCCCAATGACCCTACCTAAATTAAGTATCTACTAATAAAATCTAAATTTCCAATCTACGCTATCCTGCCAAGGGAGCCCCCTGAGTTCTAACTCTAGTTTTTGAACCGCTGCCAAGCCTCGTTAGCCGAAGTGTTTGAAGTTCTTACGAGGGTGTCCCACTCACACTGAAATTTTCAGACTTTACACCTATTGGTATGTAGAGGACATTGGCATATAGTAGACAAAACTATGAATGCAAGAACTCAATAAAAAGAGATTTAAATAATAAAGCAAACACAAATCAACATGCACAAAACATAAATATATATTAAAACATAACAAAGAATTCGATTACAAACCCTCACCCTAGAGATGAGAAGTTTAGTTCATTATGGCCATGGCAAAATAAAAGAAATAAAATAAAGATAACATGAGGGCTCGCCTAGACTCCTCTTGTTGGATTTTTGCCACCATATTGTTGAGACTTGGCATCTTCGACTGAGGTCAAGATCTAAGACCAAATTGCTTATTAACTTGGCTTAAGAGCCCTCAGATAAGTGAAATTTTTTATGTAGTTGCGGATTTTTTTAACAGGTTATTGGTACAATCAGTTCAGATCTGAACTGGTATTAGGGTTTCAGATTTTGCTGGTTTTGAATTTTTCTTTTTGTTTGCTGGTTTTGAGTAAAATGTTCTCTGGTATGTGCTAATGAAGAGAAAATATTGTTCTTGATTTTTTTTTGTGTGCTGATTTTTGGTAAAAAAAAAAAAGAAAATTCAAAAATGATAAGGAGGAAAAACTGATTGAATCTGGGGTTCAGTTGGCTCTGCCAGCTATAGACCCTGTTTGCTTGTTGCTTGAATATGAGGTTCTTTTGGCTCTGTCGGCTCTACACCCTCTGTTTGCTTGTTGCTTGAATCTGGGGTTTTGGCTCTATCGGCTTTAGATCCTCTGTTTGCTTGGTGCTTGTTGTTTATTGCGTGATTTACAGGATTTACTCCTGCTCTGATACCATATTGAATTTAGAAGAGGAATAGAAATGATGAACAATAATCTATTAATGAGTATGTTCTGAATTTTACAAGGTCTGTATATGACTAAATTAGATGAACAATAAAATCCTACTAGCCGTTAGGCTGTTTCCTAAATTACAAAGGCCGTAATCTATGTCCTAATTGTGCCTTAATTACAATGTGTGACAGCTATACACTTGGATGCTATTTTATTTGTTGTCAATAATGAGTAATATTTGAGACAAAGATCCTTATTCTTCAACAGGGACAGAGAGAAAAGAGAGAAGGAGACATAAAGAGAGGAGGAAGATAGAGAGAAAATGAGAAAAGTAGAATCCTACTATTCTAAAAGAATAGCAGCAGACTTGGATGTCCCCTCCTCCCGTCTCTCCTTCTCTTGTCTCTCATTTTCCTTTTCTTTTTCCTTTTCCTTTTCCTTTTCCATTTCCTTTCTCTCCTTCGCCTTTTGTTTCTTTTCAGAGGCTTTGTAACCAAGGTGGTATCCGTAAGTGATGCTTACGCTCGCAACAGCTCCTGTATAAAAAATGCATAAGCCGTATTATTAGAGAAGCATCACAACCTAAACAATCATAAATAAAAACTTGTCAATTTAAGAACCAGCCTCTAATTGCAAAGAGCAATACCCTCTATGTAGGAGGTCGGTTCGAAATTTTGATGGAGATCTATTATGGACAATTAAATAGAACTTGTCCTTTGGAACGAACCAAATTATGGTCCAATGAACAAATTAGAAAAAGTAAAGCATACGTGCCCTTCCAATACTAGAAATAGGAAGAAAGGGATGTGTCTCAAAGAATAAAAAAGAAAAAAGCAGAAAAGATGGAAATCTGAAAGAGAGAATATATACCTACAACAAACTTTGCTATATTGATCGAGTTACCTTCGGTGACCATCTTGATATTAAAAAAGCGCCACGCGCGTCTGATTTAACATCAAAATTGTATAAGAAAGAAACACGAGAACCAAATACGTACATCATTATATGCATATATATACGAGTACTCACACAGGGAGTCAGATATACATATATAATATGAGATAATTAACATGGGAAGTGCTAATGAACACTTTTATATAAATTGGGTAAACATATTAAATAGAATTCCGGATAGTAATTAATTAACACTAACAAAGCACAATATTTTTTATTTAAATCAAAACTAAAAATGATATATGGAAATAAATTTAAATCAAATTCGAGATTCCTGGTGATTAAACACAAGTATTATTCTCACTTTAAATAGTTTTACAATACAAATTAAACTTGTAAATTAAAGAGAGCACACCAGCATGAAATATAGTAAATGCATTGAATAATTTTCTTACAATTTTTTTGTTCTTGAGAAGTACTAATCTTGAATCTTCCTGAAGGACCTCAGCACACAAGGACCTCAACTCAGTTTTATTTTCTTAAATAATAAGTACAAAAACAGAAAGTAAAGGAAGGCAGTTCTACTTCCTTTTTACATTATCTATGCAGAAACCAATAATCATTTCTCAAACTCATATACGACACCAAATCCCATGGCAAATTGAAAACTATAAGCAACACAGAAAGAAGATAAATATCATACCTCGTTATTCAACCAAAAATTGTGAAATATATTGATAGTTTGTTTTTTTGTTATTTATGTATAAAGGTTTGTTAATTTCCAGCTTATATAGCTCCATGATGAGATCGAGATCTCTATAATAAGGGTGTACCATTAACAATGTTATATATTTAACAAAAACCTTTCCGTATATCATGCATGTTCACACTATATAAATATAGAGCAACTAATTTGGAACAAAATTCAAGTTCTATTACTCAAAAGGAAAATTGATAATTTGTTACCTTTGGGCAATCTTTTATACATTCTAATTGAGATTCTATATCATCATGATCTTACTGTGCGAAGAACGAAAAGAAATTTTATGTGCTTACGGGCTTGTTAAAAAAAATAGTTGTTTAATATGGAGTACAGAGATATCATATTAAATGTATATAAGTTTTTCATAAGGAGCGTTGAGTGTGAACTAACTAGCTGCAGAAGTATTATGCTTAGGGGTGTTCATTGGGTCCGGTTTAGTCGGTTTTAAACCGAACCGAATTAGTTCGGACCAAACGGTTCGGTTTTTTCGGTTTAATGGTTCGGTTCGGTTTGCTTTTTAAAACCGAATTATAATTTCGGTTCGGTTCGATTTGAAAATTTTGAAAACCAAAATAACCGAACCGACCGAAATTTTATATATTATGAATTTGGTCCGGACCGTCCGGGTTTATTTCTTAATCAATTGCTTTAAATACTTCGGTTTATTTCTTAATACCTCGGTTTATTTCTTAATGTACTTCGGTTTATTATAAATCTATTGCTTTAAATAAAAAAATTAATATATTTCGGATTGAACCGAACAAACCGAACAAACCGAAATATAACTTTGGTTCGGTTCGGTTGGGTTGCAATGCTAAATCGGTTCGGTTCGGTTTTATTTTTGAAACCGAATTATAACTTTGGTTTGCCTAGTTCGGTTCGGTTTCAACCCAACCGAACCGATGAACACCCCTAATTATGCTTATTTTCTCAGAATTATTTTTCTGTAATCTTTTAGTACTCTTAATTAATTATAATTTTAAAAAAATAAACAAAGTTTATTGTTTCATATTGATTAGACTCAATGAAATCATGAGTATGTATAAATTAAATGTTTTATTTTTTAGATAATTGTTTCTGAGGGAGGAACTTTCTTATTGCATTGTGCGGATCGGCCCCTACCATTGATCTGTGTCTTTGTTTTCAAAGCTCAAACAATCAATGTGAACTACTCAGTGATTTCATATGAAAATATACTTGTTGACCGAATTTTACCTTTCAAGAAACTTTTTTTACTATTTTTTATATTGGTAGAAAATCACTATTTTTGGATGGTCCATAATCTTTAGGTTAGATGTTGTACTTCTTTAAAAAAATAGTAACAAAATTCTAGAAAATGTAAAAATTTGATCTCCAAGTACATTTTCATATAAAATCATATTGAATTGTTCAGATTGATTATTTGAAATTTGAAAACACAAATATGGATCCATAAGATGTGTGCATTGCAAAGTACCAAAGCCTCACTCGTTGTTTCTAGCTTTTTATTTTGTTGTTTTTCATGAGACTATTAGATCGGATTTTATCAAAGATTTCAAAATTTAAAATAAACAAAATTTCTCGATACACATATTTTTGAATGGAAAAATATTTAACCGTATTGTTATTATATCTTTATTGTTATATTAAGCGCGTAGATGTCCTAATTCACCAACCGGCTATGATTAAAAAATAAAATTTTAGTTTAAATATCTGCCCTCCGATCAAATAGTCTTTCTTTTTTTATTTATTTTTTTGAGTATTCAAACAGCTCTTAGGCCAATTACATCAGATACCAATTACACCAATTGCTGAATATTAAATACATGATTCGTATAACCTATTCTATTCCAGCAATATACCCTACCTTGGTTTGTCAAATTATGCGCAATTAGTCAAACACGGTAATTAGAGAATTGCATAGAACAACAAAACTTACTTTAATCCTAAGTCATAACTTTTTATTCTGAATTCTGTGATGCTAATTCTGATATTCATTGGGCCCCAACGAAAACCTTCTTAATTTATGATTGGGCCCCAACGGAAACTATTCGGCCCAATAAAGCACATACTTTATATTGATAACATATTCAACATTGTAGATATATGTTATTAAATATTGTCAAAAAGTAATTGTAATTAAAAATATATTATATTTTCTACATGGCAGTAGATACCAATTAATAATTAAGAGAAGCAAAATTTTATTCAACATTAGTAATTTAAGTTTGAAATCAATTAGGCGTTTGGAGGGTCTTAATTGCTTAAAAATCTCAGTCTCAACACGCCACGGCCGGTCATAGCCGTACCTCGCCTCTCCTGGGTAGTGTCTCTCCTTCCTCTGAATTATCCTGTTAGAGACCTTGTCTTTGAAGGAGAAGCTAACCTTGATGATTTATGTGATTTTGTTTCCTTATCTACTTTTTTTTTTTAAAGAGGAAAACACCTTTCAATGTTCTTATATCTGAGTCAGGAAAAAAGAATATTTCTTCTATTACATTTACAGGTCTCACTATACTTTTCAGCTCTTAATGCATTTTTGTTCTTCTTTCATTAGATGTTTAATTTCTTTTTATTATTGGTTTTTAGGATTCATTGGATATTAGACTTCATGTTCTGACCAATAGTACCCTTATAACTAGTGTCCTGTACCAATTATTCACACTTAATATTGATCTTAATTGATATAGGAAACCTAATCTATACCATAGTAACAAGATGAGCGAATAATTCGCGAATTATTCGGATTTGAACTGTTGGATTATTCGCTCATTATTCGGATTTGAACTGTTGGTGAATTAATCCGCGTATTTTTTGGTTTCCCAAATTTTTTCTGAATTATTCATGAATTTTACAATTTTTTCCGGATTTTACGAATTATTTGTGAATGTTTTTATTTTTTTTTTATTTTTTGCTCTCCAAACTGCAGGTAAGTATACAAATCTATCCGAATTTTTCTCGAATTATACCTGAATGATTTCTGAATCATGATTTTTTTACCCCGCCGAACATTTCCCGAATCAATAAGTTGTCACTATAATCTGTACTATACTGTGCTGATCGTTCTGGTACCTTCTTAATCTTAAATTTTTGTAATGCAGTGCTATGCCAGAACACTGAAATTTTGCATCATGCGGCTATGCAATATGCGGTCATGTGATCGCATATACGGATTCATATGGTCACACATATGGTACTATGTAAAAAAAAAAATTAGGTATTTGTTAATAATAAGTTGCATAAAAAAAATTTTGTGTGGTTCGGTTCCAATTATTTAAGAATATTATTCAAAACTCTAATCATATTATTATATAATATTTATTGGGTACGATTTTTATTTTTATTTTATAATATTTATACTTGTATGATAGTAAAATTTTAAAAAATAAACGAATATATGAATCCGTAAATAAATTTGCCCGTGGTATGCAGTGTTCTTCTGTACGTATATTAAAACATAGTCTTTTAAAATATTGGTTAAATGACCCCCTTCTCTAATATTATTATGTATTTTCATTCAACATCTCCGTATAAGCAAAAGCTATTCGGCTAATATTGTTGTTTGAAGAAATAGAAAAAAAGAAAACCCTTAAAAAGTACTTTTTGTGCAGGTTTTGAGAAACAAAGCAAGAGAGAGTGAATTCCAAGACGTCATAAAACTGAACAGCTTTCAATAAAATTAATTATTCAGCTCCATCCTTTTGTTAATATCTCTTGAAAAAATTTAAGTCCTTTCTTGTTGGGATGTTCATTGGGTCTAGTTTATTCGGTTTTAAACTGAACTGAGAGAGTTCAGTTTAAACAGTTTGGTTTTTACGGTTAAATAGATCGGTTCAGTTTATTTTTTAAAATTGGTTTAATAGTTCGTTCGGTTTAGAAACTTTAAAAGTGGTTAGATCAAACTGATCGAAATTTTCAAACTCATCCCTTGTCCAAACCAAACATATTAAAAAAAAAACTACGACATAATGTATATTACTTGGTTCGGTTTAAAACCGGTTAGACCGAACCAAACAAAAATTTTAAATCCATCTTTAAAAAAAATCAAAAATTAACAAAAAAATTATTTATTTATATTATTAATCTTCTTATTTAGGTTCAACCGAATAAATCAAAATTTAGTCAGTTTATTCGATTCAGTTTTAATTCAGTTGATAAGTTTATTTCGGTGATTCAGTTCTATTTTTTAAAATCAAATAAAAATTTAATTTGCCTATTTTATTTTAATTTTAACGAAACCAATGAACACCTACTTCCTTGTATGTATTGGGAAATTTGATGATCTACGTACAAACATTTTCAATATCTGTGTCCTCCAAATAAAATCACACCAAAATACGTAGGAATTTATAATACATAAAAAAGATTAGAGTCTCTATATTATATCACGTTATATATACTTTTTAACCGTTTCTATTTCTCTTTTCTTATCGTATATTATTCTTATATCTTCTTATTCAAAGAAATGTATGTATGTGATGTGCCAGCCACCCTATAGTGCTAAAGGTTGAAAAAATTATTTACATTTTCTTCTATTTGAAGATATTCCATAGTTCATTACTTCATTATTCCTTCTATAACCATAAAACCATACGCACCGTCACCGTATTGTAAAAACCTAATCTCAAAAGTGTCCAAACTGAAATAATGGGGTCCAGTCCGACATGTCCAGCTGCACTTCCAAATTATTTCTTTTCAATTTGAGGAGGGACTCCTATAGGATAAAAGTATTGACAGAGTGATTTTTCCTTTATGCAGCGCACAAGTCATAAGCAAACTGTTTTGGCTTTATTTTCCGTGCGCTGCACAAAATAATACATCCTCTGTCAATATCTTTACCCTCCTAATCCGGGAGTTCAGATCCAGTGCGGACGGTGCTGTACCCCTACCGTATAGAATGAGATCTAAATCGTTGTTTTCAACCTGGCACGAATCTTAAAGCAAAGCCCAATATTCAAGTAGAGGTGTTTCCAACATTCTCATTCTACAAAGTGCGATACCTAATCCGAATCACATCCTCCCCGGTACCGTAAAAGGGAATCTTTTAGAATTAGTGGATCCGGATCGTTATTTCAACGTTGCACTAATCTCAAAGCCCAAACAATATTGCTCCCTGCGCTAGCCGAATCTCAAAGCGGCTGAGAGTAAATCTCAAACCGTAAAGTGAAGGAAATCTTTACACATATTGGAGAGGATACTTTTCGTTAAATTCGAAACGGTAAGGACGAAACTGCAAAAGTATTAGCTTAGCTACCAGTCACTAGTCAGTGAGGCTGATTAAGCCGACCTTCCTTTTGTGATTTGTATGGAGCGAAGCATGTGATGATGTCAATTAGTTAGCAAAGCTGTTAGTCACGAGCAACAGTAGAGTAGTTCTAGGCTTCTAGCCTGTAGCCTCTATCCTCTAGCTACTGTCTAGATTAGATCAGGTTGATGCTTCTTCCCAGATACATTGTTTCTTCTCTTCGTCTCTTTGTCTAGTTCTGCCCCTCAATTCATTCCCGCTTATACAATTGAAAATTTCACTAGATCTCTCAGTCTCAGTAGCACAAGCACCTGATAGAGAGGAAAAATGAGCACTAGTACAAGCACCTTTGTAATTAGGTGGATTAACTTTCTCACCATGATATTGGCGTTAGCTGTGATTGGTTTTGGGATTTGGATGAGTTCGCACGACGATGAGTGCAAGAGATCGTTGACACTCCCAGTCATGGGGCTTGGCGGTTTGATTCTTCTCATGTAAGCATTTTTAATTAACTACTGGTAGTCTGACACTGAGTTGGTCTCCTGTTGTTGAACTTGAAATTGATTTTATACCAGTGTGACTAATAGTTGACCACAGACTTCTTCTGTTTTTAATTTATTTTTTACTTTTTTCGGGGGGTGATTTGAGTTTATGTAGCTTTATATATTGGCAAAATTGAGAGTAAATTTATGCAAATTTTGGTTAAATCAAGTGCCAAATGTAGAATTGAGGGTTGTTTGAGGCTAAATTGCTGTTTTCTTGGACCAGTACTTTTTACTGTCTACCAACATTGCATAGGTCAATTAAGAATACAGTAACTGCCATTTCAATTCTTGCAGTAGATTTTGTATAGTAAAATTGGATAAAGCATAAATTAATTCGTTCTAAATAAATTTCCAAATCTGGCCTACATGCATGAAGCATGAACCAGTTAATACCTAGTTGTTTATTTCTTTCTTTATAATGTTAAGTATGAATTGTGTATATTTCAGATCCTTCATCGGGTTTCTGGGTGCTTGCAAGAATATCTCTCTGTTGCTTTGGACAGTATCCTTTAATCTTTCATGATGCATCATTTTTGTTTTTAGCACAATTTCTTCAAATCCGTGATTTTCAGCTTTGAAGTACCTTGACACTGTTCTTATAGTATCTCGTGTTGTTGTTCGTCGTTTTGGTAACCATCATGGTTTTCACCGTCCTAGCGTAAGTGTTGTGTAGTTGTGCAAAAAATTGGTTAGTATCATATTATAAGCTTTAAAGCTTATAATATTGAGTGAGGCTATGGTACTATGCATAGCGCATATTGGTCTGTACTGTAGATCAATGCCTCCATTTTCAAAGTTTAAACAATCTGAACCGTTCAACATGACCTCCATTTGAAAATGTACTTCTAGATCAAATTTTATATTTTTTAAATAGGAGAAAATCACTTGATCGGAATATTCTAGACCATTCAAAAGTGGTGATTTTCTATCTAGCTAAAAAATTCTAAAAAATGTATTTAGTCTGCAAGTACATTTTCATATGGATATCATGTCGAGCGGTTCATATTGACTATTGGAAATTGAAAATTGAATTATTGATTCATAGTATGGACCAATCTGCGCTATGCATAGTACCATAGCCTCACTCTATAATATTTATTGAGTTTTTCATTTCTTAAAAAAAAAAAGATCATAGACTCTCACAAATGAGTATCTATAATAGAAAATCAATCTTGATAAACGTGAAGTTTTTTTTTATTTTTTTATTTTCAGGTTTATTATAACAAACACAGGATCTGGTCATACTGCTCCTGGACTTAGGTAGGGGAATACAAATTGTAATGCAATTCTCAATTTCTTTACCACCAATTAATATTTTGCTTAGTTCTCTTCTTTCTATTTTAGGTACAAAGAGTATCATCTTGAAGACTATAGTTCTTGGTTCATTAAGCAGGTGAGCACCGCCACACATTCATATTTCTTGTGAGATTACCGTAACATCATTCTAAACTTATATTTTATTTTTAACTAACAGCTAAACAACACTGATAACTGGAGTCACTTGAGAAGTTGCCTTGTCAAGTCGGACGACTGCAATGACTTGTCCAAGAGATACAAGGTCAGATTTACATAAATGTCAGTTACTATCTTACTAAATATGCACTGTGTTTTTTTTAGCAATAATTCATTACAATATGCAACAATATTTGTTTTTCTTTTGATTTTTTAAGTTTAGTGTTGATGGAGTTAACTATCTGTACAGTTCTTGAAGGAATATAGGCATGCCGAACTTAGCCCTATCGAGGCAGGTTGTTGTCGGCCACCGTCCGAGTAGGTATCTCTACTTGTAACTATTTGTTGACGGAAATAATACTAACAATAGTTGATGGAAATAACTACTTGCTAGATGAGAACTTTACTGAAAATATATAATGTTTCTCTTCTGTGTCAAATAGACATACAAAAAATACCTAGTTCCCTTTTCTTTAGGCACAATTTCATGTATGCCTCTCAAAAACATCAAAACTAGATACTATTCCCTCCAAAATTTATAATATCATATATATCCTTCAAAATTAGAAAAACACTCATATTTACCTAATTAGTCATCTTCTATATATAGTTTATATTTTGCCCCTGTGGTCCTTCAAAAACTAAAGGTTATCATTTTAGTTTCAACATAATTAATTTGAGATTTGGGTATATTTACTACATATCTTAAAATTCTATTGGATAAATATGAAAGTTCCTCTAATTTAGAAGGATAAATATGATATAATAAATTTTGGAAGTACATAATTTTAAAGTTTTTGAAGGGCGTACATGAAATCCTTTTTCTTAAATAAAAATCACTAAAACTAAGTGACAGTAAATAAAACATGGCCAACACTAGCTCAAATGCATCTTCAATTTACCACCTCATATAATTTTGTGAAGTTTAGGTTCGATACTATATACCATAAAAACATGGTTAAACACTTTCTACAGTTTTAAAAATGAAAAGAGACTTTTTTCTATGGACATTCTGGAATTCATATCACCTAAGGTAACTCAAATTTTGAGTTTGGATTCGGACCGTTGGATCTGCTTTGGCATGAATATATAAGGAACCACATGCATTCCACCTCGGGCCTGATTGACCCGGATTCTAATCAGACGGTCTAAAACTAAATTCAAATTTTGAGTTACCTCAGAGATCTGAACTCAAACATTCTGGTTGTTTGCAACTTTGCTCACTGAAATTTTCTCTTGATCACTTTAGCTCAAAAGTTGCATTACTTAATTTTTTTTTTCAGGTGTGGATACCCAATGATCAATGCATCCTACTACGATTTGAGCTACAAACCAGTGAGCTCAAATAAAGATTGCAAGCTTTACAAGAACGACAAATCCATTAAATGCTACGATTGTAATTCTTGCAAGTAAGAACCAATCCTTAAAACCGAACAATGCATTTATCTTGCCTTTCAGTTATAATCACTATTTCTTTCTTAATATCAGAGCTGGAGTAGCGCAATACATGAAAGTCGAGTGGCGAGTTGTTGCTATCTTCAATCTGATCTTACTTGTTATCTTGGTACTAAAAAAACAAGTACATTATAACTCTCTGGTACAGAAGTAATCAATAACTAATTAATTCATCTCTGCATTTGTTTTCAGTCATTTGTATATTTCGTTGGCTGTTGCGCTAGACGGAATGCTGCAAGGAGCGACCCGTCGAAACTACGTGGTAGATAAATTTGTCTGGCAATAAAAAGAGAGATGAATTCTGACTGGATCGAGAAAGCAGCACGGCTCTCGTGTTGTTGCCATTCCCTTTATGATATCTTGAAATCTTTCAATTTTTCTAGATAATGCCTTTATTATTTTGTTAAGTTGACATGTTATTTAACATTCTCGTAAAATACCGATACAAAAATCAGATGGTTATCAATCTTTTTCAAGGTAGTTCTCATATTTGTATCGGGTAGCACAATTTTTTCGAGATAATGTATTTACGAGTTTGTTCACATGTTTTGACATGAGATAAATCACAAGATACCTCTCCTACTATTGAATGGCAAAAATCATGTCATATATTTCATAGGCACAGACATAAAAAATCGTGTAGCAATTATGTCAAGGAGATGCAAATTGCAGATACTTGTTCACTTTTCATGAACCAAAGGGCTATAAATTGGGTACCACATGTTGCGAGCGACGTACTCAATTATCTCTCGCTGAAAAAAAAAAAACAATGAAAGCACAAATTCTGGTTAATAACTTGGTATACTAAACCAATTTTCCAGTAAAGTCCTGAAAACTCGTTCCTAGTAAATCGTCAAATACCAGTACCAGTACCACATGTTGAGAACTTTTGAAGGCCTAAGTGATTATTAAAGTATAAAGAAAGTGTCTATCAGTGCTGCAACATTTAGTTGCTTTAACTTTATAAATGGTTCGTCAAAAAAAAAAATATATAAGCAAATGAGAAATTTTCACCTCTGACATGTGGTCCAGCTCCTTCAAACCAACATCACCGTGCCCCTCAGCGAGTTCTTCTGAAATGGCAGCATTAATAACTGCCGCTCCTACCTGTGTAGTTATATTCCGAATGCTGTCATTATAAGAAAAAATCATGTTATTTTCTTTTATTTAATCTTAATCTCATATTACTGAACAGAAATACAGTCGACATCAATTTACCTAGAAATAGAAGGAAAGAGGATCCCTTTTTTAATTTCTTCATCTGTCATATATGATGCCAAACTGCAGAAAACAAGAAAAAGAACAATTGATGCATATCTATGCAAATGTCATATGCAATAAACGAATAATGTACATAGATAAATAAGGTGTATACCACTCAGCAGCGGCTTGGAGCATACCGTCAGAAATATGTCGGGCCCCAGAAAGAAGGGCTCCTAGACCAATTCTATATTTTGGAAAATATCATCCATAAATTAGATCATAAATAATTGCATCAGCTAATAGATTAAATCAAACAGATCAGAAAGGACATAAGCTCGTACCCGGGAAACAGGTACATATTGTTTGCTTGGTTTACAAATCCCATTTTACCATCCTCTGTTTCACATTAAAAAAAAAAGAGAGAGAGATTATGTGTATGAATATATGAAAATTATTACATACAGAATTTGGAGATATCATACCCAAAAGGACATCATTGAAAGGGCTTCCACTCGCAAATATTGCATGTTCCCCGACGTACTTAAATACATCACCAGGGGTGCATTCAGCTGATTCGAAGCAACATAGATCAATTTGTAAATATAATTAAAAGTTACTAATTTTTTTTTTTTGGATATGACAATGTAGCAGTTAGGCAAACCGTTAGTAGTTGGATTTGACATGGCGAAGACTGCAGGCCTCGGAGAATCAGAGTCTTTCATGGCCCTGAGTACCTGTTTGGATATTATTTAATCCAAATGTGATCATTAAATCTATGCAATGTAACAAAAATAGAGTATATAGTAAAAAAAATTGCAATATAGTTATTATCCTTACATCCTCCGTAAAAATCCCTCCAACTCCAGAGAGACCCAAAAGCACATGGGGCTTCACCTTCTTGACCTAATTAGTCAATAATTAACAGCTAGTAATTCAATTTACACTCTTTAAAGTCTGAAGTAAGAACTAGAGATAAGAAGCATAGACAATTTTTATTTGTATACCACTTCTAGTAGAGAAGACCCTTCTCGAAGCCCTTGGATCTCCTCTGGACCAAAGCCTCTGGCAAAAGGAACGGCTGTTGGGTCAAGATTTTTTCTTTCTTTTGTGATAAGACCCTGAGAGGAAAAACAGTAATATCAATACATTTTTTCTTAAAAAAAAAAAAAAAACTTAAAATTGGTACCATGCAGTACATAATCAAATTGTTGCATGTACTGACAAGATGGCCTTTGTTGGTGGGTCCAACTTTTTGATTGAATATTTGGCAAAAACTATATATTACAAAATGGAAGTATCAAGCCCAACTTCAAGGAGAAAATCTCAATAGAACAAAGCAAAATGGATGGACCCAAAACCAACTGCCGACATGCTGATACCATGAAAACCTCGATAGAACAAAGAAAATACAACAAGGAGAAAGAAAGAAATTACATCTTTATCAAGAAGCCAGAACTGGCAGTTGGGTTCAGTTGCTGGGTCAGTGCCAAGCATTCTGGCAACAGCCTGTTTGGCCATGTTTAGCACTCCTATACCCGCACTGAATTTTAAAAAAGAATACCATTAGAATTAAGGGGGAATTTCATGTATACCCCTCAAAAACTACGAAATTACGTATTTCCCCTCTAAAATTCATAATATTATATCTACCCTTCGAAATTTCAAAAACTCACAAATTTACCCATTATATTGTTTTTTTTATTAGAACTCATTCCAAATTTATAAAGTACCCATTTTACCCTTTATTAAGAAAATAAAAAATTTGTAGCATGTTTCAGATAAATGTCAATCTTCTAATTGGTCGGTTTCCGATAGCAAATGGTCATTTCTATCCGTCTGACTCGCACACAAGCATATACCTAAATGTCAATGTGTATGTGTCAAAAGTAGAGAAATGACACCCTCGGAAACCAACCAATTAGAAGACTGGCATTCTTTCTGTTTTGGAGAGGGAATAAATAGTTTGTTGCCTAATTTCAGCAACAAGATAAACTGAGGCTAAATTGGGTAAAAATTGATTGTTAATGGGGATAACTCAGGTTAACTGAAGTAATTGCGTGAATGAAGATAATTTGAGGATTGCTTGGTGCAAAATTGGGTCGGAAATGAGGGACAATTGGCTATATGTTGCCCATATTTGACAATTAGGGGTGACATGCAAAGACTAGAGATACCTTCCGGCGCCTACAACAACTATTTTCTGCTTTACAATGTCCTTCAAAGGTAGGCCTTGAGCTCTTACAGCCCCAAATAGTCCCGCTAGTGCAACACCAGCAGTTCCCTATTACATAAGAAAAAGAATTGGGAGATTACTGTAGTGTAGTTGATTTAATGTAATTTATAAAGACAAGATATTGGTATTTGATTACCATTTATGATAAAAATAGGAGCAAATACTCATAAAAGAAAAAAAAATCACTAACTTGTATGTCATCATTAAACATGCAAAATTTTTTACGGTATCTCTGTAGGGTCTCAAATGCCCACTTCATTTGGAAGTCTTCAAACTGCAATATTACCAGGAAAAACCAAAATAAATCTATAATTCCAACACAACAATTATATTTTCAAAACTGACTTAACCAACATTAAACCAAATGTTTTAGCTTTTTGGCAAATAACAATGAACATGTTTGACTTGGAACCAAGTGTTCAAATTCTATGTTACACAAAGAAAATTGACCAAATTGCCCTTCCTGCATGAAGACCTTTTTCATCAGTCAATGAGGGAATCCACTGTTGGACAAAATCTGTTATTTGTTTAATTTTTACTTTGATTTTGGTTTCCTCCAACAGATAAAGAAAACATATGATCAGGAACAAACTTGTCAATTATACTACTCCAACAGTTAGGCGTTAGGCGAAAATAATAAAGAAAATGGGTTATTAACTTATTATCCAAAAAGCTCTTTTAGTTAAAAAACATTTATACCTGGACAACTGCTTTGGGCCAGCGTGCATTCACTGCTTCCATAAATTCATCAACTATTTCCAAGTATTCATCTCCTTCCAACCTAGGTTGCCTTAAGCCCAAGTCTAAAAAGAAAACATTACACCATTAGTGGTTGATCCAAGGATTTCCAATTTGTGAAATGCTTTAGGCGGTACTCATACTCACAGAGCTTATCTTCTAGAAGCTTTTGGTTGTTGGTCCCCACATCCAGCATTACTGGAAGCACCTGCAAAATAAAAAATAAAACAATGAGGAGAACAAAGCCTGTCTCAGTAAAAATAAAAATAAAAATTCGGTTGCTGTACAGGAAACAGTAAAAACAAGTTTGATTTGATTTACCCTTTGTGGATTGATACCAGCTGCTGCCACATAAATGTCGAGCTTACCGATCGGAATACCTATACCTTGTACACCAAGGTCACCTAAACCCAAAATACGACTACCATCTGTTACCACAACCAAATCCACCTGTGAACAAATCAAAACTCGCAAAATCAGTTCAAATTTCTTTGATTTTAGCTTGCTTAAATCATAGTGAGGAAATAAAATAAGCATACATGTTGAGCAGGCCAATTATAAATCATAGACATCATCTCTCCTTTATCCTTGGCACTAAAATACATGCCACGTGGGCGCCTGAATAAACCTCCATAGTTCTGACAAACGAGGCCCACAGTTGGTGTGTATATTATCGGAGCAAAATCTTTTATGTTATCAATAAGAACCTGAAATAGAAAAATTGAAATAATAATGAATTTTATTATTATTTATAGAAGATTGCCAAATTAAGCCATGATTCCAAAGCAAAAAACCATAAACTAAACATGAACAACCAAAGGGTATTTTCGGAAAAACAGGTATGGTATCATCCGGTACATTACGGTACTGTAACGGTACCGGTACCTTACCCTGTAATAAAGTGTCTCATTTCTGTCATGTAGCCTATTCAGGATTCGCCATTTCGCCAAGGAAACAACAGATTCTGGTTCGCCTTGAGTGTTGTGCTTCAGTGATCGATAAGAATTCACTAAATACCAAAACAATCAGCAAAAAAAAACAAAAAATTGTAGTACAATTTCAGCTAACAACGGTACAAATCTTAAATTGAATAGGAAAGATTTCTCACTGAATCGCTCATATTGTTGCTCAAATGACATAACCCGAGGCGGCAGGAGACCTCGAAGCCCCAGGCGATCTCTCTCTGTCAAAGGAAATGCCGTGTCCTGAGAAAAATCATACATATATCATCCTAATTATGAAGAAAAAAATTCTCGATCAAGGTAAAACTAACAGTTCAAGTAGAAGAAACTTTTTAGTGTATAAACAAACGAATGGATTTTCAAACAATTGAAGTGAAACATGCTTTAGCTTCACTTCAATTTCTAGCTAAATTGAGAAGAATCAGCAGAAAAAACCAGAAAAAATCATCAAAAATGAGAAAAAAGAAGAAGAAAAAAATGTTACTTTGTTGAACCAGGGATCGTGGAGTATATCGGTGCCCCGTTTGTGAACTATACATGGGCCAGGGATGGCCGCCGACAGCCGTCGGATCTGCCTCAAATGACACGTGGCACGAACTAGGTGCCTTAGATTCCACATTACCAAAACCTTTCTTCCTTCTTCCTTCTCTCCTCTCCGTCCAAGATCAAAGGAGAAATGTGGAAAATGAATAAGAAAAGCTTCTCTTTCGAGAGCTTTCTAATGTTTTACTCTTCACAACTCTGTATTTATTATCTTTCTGTCAATGGACGACAGGAACTCGTACACCTGAGGTAACTCAAATTTGTTTTTGTATGCGGACCGTTCGATCTAATTTGGCAAGAATATTAAAGATTAATGATTCTTATCGTACGGTTAGGATTTAAAAATAAATTTGAGTTACTTTAGAGGATAGGATTGTGCTCCATAAGAGGGTACAGACTACAGACTTCAGAGGAAAAAATGTTGAAATACTTTTTTCACCGTAAAGTTTCACGGCAATGTACAAAGAGCAACTCTAATTGTTGATGGGAGAACATGCTGACTTTGTCGGTTTGGTAAGAAAATGTGAAATACTAGTTACGAGATTTTGTGTTGCTTCAGGAAAACCAATTTAATTATGAGAAGGGTTCAAATGTTTCCATTTTTCATGCCTCCACCGTGCCTTCATTTTTAAAAACTTTAATAACTCAAAATTTAAAATTAAAAAATCAAAATAAAACCGTTGGATATGATCTACATCATTTTATCTATGTACATGTAAAAAATTATGATATTTCAATTTTATTTTAGTTGTCATCAAGAGCTTGTAAAATACGTACTAATGTGGATAATTTCTAGACGTTGATTTTTCAACTTATTGATTCACATAAAAACAAAATCAAAATGTGATAATTTTTTATGAGCACATAGATAAAATGATGTAGATCATATCCAACGGTTTTATTTTGACTTTTAAGTTTTAAATTTTGAGTTATTAAAGTTTTAAAAATGGAGGCATGGTGGAGGCATGAAAAATGGAGGCATTTGAACCCTCCTCTTTGATTATAGATCGTTGTATATGTTATGATTAGAAATTCAGAATAATGAATATTATAAAATTTATTATTTTGCAAACTATTAGATTAGTACCAAATAATCATTAGTAAAGTTTATAATGTCTAAATTCTAAATGGAAAACAAAAATAGGTATAAGAAGACTTGCAAAATTATTTTTTCATTTCATCCTAAGCATATTTAAGATATAATATTCGCATCATTTCAATAAACACCAAAAAGCTATTATTTTCAATAATTATATATCTAAAGAGATGATATGCATATAATTTTTTTTCATGTTTATAATGTAATGAATATCAATAGTAAGTTGTAACCTTTAACATCTTATTTTGTTTTTTAAACAATAGCCAAAAAAAAAGTTACTGAATTTGACCTGCTACATGTTTTATATGTTTGTCCGTGCCATAGAAAATCACTAGATTAAAATCAGAAAAAAAAAATTGAATAAAAAATAAAGAGGACCAATAAGAAGAATAATAGCAAGAATTTTTTATTGGTTGGTTGGCATAGAGCACGCACTTGTTCTGGTTACTCGCGGTGCAGGTAACCAATGAAGGGACCAATATGAACTTATGAAGCACTTGTTCTGCACAGAAAGGTAAGCAATAGCAATAGCAAGAGATATACTGAAATATCAAAGAGTGAGGCTATGGTACTATGCATAGCACAGTTTGGTCCGTGCTACGACTCAATATTTGAGTTTTCAAAATTCTAACGGTCGACCCGAACCGTTCAACATGATTATAAAATGAATATGTACTTGCAAACCAAATTTTACATTTTTTCGAATTTTTTTAGATAGATAGAAAATCACTTTATCTGAAAATTCTGGACCATCCAAAAACAATGATTTTCTACCTATCTAAAAAAATAGTAAAAAAAATCGAAAAAATGTAAAATTTGATTTGCAAGTACATATTCATTTTATAATCATGTTGAACGGTTTGGATCGACCGTTAAAATTTTGAAAACTCAAATATTAAGCCGTAGCACGGACCAATCCGTGCTATGCATAGTACCGTAGCCTCACTCAATATCAAATATACACTGCTCAAAGCTCAAACCCTACTGGCACAGTGCAAAAACAAAAGGGAAAGAAACAGCTGTACTCATTTTGAGGAGGGTTCAAATGCCTCCATTTTTTGTGCCTCCACCATGCCTCTATTTTTTAAAACTTTAATAACTCAAATTTTAAAACTTAAAAGTCAAAATAAAACCGTTGGATATGATCTACATCATTTTATCTATATGCTCATAAAAAATTATCACATTTCGATTTTGTTTTTATGTGAATCAATAAGTTGAAAAATCAACGTCTAGAAATTATCCACATTAGTACGTTTTTTACAAGCTCTTGATGACAACTAAAACAAAATTGAAATGTCATAATTTTTTACACGTGTATAGATAAAATGATGTAGATCGTATCTAACGGTTTTATTTTGACTTTTAAATTTTAAATTTTGAGTTATTAAAGTTTTTAAAATTGGAGGCATGAAAAAATGGAGGCATTTGAACCCTCCTCATTTTATAGACACCTAGTCCTAGACCAAGTTAGATCCAGACACCTAGTCCTGACCAAGTTTAACATTTTTTTTTCCTACAAAATTAAGTTGTAAAACTAGAGGAGGGTAAAAGTTGCACCATTGATTTTGTATCCCAATTATATTTTACATATGTATTTTTGTCAAGGTTCTAAATAGCGTTTATAGCGTCGTAGCGGGAAGGCTAAAAAAAAAGCTATAGCGAATAGCGTCGCTATAGCGGAAGCTATTCCAAATAGCGTTTTTTTTTTTTTACATTTCGTATATTCAATATTTGTACTAAATATCAACATTATCTAAAGTCTCATAGAACAATAAATAACACCAAAGTAATTAAGAAATTATAATATTCATATTGAACCAGTACAAAGTTCAAATTGCGGTTCAAAATATCCATAGTAATATCATAAACTATCGATTTTTCCTATTAAAAATATCTTAAGCATCATGATTCATGACATAATTTTTTTTTTCTATTCAAATTTTATTTTCGATTTGGACTTTTTTTCTATTCAAATTTCTATTTCTATTCCCAATTTCAAATTGATTTATCTGTAGCAAGTAGTAACAAATTCAATTTCGGTTTGAGATTTTTTTTATCTTTATTTAAAACCCATATAAATTGCTTTAAAAAAAAAAACTCATATTGTATAGCGCAAATAGCGCGAATAGCGGACCGCTATAGCGCTGTAGCGGTCGCTATAGCGGCCGTAGCGCAAATAGCGCATTTTGATGTCATAGCGTAGCGTTTGGGGTCCAAAAACGCTATAGCGGCGCTATAGCGCCGCTATAGCGCGCTATTTAGAACACTGATTTTTGTTCTCAGAGTTCAAACAGTTAAACCGAATCGCTCAACATGATCTCCATATTAAAATGTATTTATAGATCAAATTTTATATTTTTTTAAAATTGTTTACTATTTTTTAGATAGCTAAGACCATTCAAAAACAGTGCTTCTTGACCAAAATAACGAATGTTATAAATTTTATTATTTCAGAAACTATTAAATTAGTATCAAATAATCATTAAGAAAATTTATATCATCCTAAGAATATGTAAGATATAATATAGAGAATATTTTTGTTACGTGTCATTTCAACAAACACAGAGTTATTATCATCAATAATTATATATCTAAAAAACGATATGCATACAAATTGCTTTCATGTGTTTAATGTAATGAATATTAATAGTAAGTTTTAATAAATAGTTATAAACAATCGCCAAAAAAAGAGGATTTTAACATAAAGGAAAAATCGGCCGTTTCGGACCGAAATCAGCTGTTCCGGAATGAAATCGGGCGGTACCAATTCGATTTTTGGCCGAGTTACGCAGTAGGCAATTTTATCGTCGAAAATGAACCCAAGACATTGGAGTGCAACAAAGAGTTTTACCACTCCAATTGCTCACCTTTGTTGCTAGAAAATGTAACAATAATATTTACATTACTCTTGAATTTGGGATTAACTCCACATTGGAACCATCCGGATTATTTTTTTTAATTACTCTTCCATAATATTTTTTTTCTTAAATCGGATCGGAAACTCAGATTTAATGTTGAAATAGATTGTTACAATAATTGTGTTGTAAATGGTGAGTCAATGGTGTAAGTGCTACAATATATGTTTCGATATTTTATAAATTATTTTTTTCTTTGTAAAAAAATCTGAATTTCCAATCCTATTCAACCGATTAATCCAATTCCGATTTTGATTCCGATTTTTCCTTCAATGGATTTTACTGAACTTGACCTGCTACAGGTTTTATATGTTTGTTCGTGTCATAGAATATCTGTAGATTAAAATCATAAACGGAATTTATTTAGAGAGGACAGAGAGTGTGCACCGGACTAATAAGAGGAAATTTTTTGTTGGTAGTAATTACTAGGAAAGAAGAGAGATAAATTGTAAGAGTACAATAATATTTATATTGGTAGTAAGATCGATAGAATTTCTACTGATTTTAACTTTTTTTTAATCTGATGTATAGATGGAGAGAATTCATATATTTGATTTCTAGTAAAATATGAAAAAAAATTCAAAAAATAGATGGAATGTTTTGATATATCTAAATTTAAGCTACTTATCTTTTTTTTTTAAATTATTTTACTAGAAAAAATAAAAAAAAAACAAACTGGCTTAAATCGGTAAAAATCCTACCGATCTTATTAATAATATAAATATTACTAAACTCTTACTGTTTGTCTATCTTCTTTTCTATTAATTACTACAAATAAAAAATTTCCCCAACCAGAAGAAGAGAATAATAGCAAGAAGAAATTATTGGTTGGTAAAGCATTGAGTGGTTCTGGTTACTCGCGGTGCAGGTAACCAATGAAGAAACCAATAGGAAGCAACTTGTCCTGCCTCTGCACAGAAAGGCAAGCAATAAAGCAAGAGATAAACATACAGCTGCCTCAAACCCTACTGGCACAGTACAATGCCAAAACAAAGGAAAAGAAAAACAAAAGAAATATATGCTGTTCAGGTTCGCCGCGTCGGCACAGATAAAGTTACCCACGAGGGATTTAAAGCTTTTTATCCGAAACTTTTTTAGTTATCACCTTAAAATTCTATAATTTGCACTTTTTCACTGTTTGAATCAAAATTCAGAAACTAGCACGTGTGCAGACCTAGTATGCAGACAGTGCGCAGACTGACTGCGCACCATTTTTTTTCCTGTATTGTTTCGGTTAACAATTCAGTCAAAAGAAGAAACAGAGATTTGGAATGCGCACCAAACAAAAATGGTGTGCAAACTGGGTGTCCGTGACAACTTCTGAATTTTAGTCCAAATAGTAGTAACGTGCGAATTATAGAATTTTGAAGTGGTAACTAAAAAAATTTCGGGGTTCTTTTTTAGACAGATGGACTAAATTAGATCCCGAGTTTACTATACGGTACTTGATGATAAGTCTAATTTAAGTAAACAATTTATTTGCCTACAAAATTAAGAAATTATAAATTATTAGAATCAGAGGCAGATATACATGAATTAAATAGAGGATAATTGATCCTATTCATTTTTAAAAAAATTATACTTATACACAATTTTTTATATATTTTAAAATAAAATATTATGATAATTGTAAAAAACAATTTCCATACTCGACATAACAATTTACAATACATAATTAAAATTTATTTACAATACATAATTAAAAACAATTTCCTTTGGACCGCACTGCAAATGGCAATTTTGCTCTTTGCGCATGGCCGGATGTGAGTGATTTTTTTTTTTCCCTTTATTTTTTAGCATGCATTCGATGAAGTCCTCTTAGATTGTTTTGAAGATCAATTCAACGTGAATAATTGCATTTCGTTTTCGTTATACTAAATTTCTTTGTTTCGGTTTAAAGAATAATTGCATTTCGGTTTCATTATTTGTCTTACTTCTCGCCTTTCAAAAACAGGTTTAGTTTTTTAGCATGGAAAAGAAAAATAGTTCATTTTGAAATTGAAAAGACTTTTAGATGTAAAGGTAAATAGATAATTTGCATTCTCTGATAAGTAGAGATAACAAGTTTGTTGTCCCTAACGACATCTAAGAGGGAGGTGAATACGGTGTCTTTAAAGAATCTTAAACATTTTTTTTGTAAAAATATGTAAACTAATAACAACCGCAATTAATCAAATAATGAAATGTAAATAGATAAGAGTAAGAGAAATTGATACGTGGATGATAACGGAGTTTAACTTAAAATATCTACATCTCTGAGTAGCGCAAATCTCGTCAGCACACCTTTCCTATTACTCAAAAAGAAAAGATACAGCTCGTGGTCCGTAAGGCCAACACACGTGGCAATCCAACCTAACTCGAGTTGGAGAGTCCTAACAAAGATGATCGTCACACAACTATGGTTATGTGGTGAGCACAAATGCTCGAGCCGGTGAGCCCTTAATGCCCTACAAGCGGGAAGTCACACGATTATTCGAAAGGAGCACTAAAGTAGATCTCCACACTATAAAACAACAAATCAAACTCTCTAACTAGATCTAAAAGTAGATTAGTCAAGAGGATTTGAGATTATCAAAGGAGTATTGAAGTTTAAGCTCTCTCAACAATGAAAACTCTCAATAATACAAAATTAGTGCTTTTTGAGATTGGGAGACGGCTAGCTTAAAATCTGAAGTGGGGTATTCAATCTATTTATAGAGAGAGCTTCAGATCTAGGTATTTGGACCGATCCGTTCAGACGGCAAAGTTCCGTTATGAACGGATAGTACAAACTATTCAAATTAGGGTTATCGTCTTTTGAATTATGAACTAATCATTTAGAACGTTTCTGCCCATTCTGAACAGATAGTATACTTCATCCAATTCTGTGTTTACTTGAATAGTGTTCATACGGTTGGCAACCGTTCCGAACGAAAGCTCTTTGATTGTTCCCTGGTTAGTACAGAACTGTTCCATTCTGATCGATTGCTAACTGAAATTTAATTATTCCGTATTAAGCGCTTTCTATCCGTCCAGAATCATTTCGTGCTAAACGGATTGCTTTCGTTTCAAACAGATAGTTCCAGAAATCAATAATCTCAAATTTACTTTATTTTTCTATTTGATATTACAATTCTATAATCTTCTAAAGTCTCGTTGATTTCTTCGGTTCTTCAATTTAATCTTGCAATTAAAATTATCATGAACCTGCAAACTCACTCATACAAAAAATCGTTAAATTCAATAATTATATATTTTACAAATTAGTCAAACAACGTAATTAGAAAATTACTTAGAACAACAAAGTCATGTTCGATTGTTTTAGAGTGAAACTGGAATGTATATATTATCAGACTCTGATAAATAGAGAATTTGCATCCTCTGAGATATCTCAAACTAAAAGTAAAAATCTGAACCATTCAAATCCTTCATGTACGCATCTAAAAACACATTACAACTGCCCCCTCCATTTTAAATAGGCACCGAAAAGAAATTGGTTCTACTTTAAATCCACTCAAAGTTTGAGATATCTCAGAGGATACGGACTCATGAATAGAGTTGTCTTTGAAATCAAATTTGATTAAGTCAATTTTTAAATTAAATGGAACTATATGCAATTTTATATGATCTAAAATAATTAATCTAATAAAAAGATATCGTGTTTTTCCCCTATGTTTATCTCAAAAAATTGAAAAAAGAAATCATTTTTTTTATAATTTGCTAACATGAAAAAAATGGAACTGTTTTTAACAAATATTGAGAAAAAGGAAAATCACCATCTAAATTTGAGAAACATGTGACAAATTACGTTACTTTAAAAGTATCTAATTCTATTCATTGCTTTAGAATATTTGATTCTATTATGTCACAAGAATAGTTCTAGTATACATGAATTTGAATGGTCCATCTCTTTAAATTTTTTTATGACTAAAATTGAAAATGACTTTAAAATTTAAAAACTATACATTGATCATTCATCAACATAGTGTATTTAGGGTTTTTCTAACTAAACCAGTATTATACATTTTATCTAAAAGATAAAAAATACATGTACAATTATATTTCTGTATTTTAATGCCACTGTCAATCATAACAAATTTATGTACACCAAAAATATTCTAAACTTTTGAAGTAATTTTATAGATAAAGGACACTTGACAATACCTATTTTGATAAATATTTGATCAAATTTGAAGGAATGTTTTATATACAAGTATGTATTATTTTTTTTCTTTCTGTTAGAGTTTACAATATAAATTATTTTTTACGAGTGTCAAAATTATTATACTAAATATTAAACGATCGAATCTGTTATGATTTTTTTAAATTAAACATTTTTTTTAAGAAACCCTCCACTCTTTTATCCTTCAAAATTTAATATTCTGAAGCAAGTAAACAAGACATTATCAACCCTCCTCTCGTAACATTTTGTCCCCTTGACGGATTATGTAGCTTCGCCCTGTAGACAACGAAAGAGTATCTCCTCAGGTACCCTGAGTTAATCTCTTTTTTTTTTTGAAATCTTGGAAGAGGCTTCCAAGGTTTTGCATTAAATTGAAAAGAGTATCAATACAACAGGCATAACATGGCAGCATGCAAACCACCCAAAATATGTGATTGCCTCACTAAAACATACGATAGTACAAAAAACTAAAAGCCACGTGAACAGTGGCATGCATACTGGGCCATCTCCGACCCTTTAAAGACCTTGTTAGCAGTGCTTAAGCCAAAGCTTTATATCATTTATACATCTCTCAGCAGCCACTGTGGGGTGTAGTGCATCCTCGCCAAATACTACCCTATTCCTCTGTTTCCATATGTGCCATATAGCGCACATGAAGCTTGTTGCCCATGTCTTGCGGCTCATGTGGCCACTCCTTTTAACCATTGAACACGAGCGTAACCAAGTTTGCTGTATTGAATCTGCCTGAGCCATGATCAGCGGCATGTGCAATATATCTGTTATTTTTCTCCAAATTGCTACAGCATACGAACAGTAGAAAAGCATGTGCAGTGTGGTCTCTCTCGGGCATGATCGGCAAAGAACACATGCCAGGCCGATTTGCATCCCCCTCCTGTTTAGAACATCCCGTGATAAGATTTTATCATTAAGCATGAGATAAGTGAAGATCCTAACCGTGGGTGGCACCGGGCACTTCCAAGTATAATAAAAGGGCCACCTAGATTTTCCTGCACCCATGAGTACTCTGTATGCCGATTTGGAGGAGTATGTCCCCCCCGTTTCCAAGTGCCAATTTATGGTATCTCTGCTATCGTTGAACTGAAAAGTGTTGTTAACTACCAGCTCCGGGTTGAGAGTGTGTACAGAGAACCATGCATCTCGTAAGCTGATGTTTGGTTTCGATAAGCCATAGCCACTGCCCACCTTGCCGGGCTCGCTATTCCAAGAGTCAAACCAGAAGGATATATCCTTGCCATCTCCAATGCTCCAGCTAGTACACATATTAAATAGGTATTTGAGTTTGTGGAGCTGGTTCCAAAAGAAGGATCCATTAATTAGCCAAATGGTGGGACCCGTAATTGCTGTCCCTTTCTTCCTTAGCATGTGTATGGTAACTGTCCAGAGGCAATTTTTGTCGAAATGAGCTTTCCACCACCACCTCAGTAGAAGAGCCTTGTTGAAATAATGAAGATCGAAGACACCCAAGCCTCCATAAATTTTCGGTATACACACCATTTCCCAATTCGTTAATGAAATGCCTTTCGTGCCACTCTTCGGCTTGGCCCATAAAAAGGTTCTTCTAATTTTGTCAATGCGTCGGATTACCCACTTGGGCAAGCAAAAACAGCTCATGTGATAAACCGGTACTGTTGAGAGAACCGACTGCACTAACTGTAGCCTACCACCTCTCGAAATCATTTTTCCTTTCCAACCACCTAGTTTACGTTCAATCTTTTCAATAAGGGGCAGGAAGGCCTCCTTGCGTGGCATTGCTATCGTGAGTGGCATGCCAAGATAAACTATTGGGAAGTTGGTTTGGGTACATCCCAGGATCTGTGTGACCCAAGGTAAGTCAAGGTCGGGTATGTTGAGAGGAATGAAGTTGCTCTTTTTAAAATTAACCACCAGACCCGAAGCAGAGGCAAAGAGCCTAATGGCCAGCTTCAAGGAGATAAGGGTGGTGCTATCTCCCAAAGCCACTATTGCTGTATCATCGGCATACTGATAAGCTAGGATTGAGTCCCTTATTTTTTGTGTGATGCCCACTTGCAATGTGCTATTGACTGCCAGAACGAGCTGCTGAAAAACATCTACCGCTATGTTAAATAGCAACGGGGATAGTGGATCACCTTGACGGAGGCCCCTTTGATGCGTGAAGAAAGGGGATGCATCCCCGTTAATGAGAACCCGAGAGCTAGATGTCTTGAGAAGAGTGTGAATCCATTCAATCCATTTAGGCGGGAAACCCCGTGCCGACATGACGTTCATCAAAAATTCCCATTCAATGGAATCGAAAGCTTTCGCAAAGTCCAGTTTCAAAAAAATTGCTGGTCTACCTGACTTGGATATGTGTTGGAGAACTTCTCGAGTGGAAACGAAGTTCTCTGAAATTTGGCGTCCTTGTATAAATGCCGTTTGCCTTGCTGAAATCAATGCTGGCATTTTTGTTTTCAGCCGGTTTGCCAATACCTTAGAGATCAGTTTGGGGATAAGACTAAGAATGCTGATGGGTCGAAAGTCCCCAACCAATTCCGGCATTTCCTTTTTAGGAATCAGGACAATATCGGCCTTGTTTACCTGTTTCAGATCAAGTGAGCCATTATGAAAGCCAAGCATGATTTGCATGATGTCTTCCTTAAGAAATTGCCAATAGTTGTGCATGAATTCGTTTGGCAGGCCATCCGGGCCCGAGGCCTTGTTCGTTGCAAGTTGACGCATCGAGGTTTCAATTTCAAGGTGAGTGAACGGGTCCTGTAACTCCATGAGCTCCAGGTTTGCATCGGACCTATAAAGGTGCAGTGGGTCGAATGGCCGCACCTGCGTGGTTACCCCCAGTTGATGACGCATACTTTGAAAAAAGACCTGTGTAATCAGCTTTGGATCCGTGAGTAAAGCACCTTGGTGTGAGATAGAAAGAACCGAATTTCTCCTGTGCCGGGCCGATGCGCATGCATGGAAAAACCGGGTATTTTTGTCCCCTTGCCTAAGCCAGTTACATCGCGATCTCTGCCTCCATTTTTCTTCTATGTGTGAAGCCAACGCATAAGCCCGCTCCTTAATCAAACATCTGAACCGGAATTCGTATCCAGCTAGGATGCGATGTTCCTCGATCGTGTCAAAAAACTGCACCGCTGATTTGCAAAAGGCTAGTTGTTTCTCCAGGTTGCTGAATCCCTCTTTATGCCATTGTGCCATTGACTTCTGCAAACGTTGTGTGTTGAGGTGAAATTTATCCAGGGATGCTTGGGGTCGGGTTGGAGGAGAATCCCACAGTGCTTGCACCACCAGCCTAGGTGCATCATACTTAAGCCAAAAGGTTTCAAATTTCAGCCTTCTCTTAGTCGTGGCCCCATTTCTACAAGATAACACTAGCGGCACATGATCCGATACAACCATTGGCAAAGCCTCGAGAGAGATATTGGAGTAGTTCAAGGTCCAATGAACCGATGTAAGAACGCGATCCAACTTTGAGAATGTGGGTGTCGGTCTTTTGCTAGACCAAGTGTAGGCTCTATTGGTTAGTTGGATATCAATTAACCCGGCAACCCGGATGAAATCATTAAACAAGTCCATCAACCCAAAGTTTAGAGTATCTCCCGAGCGATCAATCATCCACCGAATCAAATTAAAATCACCCGCCACGATCCACGGGTACGATACCAATTCAGCAATCATGTGAAGTTCAGCAATGAAAGCCGATTTTTCCAGTTCCACACTTGGGCCATATACGTTTGTATATTGCGCTGCCTCTCCCGTGCGCTGATTTAGGAGTGTTACCGTTAATGCATTTTTTGTTGCCCATGAGTTTAGCAACCGGTAGTGCTTCTTCCAAGCAATCACCAACCCACCTTTCGAACCAATCGCAATTTTATAAGCCACCTCATAATCAAAGAATGACGGAAGAAAAAGCGAAACATACTTAAAAGTCATTGCATTCAATTTCGTTTCTTGTAACATACAAATGTCACCTCGGGACTTTCGAATGACATTACTCACTACTCGACATTTTTCCGGGTCCCCCAAACCCCGGCAATTCCATGTAATTAATTTAAATTTTTTGCTAATCATGAAAACTAAAATAACAGCACTCATCTTTACAAGCTAACCAAGTAGCCACCTACATGGCCTCGGCCTCCATGTCACTATCTTCATCCGATGCCGGATCGAGATTGACTTGCGGGTTGTCGAGTTCAGCAGTTTGTATCATTGGAACTTCTGTTGTTACTGCGAGCCTCCTTTGTTCATTATCTTCATGCAAAACTTGCACAACAGCAGCCTCTTGGAATCCACATGCAGCCCCTATTTTTAAACAATGGTCTTTGGGAACCTGGGCTTCATAAAAGCCTTGCGGATCCAAGTTAATTTCGGCGGCAGCAGCCCTCTTTGACTTTGAAGACCCGGCCATTTGATTTTGGGTTTGGGGAGTGGCCTCATTTAAACGGTTGGGCTTTCTCTTTAATTGTTTTGGGGCTATTGACTGTGTTTGAACCTGGACTTGGCCCATTATGTCATGAGCCGTAATAGCTCTATCCTCCATAATCCGAACTGCTTGCTGCCCTCCACGTGTCCATGTGAAAGTTCTTGTTGAGTTTGGATCATTCCCCCATGCAGCACTTGGTTGATTTTCAGATAAAGGTGTGGCTGATGAGGTCCCGATATGCTGTGGCTTGCTCCTGAGATGATCATGCTGTTGACCCACAACTGGTCTCTGACAGTGACCCGCCCCAGTTCGGCCTCTACCTCGTCCCAGCATCAGTTTGAATCTGTTATGGGTTGAGGTACCAAGGGGCTTTGTCGGCTTCCTCTGCACATGACGTCCCTGGGCTAATAAGATCTCATGTGGCCGCTGTCCATCAACTTCCTCTACTATTGCATTCGGAATAGTAGTAGATTGACCCGCCCTAGAAGCACTCGCAGTGGGGACTTCGGCATTTAATCCAGTTTTCTCGAGAGCAGGTGAATTTTGGTTGTTTCCGAATGTGAGGTCTGCGAGAATAGTACCTTGTACTGAGCTCTCCCCAGCGCCCAATATTGATATCATACTTGTCTCTTGTGGCGTGCTAACTGGCGTGTAACGGAGCCTGTCTGCAACAGTCAGACAAGCTGTAATGGGATCAGTGTGGCAACTCGGAGTAGCTTCCCGTATTGCATCTTCATGCGTCGGAACTGATTGGCTGTTGAGGGTGGATGGTGCATTATCCTGCTGGGGATTTTCTGTGGCCTGCATCAATTCATGCAAGGTATGCAATGAAAATTCATTGGCTGAGCTATCACCCTGAATGAAGGAGTGCAACTCCGGCGGCAAAGCTGACAAAGGTTGGCCACGACATAGCTCCCTGAGTACACGTCTGGAGCAGGATATCAAGGTGTCATCTCCTTCCTCCGGAGCCGCCGCAACAAGGAAGGGGTCATAGTCATGCGCGGGTTCCTTGACCGGCGGCCTAGAGAAACGCTGGGGAAGAACCGGGAAGTCAGAGGCATCATATATGGGCCCTTGTGCCCAGTGCACCGGGACGATCTGTGTGATGTATTCCAAACCACCTACAACCATCTTGAGGGACTCCGGAATGCGGTTGAGGTCATCCGTACCAACCGCAACCCTCCATGTCGTGTGATCCGAGGCGTGCTCCGGCAGTACCGACCCTAGATATACCCCAAACTGGGCAATACCATTGATAATAGTGGTCTCACGTCGGAGGTGAGGTGGAAGACCCACTATGTCGAGAAGAACTTTGAATCGCGGCATTTTGACGTTGGCTTCATCAAGGATGGACCACTGTTGGAAGGTAAAGCCTTGATCCCAAAGGTCGGCGGGTAAGGCTCGAACAAAAGTTTCGACGGCCAATCCTCGAGGAAGGTGAATGAGAAACCTCTGACCCGCTAATTGTGCAACCCGTACTTCTTCCGGACGCACTAGCTTTGTGTCAACCGCCATGCGCATTACTTGGTGAGCTTCAAGAGCTAGGGCTTGGTGACGACAGTACATTACTACTGCATTGCTTAACCGGTCCACCTCAGTGAAAAATGCATCGTCGCGCTCAACAAAAACCGTTATCTCCTTTGGCCTTCCATCAGGCATGTGAGGTTTTGGCGGCTGTGCTTCTCCCTTAAGCAATTCATCAAAAGGTGGCTCAGCTTTGGCCGGCTTGTAAGCATGGACATTGGGATGAAATGGTCTGGCCGCCGGGTTTAACATAGGTACTCGGCAGCGGCTAGCCACATGGCCATTTTTCCAACACTTACCACACTTATAGGGGTTTCGGCACTTAGCTTGGGTATGGCCGGTGCGGCAGCAACGGTAGCATCGCCCACGCCATTCCGGAAAGGATGAGTGAGGGGGGAACCGCAAGAGTGTGGGGCTGTGGGGCGAGTAGTAGAACTGAGCTCCCGGGGGGGTTTTGGGTGATGAAGGTTGGGACGAAGCCGGTGAGGTTTTGGCAGAGCTAGAGGTGTAACTGGAGTTACCCGAGCCAATGGTGGTGCTGTTTGAGCGGGCAACAACCTCTGCGAAGGTGGGTTTTGTCGAGTATGGAACGTAAGGACGGACCTTGTCTAGCTCCACGTCAGATGGGGTGCGCCAGTTGTCGGGGTAGCGGCGGCGGCGGCGGACGACTTGCCAATCTCCAGTGTTCGCCATTTCCCTATCCTTCTATTTATTGAATGTCAAACTTCGATCAAATCAGACCTAAAACAGATAAAATACGACTACAATGAATTTCACAGAAACATAACTAGAGAGCAGAGTTTATCTTCTCAATTTGTTGATTTTGTTGGTTTCCATCCTCGCTCAGCCAGTGTGGGAGCATGACTCAATTTTATCTAACTCGGTATTAGAAAACAATATCGTCACACTTTGTATGATACTAGTCGTCTTATTTTAAAGTTTAATATCGTCACCCTGAGTTAATCTCAGCCGAGCATTTTTTTTTTATCTGTCTTAGATACACGAAGAACTTTTAAGATTCGTGCCCAATCAAAATAAACGATCCAGATCTCATTATATCAGGTCAGATACCTAACTGAATCTGAAGTGGCAGACATCAGCTTATTAGGTATGAAAGGGACATCTCCAGCGTATGAAAACAGGAGAGGAAAACAACCTATATCTTCCAATTGAACTTAGAAGAACCAGATGCTCTGAATGGAATCCTGTAACTTCACAGAGACCAAAAGTGGCCGAGGTGACGCGGCGTGAGATGTGAACCTGATGCTGTCATGTGAAATTTTGTTATGGCATCGAATAAAGCACACGTTTGAATGTTGTGTGTGTGTGTGAGTTTTTTTTGTGCATTATTGGAATGAATGGACCCTACATCGAGACCCACCGATTTTTACTAAATCTTACGAAACATGGTGCAAAAAGTTCAGATATTTGAAAGGGAACACACATAAATTAATGCGTCGTTGAAAAAATTCACAAGAGCGACTGCATGAAACAGTTACTTGGACCTGGTCCGTGGAAGCCGCCCGAGGTTGGCTTTTCCTTTACAAATTAAATCACCTAATTAAGCGAGGCATGTTGATTTGTATTACGAATTAATATCTATATTTTAAAATACAAACAGTTAGTTTGAACTATATTCAACATGATTTTTATGTGAAATTGTATGAAAATGTATCTGTATATTAATTTTACATTTTCTTAGAATTATTTTACCATTTGTTTTCACTTGATCTAAAGACTCTATATTAGAGCTCTAAACGGATATGGATATCCATCCCCACTCTGAATCCGCTTATAATCTAAATCAGGATTTAAATGGATACGGATATTCTAGATACGGATCTGGATAATTACCAAATTCTCATAGGAGATTTGGATTCGGATACGTTAAGTGTCATTCGGACCCGCTAGTATAAAATAAATTATTTTGCTTTCAAAGGGATTCAAACTCATGTGCTGGGTGAGAGTCTAAGCATCCAAGCTACAAACCACTACACCACACTATCTTTTGCTACAACTTCTTTATTTTGTTATATATTATATCAATAGAATATCCTATATCTCTCATATTTCCAACATCAATCTCTCCATCTTTTTACAATTATTCATTTATTTTCATATTTAAATTTTATTAATTATTATTTATATCTTAAAATTCATATAACTCAATTATCCAACAATTATTCGTTTTGTATCTGTATTTGAATCCGTATTCGTAGATTATCAGCTTCGTATTCGTATCTGTTTAAGGTGGATTTAGTTTTACATTTTGACATCTGTTTACTATTCATATCCGTATCCGCTCTTTAAAATGTGGATATGGATATGATTTGACCACTATCCGCTTTATTTTCACCCCTACTATACATCATTAAAAAATAGTGTCTTTTTTACCTATCTAAAAAAGATATAAAAAAAATTCTAACTTTACTATTTGTTTTAGACAGGTATAAATTCACTTGATCTAAAGACTCTATATCATTAAAAAGTAGTGTTTTTACACACATCTAAAAAGATATAAAAAAAACAATTCTAAAACTATAAAATTTAGTATGCAAATACATTTTTCATATTGTAACAATATTAAACAGTTCATATTGTCTATTTCAACTTTAAAAACAAAAATATTGATTCATAGTATGAATCAATATATTTAACTGCGATTGCAAATGATTCATTTCTATCACAGTGGCAAAATAACTTTGAAGAGTTAAAGTTATTATTATAAAGAAAATAAGAGCAACGACAATTAAGGGAACAACAATAACGACTCTTAAAATGCTTTCTTGGGTTTGGTCCCTTCTTTTCTGGGCCCAAACAACCCTGTTATGACCAAAGCAAACTTTGGGAATTTAATTGGGCCAGTGGTGCTTGGCCTGCTATCTTGCACTGCCGATGCTGAATTGGAAGCAGTTTGATAGTGATTAGATCAAATTGGGTCCAATATCATATCACACCTGTCCGGTTCAAATTAAGATTCACACAGTCAATTTTAAAATTATACGGATCAAATACGCACGAATCTTGATATAACGATTCGTATAATACTAATCCAAGTCAGGTGCTCGAAATAATGTGCTCATGTGAAATCAAGATACTTTTGATATGTCATTTCACAATTATTAAATTTTATAATGTTTCTCAGAAGCTTCACCATGGCTAATTGATTTTTTGTTGAGCCATTTTTTTTTTACATGTATGTACTTGACATATATGAGTTGGGTATGATTAAAATAGACTTCAAAAAAGTAAAAAAATATATTTATTAATGTAATTATAAAAAATAAATTTATTTATTACATCAACAATTTAATAATTGTTTACCTCAATTTCCAAATGTTTCCTTCCTATAATTTCAATTTTTCTTATGTGAATAAAAATAATTTGCAATTTCTAAAATTACTATCGTTGTTGACTTAACTATTGCTTCATATTCGCAAAATTAAAATTACAATTATCATCACATCAGCAGTTATAATTTTTTTTTTACAAATAAGATATAAATGATCTAAGTCTCAATTGGTAATATTCGTAATATTACCTAAAAATGGATATCAAAATTAAATTTATATAAAAAAGTTAGCTCTTCTTGACTTGTAAAATTATAGTTTTATTCTACAAAACACTGCGTCATCATGCATAAATAAAACAAAATTGGATGTCAAAAATTCTATTCTACAGCATTTTGCCAAAATTTCAGCTCATGGAGAGCCCTTGATTTTTCATCAAAATTTGTGATAGACGAATTTCAAAATATATTGAATTTTCAACACGAAAAAAAATAACCATCCACGATGTAAATGTTTTAGAATTCAGTTTAAATGTCTTCGTTCGAGTTCGTCGGAAGTTCATCAGAATGCAGTCCAACTTAAATTTAAAGCTTTATGCCTTTATTGTTCAAATTAATTAATTAATTTTTGTTGCGTGTTTTATTATTCACTGTAATTGCATTTGCATAAATTAAGTTCGTCAGTAGTCCATGAAATGTAGGACCGAAATTTTTATTTATACCATATTCCAAAAAAAAAAAAACCAAAAAACTGTTGTAAATTAAATTTAATATGATTTATGTAGATGTTCAATACATTGTCCCACTACTCCACTGCTCCATTACTATAGACATTCATTTTCTTCTTTATTATTGTAACATCTCTTTCTAGCATATAAATAGAGGCTTTATAAAAGCAAGAAAGAACATACAATTAGAAGAGAATAAAATTCTACTATTGCTCTCTCTATCTCTCTTGTCATTTACTTTACTTTTGTTGCAACTTCATTTTAATTTTATAACACGTTATCAGCACGAATTGCTCAGAAGAAGTTGCAAAGTTATTCTATAAGTAATTTATATGATTGATTATTATATCTTTCATTAAGTTAAATTTCATTTAAATTTTTGATTATGTTTGTTTTAGTTTATAAGAATCATTCCTTGAAGTGAATGATAGATAATAACCTGAAGTTATTATCAAAACTAAATGTTTATCAAGAACCTGAAGTTCGTATTACTCGAATAGAATAATAAGAATAATAACCTCAAGTTATTATAATTGTTTAGAATCTGAAGTTCTATTTGAAATTTTAATATAAAATTAATATAATAACCAGTAGTTATTATAGGCCACTGGATGAATAATAACCTGCAGTTATTCTCAATTAAAAACCTGAAGTTTTATTAGAAATTTTCATATAAAATCAATATAATAACCAGAAGTTGTTATAGGTCATTGGATGAAAATATAACTCGAAGTTATTTCAAATTAAATTTTACATAGCGCAGTCAAGCAATTTAATAACCAGAAGTTATTAAATAAGCATTTTATTATAACCTGAAGTTATATAATATTAACCTTAAGTTATTAATACATTTAAATTTATTTATTTATTTATGCAATTTACATATTCTTTTATTTATATTTATTCATCTCCCTTTTCACAACCTGAAGTTATGAATAACCTGAATTTATGGCATTAATAACCTGAAGTTATGGCATTAATAACCTGAAGTTATGGTATTAATAACCTGAAGTTATGACATTAATAATTTGAAATTATTAATACGTATCTATTTTGTAGTACATATGACAAATCTCACAAAGTTTGAATTTATCTCCTTTTTCATTTATCATAACTCGAAGGTATGGTATTAATAACCTGAAGTTGTATTTTATTATAAATACGTATTAATGAAAAATGAGAAAGGAAAACATCTTGAAGATGTTTGTTACAGATGTGGGATGACAAATCATTGATTGCGTACCTGTTGTACGCCCAAGCATTTTGTAGAGCTTTATCAAGCCTCAAACAAATGAATAAAGGTAGTTTATTTTAACTTATTCTTGCATTCTTTTATTTTAAAGGAAAATGACTGACGCAATGGTAAGTAAAGAAGATCCATGTCTAGTAGACAGCGGAACAACAAATACCATATTGAAAAGTAAGAAATATTTTTCACAATTGCATCTTGGTGAGACTAATATCCACACTATATTTGGCACAACTAATTTAATTGAAGGCTCCGGAAGAGCTTGTATTTTGTTACCTGAAGGAACAAAATTAATAATAGATGATGCATTATATTCAAGTAGATCTAGAAGAAATCTACTAAGTTTTAAAGATATTTGAAAGAATGGTTATCATATTGAAACTATGAATGAGAGAAATTGCGAATATCTTCTTATCACATTTATTAAAAATGGCCAAAAAATTATAATGGAAAAGATACAAGCATTGTATTCTGGACTATATGGTACTTATATAAGTATAATAGAATCAAATATAGTTACTAACCAGAAATTAGTTGTTACTAACAAGAAGTTAGTTGATCCAAAGTTATTTACTTTGTGGCATGACAGATTGGGTCATCAAGGAAATATAATGATGTGGAGAATAATTAAAAGTGCAAATGGGCATCCCCTAAAGGACCTGAAGATCCTATTATCAAAAAAATTGACATGCGCAACATGCTCTCTTGGAAAACTAATTACTAGGCCATCTCCAAATAAAATTGAACTAGAAGCTCTTTCATTTTTAGAAATAATTCAAGGAGATATATGTGGGCCTATTACACCTCCATGTGGACTATTTAGATATTTTATGGTGTTAATTGAGGCATCAACACGCTGGTCACATGTGAGTTTGTTAGCGACAAGAAATGTTGCGTTTGCTAGACTATTAGCACAAATTATCCAATTGAGAGCTATTTTTCCGGATTATCAAATTAAAAGAATCCGACTTGATAATGCAGGAGAGTTTACTTCTCAAACTTTTAATGATTATTGCATGTCTATTAGAATTACGGTAGAACATCCAGGGGCCCATGTTCATACACAAAACCTACACCGATTGAAGAATATTCAATGATATCTAAATGAGGAGAAGCGTTATACGCACTGTACTCTTTTTCCCTTAATCAAGTTTTTATCCCAATGAGTTTTTCTTGATAAGGTTTTTAATGAGGCAGTACATGGTCCGAAAGTATCGTGTTAATATTGATCCTGAAGTATCATGTTAATATTGATCATGAAGTATCATATTAATAGCGTATAATGAAATATGAACATCCAAGGAGAAGTGTTGTAAATCAAATTTAATATGATTTATGTGGATGTTCAATTCACTACTCCACTACTATAGACATTCATTTTCTTCTTTATTATTGTAACATATCTTTCTAACCTATAAATAGAGGCTTTGTAAAAGCAAGAAAGAATATACAATTAGAAGAGAATAAAATTCTACTATTGCTCTCTCTATCTCTCTTGTCATTTACTTTACTTTTGTTGCAACTTCATTTTAATTTTATAACAAAAACCATGATTTTGAGAGATTTTTAGGAACACCCAGGCCGCCAAATGAATATGCGGACCCAATCGTACAATAACAAACCTCAGAATTTGATCAAAGGAAAATAATAATTGTTTTAATAATTTCAGAAATAGAAAGAATAATTAATAATTTAAATATATTATAAAGGAAATTAAATAAAATAGATAAAACATCTTACAATTTAGATGTACTAGAAAGACTCCGAAATATTTTTCCGGCATAATTTTTTCCGGTTGTAAAAAAAATTAAATTATTTCTTGGTGTGTTACTGAAAAAAATAAAAATATTTTGTATCTAAGTTATTGATCCCGGTTCAAAAGTCACTTTAGTAAATATATAAATTATTGTGTTCTTTCTATTTCTGAAAATTATTAAACAAATATTATAAAATCAAACAAATTTGGGGCTTGTTTTTGTAGGATTGGGTCCGCAGATTCACTTGGCGGTCTTCCGTTTTTGAGGCCACAAATTGGCTTGGCGGACTAAGTAGTTTTGAAAATCTCTCAAAATCAGAGTGTTTTAGTTTATTTTTTTTATTATGGTATAAATAGAAATTTCGGAATGTAGGAGGTTGATTATTTAAAGTATCGAGGAGTCAAATAAATTGTGATAATAATAACATTTATATAATTGAAATTCTTTCCAACTAAAGTCATATGTAAATGACCGCAAAAATTTCGCGTGAATAAAGATAATGTTTGAACTTCTAGCCTAAATTTCGCGGAACTAGTCCAGAGGACTTTGAACCATCTTTGTCCTAAGGGTGATAAGAACCGTATGATGCCAATCAATAAAACTGTAAATTAATTTGTTTTTTAGTGAAGTTTTTTTCTTGACATTGTAAATCCAACCTGCACTATGTATTTATGATCTACATTATTTTAAAAAATGGAGGCCTCCATTATCTTCTCAAATTTTCTATTTCTTACAAATACGATGAAATTAATTGGTTTAATCAGAAATGTAAAATAAAAAATAACATAGTTTAATATTAAGTAAATAACAATTTTAGTTTCACGAGTTATTGATTTTTCTACACGATATCACAATTTTCTTTTCTTTTTTGTAAAGAATGAGCCTATGGTGCTATGCATAACACGGATGGGGTCCGTGCTACGGCCAAAAATTTAACTTTTTAAAATTCTAATGGTCGATCCAACCGTTCAATGTGATAACCATATGAATATGTACTTGCAAACTAAATTTTATATTTTTTCGAATTTTTTTACTATTTTTTTAGATAGGTAGAAAAATCAGTGTTTTCTGAAAATTCTGGACCATCAAAATTCTACCTATCTAAAAAAATAGTAAAAAAATTCGAAAAAATATAAAATTTAGTTTGCAAGTACATATTCATATGGTTATCACATTGAACGGTTGGATCGACCATTAGGATTTTAAAAAGTCAAATTTTTGGCCGTAGCACGGACCCCATCCGTGCTATGCATAGCACCATAGCCTCACTCTTTTGTAAATAAATCTATTTCTTAATACTAATAATTATGAATTATGGAAATTGTGGAACAAACTATTGTGCCTATTCAAAATGCTCTTTTTCCAATAATATCAATATAGGAACAATAGTTTTTTTTCACAATCTTCGTAATTCATAATAATTTGTATTAATAATTAAATTTATCTTTAATAGAAGAAATTTCTATTATAATATAATAAATTTATTAATTTATGAAACTAAACTGTTGTTTAATATTAACTTTTTTTTATTTTGAATTTTTGACGAAAATAATTGTTTCCATGAGATATATAGCATATGAGAAATAAAGAAATGGAGGCCTCTATTTTTAGGATAGGATCCGACTAATTGTCCTCAAGCTTCAATCCCCAGTTTTTCTCCAAAAAAACTGTCATTTGACTTGCGCGAATACTGTAAAACTCTGCAACCAATACTGTAACTTCAACGACAGATCATGTATAATAAGAAGTTTAAAAGTCCAACAATCCAAGTTAGTTGGAAGTAGTCCCCAAGTTAGTTGCAAACAGTGAGCAACTTACAAAGCCACTGTACTTCCGGCTGTACTTGAAAAACTGACGGCTTCTAGAAGGTTTCAAAAACAAACCTAAAATTGTGCAAAATTAAATTTTTTTTTCGATATTAAAATTAAAATTTTATTTTTATTTTTTTCGTATTTCTCTTTTTTCTTCAATTATTAATATTTGTATATCGATCTATATCATGTAAAATAAGGCTTACATATTGTAAAATTAGCAGATGTAAACTATAAAACTGACATATGTTAATAGCAAAATATAAAACTGACATATATTAATTACAAAATAAACTGACATACTGTAAAATAAGGCTTACATACTGTAAAAGTAGCAAATGCAAACTATAAAACTGACATATGTTAACAGCAAAACTTCAATACTGTAAAATAGTATCGAAATAACATATACAAGTTAATAAAATTTTATTAATCACAAAATTAACTGTTCAAAACCATAAACTATAACCAACAACTGTAAGATGTCACCACCCATAACTGTTACCACCCATAATTGTTACCACTGATAATTGTTCACAAGCACAAAGAAAAATTCAATAAAAAAACATGGCTAATACATCAATACAAATATGGCTTCTTCATTTCATAACCCTCTGGTGCACATTATTCGGATGAGTGAAAAGTTTTATTGCTAGAACCACACGCTCTTTTGATATATCATCCTGCAAAAAAAATAAATAAATAAGCAAGGTTAAAAATTAGAGTTATGAACCATTAGCAGATGCAAACAATCAAAGCAACATACTGTAAAATTGTTATATGTATCCTGCAAAATTGTTGATGTATCATGTGAAATTTATCATGTAAAATTGCACAGTAAAATAATACTGTAACCAAAGTGAATCACAGTAAAAACTGTCTAATACATAATTTGCATCTGCTAATTTAACAGTATTGAAGGCTTATTTTACATGATATAGATCCATATATAAATATTAATAATTGTTATATGTACCCTGTAAACTTGTCCTATGTATCATGTAAAATTGTTATATGTATCCTGTAAAATTGCACATATGCTGTAAACTAAAGTAAATACCGTAACTCCAGTGACTCATAGTAAAAACTGTCTAATACATAATTTGCATTTTCCAAATTTACAGTATTCAAGGCTTATTTTACATGATATAGATCCATATATAAATATTAATAATTGGTATATGTATCCTGCAAAATTGTTATATGTATCATGTAAAAATGTACTATGTATGCTGTAAAATTGTTATATGTATCCTGTAAAATTGCACATATTCTGTAAACTAAAGTGAATACTGTAACCCAAGTAAAAACTGTCTAATACATCCTGTCAAATGCTGTTTATGAGTACAACTGTTAAACAGATACTGTAACTATGATTAACCAAAGTGAATACTATAAACTGTTGCACATATCCTGCAAAATTGTTATATGTATCCTATAAATTACATACTGTGACAAACTTATACAACCATACTGTAAATTGTTACATGAATCTTGTGAAATCAATGTATCCATACTGTAAATTGTTACATATATCCTAGGAGATAAATCCTATAAAATATTGTATAGATCATGTAAATCTATTAGATAGATCATGTAAATAGATGTTGTAAACTAAAATTTTCAAATATTGATCGAGAGAAGCGCGATTTGGTCGAGACAGTGGTGATCACCAGAGAAATCGAGAAAGTATACAGATTGTCGATTTGAAGAAAAAAACCAAAATCAGCATATCGACAATTGCATGGTGTCAAAAATCAAAATAGTGGAAAATCATAATCTAAATTTAACGAAATATTAATTAAAAAATTAAAAACCCTAGATCCTTCGAAAAAATCGAATCAATGACAAATAAAATCTGAGAAAATCAATCAATCATAACTAGACCAAAGTTCGAGATGCAATATCGCGATTGTATGATTTTGAGGGCTGAAATTGAAGGAAAATCGAAGCCGTGATCTGAAATCAAAACTACTTCGATATTCAAGAAAATTGAGGTCTAAAATCAAAACCTGTAGCGTGACACCACCGCTGTCTTCTTCGTCGTTCAAGTGGTCCAGTACTTCGTCGCCGTCGCTACCGTCGACAGGTAACTTTCTTTTTCTTCACCGTCGCGCGTCACCGTCGCTGCCGTCGCGTGTCGCCGTCGCGGCCGTCGCGGTAAATTTTACAACTGTATTTTAGTCAATTAATGATGACAAACACTGAAATTTTGCAGCAAAGATATAATTAGACTATATATATTAAATATGCCTAAATGTGCCAGTTAAATTGCTGAGAGGCTGAGTTCGTACGAGTCACCGTCGCTGCCGTCGCGGCCGTCGCTGCCGTTGCGGGTTACCTTCGCAAATTGAGGTAACTGGAAATGCGATCACATGAAAACCTAGCTTCGATTTGAGAGAGAGCAGACACTGGGTGAGAAATTGGGAGAAATAAGAGATTTAATGGGAGAAGAAACAAATCTGGAAGGATAGAATTCAAAAAATGGAACGGGGAGAGAAGCAGATCGGAGATCGGAGAAGTTTATACAAAAAAGTCAGAAACCGTTAGACTGTGGTCTCGGAAGATTGGAATAAACCGTTAGATCTTTTCTTAAATTGGAAATACTATCGGTTGAAACCGCGTGAAAAGATAGACGGGGATTTTCCGGGAATGGAAGGTCGGGAATAATACCTTTTCTCCATTATAAATTATCACCTCATGAAAGCATATTCGACATGGTATAAAACATAATAACTTCACGTGTGGGACCCCTGAATTTTTTATATATTAGGGAATGTATAGTTGTATACCCTTTTTAAATTCAAAATATTATATTTGACCTTTTAAAATTTGAAAACTTACTAATTTATCTAATTTACAATCTTAAAACTTAAAACTCATGTTAGATTTATAAAGCTCTTAGTTTTCTTTTTATTAAAAAATAAAAAATATGTATCATGTGTAAAAGAACTGTTCAGATCTTCATATTGACAAGTTTGTGAGTGCAAATAATTCATTTTATTTCTTGTTACAACTACATAGTGACATTTAGGCATATCTTTATGCGTAAGTCACAATTAAAAAAGATGAATCATTTGCTCTTACAATACGGTCAATTGAAAGACTGAACATTTTCTCTTCCACATAGTACAAATTTTTAATTTTTAATAAAATGTAAAGTAAAATCTTTATAAATTTAAATGAGTTTTAATAGAAATTACATTAACTTGAATAAATCATAATTTTTTAAAAGTTAGAAGGATAAATATGATTTTAAATTTTAAAAGTAATATACTTTCAAAGGATGTATATGAAATTTTCCCTTTAGGACCTGTTCGGCAACTCCATTATTGCCGTGGGAAAAAAAAATTGACTCTTGAGTGAATTTTTTTTCTCACAGCTACAGTAAAATTTTGTTCAATTTTTTTTTAATTCCACACCCATAACCATTCTCTCGATGCCACCGAACAGGCCTAAGTATAGTGGAAGATGCATTGTAATTTAATCCGGTGTGGGTACTCGAAATAAAGTTTTCACCCACTTCTCGGATAAATATATTAACACAGTAGTTGTGACTTGATACAGCGCCCGAACCATACACAGAGTTACTTTTCACTTGTATAATTCGTGTGCTGCATAAAGCGAAAAGTGCTCTGTTAAGTTTTGACCGACTCTCGGGTAAATACTGTAACAGAGTAAATTTGGTCTCATGCAGCGCACGAACATATGGATAACTGTTCTTGACTTCTACAATCTACGCGGCATAAAGCCAACACTGCTCTGTAAAAATCTTTTACCCCACCTCTTCGTCTGCGTCGTATCGTTTCAATTCCCATCTCTGTTTCAATTTCGCGTTCTCAGGCGAATCAATTGAGGAGCAGAACGAATGCCGCAACAAGGTATCGTCTTTCTCTCCCTCTTCTTCTCACACGATCTTGCTTAATCTTGGGTCATCTTCTCTCTTACCTATTGATTGATCTCTTTGTCAATTTCTTTCCATCTCCAATTGTTGCAGAGATCCGCTTATTGGTCTCCGATTGATGTATTTTGAAGCTTACTTTTTGAAGATTTCTGCTAATTAGGGTTTCTTTTCTTTTCTTTTCTTTATTTGGTTGAAGAATTTGAACTAAATTTAGATAAGTAGAGAGGTTTCGAATTTATGGACCAGCTTTTTTCTATCAATTTGTAATTACTAAAAAAAAACAATCAAAACCTTGCAAGTACCAAATTCTCAATTATTTTTTTTGGTTTTGATCAGTTTAGGATGGGAGATGCTAAAACTGTATGTAAAAAATGGGATGATATGGACATAGATGTACTGGTAAAAATTTTCAAGCTACTGAACATGGTGGAGATGGGGCCCGTTTCGCAGGTGTGCCGGCTGTGGCGGTCCACTTGTTCTGATCCTCTCATTTGGAAAACCATTGATCTTAGTCGACTCAAGTCTAATTTCATACAAATTAGGGTTTCCCCCTTTATTTGGGTCGACGATCGATCTGACAAACGCCTTTTCCGGATCTTAAAGCTCGCCATGGCACTTTCACGTGGAAATGTGTCCTCTATGATTTTCCATTATTATTTGTACATGAAGGATGAGCACCTCAGCTACATTACTCAGAGGTAAATTATGATACATTTTAACTTTTAAGCAAAACCATGACAGCACAAATAATTCAAACAAGTAGTACTTTACTGGTGCCCTAGAAACTGGTACCTAATCATACGATTGTGGTCATTGCATTGATCTAGATTGGCTTCAAATGACGAATCCAAACCGTTCAAACCGATCTCCTTCATGAGAGCTTTACTAATATATAAATTTTTTAAAATTTTGAATTCATTTGGTATCAAGTCAAGAGGTAAAAAAATGAAGGTTTTTCAGGAAAATAATGCACATTGCCTGTTAATAACCAAGCAATTCTAATAGATCTGATACTGTCTGGTGTGATATTGTGTTCAACTCGACCAGTCCTGTACCATTGAGTCATCTAACCTTGAGTCAACTTTTAAATCCTAATCAGGTCCCCGTATCTAAAACGACTTGTGATGCCGGCATGGGACTGCATATCAAAGAACGGCATTTGCCAGGCAATCCGGCACTGGCCCCATCTCGAGTCACTCACCATGCCAACCATTGGGCACCCGCCTTACATCATCCAAGAAATCGGCCGTCACTGCAAAAAATTATCCGAGCTGAAAATCATGGGCACCTTTGACTGCCTCTTCGCCTCCTCCATAATCTCCTACCTACCCAAACTCAAGACCCTCAGTCTCCGATGCTCGTGCCTCAAACGAGATGCACTCCTGATGCTACTCAACTTTGCTGAAACACTTGAAGTGCTCAACATCTCTCACTGCTTGATACTTGAAACGGTCGGAAGGAAGCAGGTGATACGTGAGATCGATGCGAGTCTTTTGGAGGCAGGATCCCGAATGAAGGTCCTAACATGTCAGAACAATGGGTGCGTAACATGTCAGAGGATGGTCAGTGATGAGGGTCTCATGCGGTGGTACCGGTATGAAGAGGAGTTCTGGCGGTACGATGAGGTCGCCTCCCTTGATCTGGGTGAGGATTCTGGTAAGCTATTTGATGCTGAGTGTGAGAAGCTTACTGCTTGTTAAGTATTATTAGGGTTTTTTTCTTGTCAGTGTGAGTGTTGCATTACGAGTTTTTGTCTTCAACGTCTGAGACATTGGTTCTTTTGTTATTGGCTCTCGTTTGGTTCTGTAGAGTTGTTAGTGTATATAGTAATTGTAGGTTATATACTTAGTATTGGTGTGATTTATACATGATTAAAATCATGTGTATTTAAACAAAAGAATATTGTGTTTGTTTTTTCTTTATGGTTTTCATCGGATCATGTCGACGTCTTTATGTTTATGTGAATTCAAATGGCTTATATGAAATCTACAAGTCATTTTAACTCAAAGCTAGTGCAAAATCTTCTAGATTTGCAGTTTGAACGAGTGCAAATTCTATTGTAGTCAAATCAAAATTATCTTGTACGTTAATTGTTTTTCTGAATTAACCAATCACGATGGAATAACTGTAAATCTTGTTTGAATTTTTTTCTTCTGCTTATCATGAATTTTTTTAAATATAATAAAATAATATTTTCAGTTTAAATATTTGATGACTTTATATTTATTTTTTAAATACATGCATTCATGACTTTTTAGCTATCAAATATCATCATGGAGACCAAATTTTATATATTTTCAGAAGTTTTTACTATTTTTTTAGATGGATAGAAAATCAATCATTCTAAAGATTTTGAACCATTCGAAATTTTAACAGAAGTATGAAGGTCGATCATATAAATCTTCACAAAAATATGAAGATCAATTTTATAGTATTGATAGCGTTGTAGTCTAAATTATACAATAAAATCATGTCTAAGTACGAAAATTTTGAAATGCGCATGTTTGTACCTTTTAACACTTAGATGGGCATTCTATAAAAGTGTTAACAAATTTAATTACCTTCCAAACAATTTAATTATAATAATTAATATGTTAACAACTTAAAAATGAATTCATGGTCTTAATTATTAGGCTAAATATATACGTGACCTCTTAATAATACATTCACAGTTGTCAAATAATTTGAATGTTAACATAACTCTTTCTTCTACAAAATGGGAAATGATTATCTAAGCCGTCAGCAAACAAATCAGCTTAGTGAAATCAACGGTCAGGATTTAGAAACAAGGCTGCTGTAAGCAACAGAAGAAAGGAGAGAGCGACAAGACAATCTTTTGAGTTAATGAATCTCAATCGTCTGATTTTAAACAGAGTCAATTTGACTTATGTCTATAACATAGGGGGCTTTTCAGCATTTGTGCGGATCTAGTCCGCACGAATCTTAAGGGCCTGTTCGGCTTACAGGCGAGAACGGAACAGGAATGAGTTGGACTCCGTTTACTATGCGTGTGAGATAGAAATCACAAAGTTGAGCTGAATTTTTTTTTCCACGCGTACAGTAACATAGCCGAACTGGCCCTAAAACAGATCAGAGATTCATTAATTGCTTTTTGAGTTAATGCAGAGGATACGAATTCCAACAGAACGACGCGCTTAAGCAAAATCTCGGGGTAAAATTATTAACAAGGTGATATTTACTTAATGCAGCGCACAGACAATAGAGTCAAAGCAGCACTTCATATGACTCTTAAGCTGCATGAATTAAAATATGCTCTGTCAATACCTTTACCCAAAACTCCGCGAAAGATCTTGCGCAACTACCCCTGAGTGGATTGGGAACGGTCCGTTAAGCATCGGACCAAATTCGGTCCGCCTCCAAATCATAACCGTAAAATATGTATCAAATTCGTGCGCACGAACCTTATCAATCTTCAAATTTTCCAGCGCGAATCGTTTTTCCGATCGGACGTGTCAGACTGATATTAACTTTCTCCGGACCGCAGGCATCGGAGCGCCTCCGATTCCCTATCCGAGAAGTCGAAGAATATCTTATATTCACACTTTCTAAGCTGTTCATTCCACTCTCAACCAAACCCTCCAAAAATCGAAAAAAGAAAAAGAGAGAAAAACGAAAACCCAAACAACTATGGTGGCCGTGGCGGAGTTATGGGAAACCCTTACCCATGCGATACACGCCTACACGGGCCTCTCTCCGGCAGCCTTCTTTACGGCCGTCGCTGTCGCCGCCGCTATCTACCACCTCGTCGCCTCCTTCCTTGCTCCGCCTCCGCCTCCTCCTCGGTATCGCGACTCAATACCTGAGGAATCGGAGCCGCTTCCACCGCCCGTTCAACTTGGGGAAATCACCGAGGAGGAGCTGAAAGCTTATGATGGATCTGATCCGAAGAAACCTCTTCTTATGGCAATCAAAAACCAGATCTATGATGTCACCCAGAGCAGGTCAATCCTTCTGTGTGATGATTTCTTAATGGTTTGTTGTTGTCTGATTAGTAGTTGTGATACAGTGATTTGAATTTCAAGTTAAATTGGATAATGTAATTCGACAGATTTATTAGCAAGAGATGATCAATCAATCACGTTGGAGTGAGTAGTAATGAGTCGGTAACCTTTCGTTCCAGTTAACTATGATCTGTTATTTTGTCTATAGGCAAATTAATGCAAGTAAAGTTTGTTGTTACCTACATGAAGAAGAAGCAAAAGGCTGGCTTATCCCTGATTCCCTGTCTGTTTGTGCAGTATTTCTTATTTATAGAAATAATATTAAAATAATATAGGGTTCTATACGGATTACATGGGTATTTTGATTCGGTAGAAAGAGCCGAATTTTTTTTCGGTACCTTTAGAATTTGTTTATGTAAAATAACCGAAAAAATTGCCCCATTATGCATGGATCTCTAAAGGGACCGAATTTTTTTTTTTTCGGTTCATTCTACCAAATTGAAATATCCATGTAATCCGTCTAGAACCCCATATTTATTTTAATATTATTTCTATAAACAAAAAAATACTGCTTTTGTGTGCCTCTGCGTGGAATATGGATGCGCAAGTACATGCTCTAGTCATATGTTTGTCTATATAGGCTATCATTATTGTCACCAGTTGACAGTCTTTCAGTTAAAGGGATATCTCAGATGCTTGCCAGAATAAGGGAGAAAAGATAGTTCAGATAGCTACATGAAAAAAAGAGAAATTAATGAATTTTTCTTTACCCTTGCCTCACATGCCTTGTTTTAATTATCGTACAGTCATCACCATCGGAACTTAAATTGTTTGTATTAACTCGTAATGGTTTTAGTGACGTATGTGTGCCAGACACATTTCATCTGTTTGGTTCTTTTTTATTTTAAATATGTTTACTAATTAGGGTTTATCCAGAGCAGATGCTTGAATTTTTAGCTCTGCAGCAGTTTAATGTTTTGACTGCTAAGGTAAGTAATATTTTGGAGTTTGGGACTTATGTTACAATTATTAAACGTTGATTTTGGCCGTGACTGCAGGATGTTTTATGGGCCAGGTGGGCCGTATGCATTGTTTGCGGGACGAGATGCGAGCCGAGCACTGGCTAAGATGTCTTTTGAACCTCAGGATCTGACAAGTGACATCTCGGGCCTCGGCCCATTTGAGCTTGATGCGCTACAAGATTGGGAATACAAGTTCATGAGCAAGTATGTTAAGGTGGGTACCATCAAGAAATCTGAGGTGGTGTCAGAAGAGGCTGCTGATGTCAGCCCTAGCAATACCGAGAGTGCCCCGGAGACCCATGCTGATGTAGCAGAGACAGTACCTAAGACAGAGGGTGATGCAAAAGAGACTGATTCGGGGCCAAAAGATGAAGATGTGAAGGAAAACAGATACGATGATGTTGTGGCGAAAGAGGAATAATTGATGAGAAAAAGATTCCTACATTGAGCCATGCATGGAGCTTCTATTGCAGCTGTTTATTTTGGTAATTGTTTTGTTACTAGGTGATGTATGAGGTGAATTCTCTATTTGGAATATCTTGGTATATTAGGGGTGGTAAAATAATTATTTTCCTTGTAATAAATGTGCTCCATGCTGCAATATCTAATTTGTTGGGGAATTATTCAAGGGAAAATTATATGTTGATACGAGATTGATGTCTTGAGATACAATAGGTAAAGAGAATTTTATTTATATACCCATCAAAACTTCATTATTTAGATATCTAAATTTCTCCATAGGTAAATGTATGTTTCGAAATGCCTTCTACCTTCCCTTATTTGTATTAGTTATGTATCCAACTACTCAATTTGAACTTCTGCAGGAAATTAAATCGAGTCTAGGATAGTTTCATGAAACATACATATTTACTGGTAAGGTTCTTTTTAAAAAATATAACATTAGGAGGTTTATGAAGAAGGCTATTATGGTTACATTTACTTCGGCATTTGCAATAAGTAGCTTTTAGTTGTCTATCCTGACTGAAACATTATTGTTTTATTATTTCTTCATTGTTTGATTCTCTGTGCGTCATCTTCATAAAAATTGTTAGTTAGCTAATGCTAGCTTATTTTTCTTTTCTTGTATCCTTTCACAGTAAATGATTGTCTCGTTGCAAAGTATTTTTGCTTAAATTGCTAAAATACATGTGTAAAGATTTCAGATTTGGTCGTCCCTCCCTTGTCTCTAACCAGGTATTGCTATTTGCTAATCCCTTAGAAACAGCCGAACTTAAAATTCTCAAAATTTATGGCCAGTGTGAAACAAGTTTAGGTAACTAAAGAGTATTAATTTTCTTACCCATGATATGCAAACTCAGTCTGGGCAGAATATTAATTTTATGAATAATTATTTTAGTACCCACAGTTGAGTACCCGCATCGTACCCGCACTTAATTCATTCCCAATTAACTGCCATAAATGTAAGCGGTCCCCACAACTACCAATTAACTAATTTACATACTTTCCAGTTTGAATTTTAAATTTTCCTTTCTCTCCGTTTCTTCCTTTTTCGAAGCTTCCGCGATTTTGAGGCGATTTTAGATCGATTTCGAGGCGATTTCAAGGCGATTTGGAGGCGATTTGGAGACGATCGTCTAGCGATTTCGAAACTAGAAGCGGAGATTTTTCAAAAAAAAGTGCGGGTACAGTTATTTAAGGAAAATTCATATATCATATATGTAGTTCATTGTATAGATATAAATACTTGTATTGTATAGGTATAAATACTTCACAATGTTTACTATTAATACTTGTAAAATAAAATTACAGTGTTTGGAACGGTTGTGTGGTCCCCTAATGCGGGTACGACGCGAGAATTTTTCATATATGTAGTTCATTGTATAGATATAAATACTTGTCTTGTATAGATATAAATACTTCACAATGTTACTATTAATACTTGTAAAATAAAATTACAGTTTTAGAACGGTTGTGTGGTCCCCTAGTGCGGGTACGACGCGAGAATTTTTCAAAAAAAAGTGCGGGTACGGTTATTTAAGGAAAATTCATATATCATATATATAGTTCATTGTATATATATAAATACTTGTCTTGTATAGGTATAAATACTTCACAATGTTACTATTAATACTTGTAAAACAAAATTACAGCTTTGGAACGGTTGTGTGGTCCCCTAATGCGGGTACGACGCGAGAATTTTTCAAAAAAAGTGCGGGTACAGTTATTTAAGGAAAATTTATATATCATATATGTAGTTCATTGTATAGATATAAATACTTGTCTTGTATAGGTATAAATACTTCACAATGTTACTATTAATACTTGTAAAATAAAATTACAAGTGCCGACAAAAAAAAAATTGGTTTTAAATACTTGATATCTTAAGTATAAATACTTGATGAATTACTATTAATATTTGATATCTTAGGTATGAATACTTTCTATTTTGTATGAATACTTTTCATATTTGAATATTTGATACTTTTAAACGTGTAAAAGTATGTCATCATAGATCTCATTTGAAAGATAAAATTGTGTAGAACGCGTTCGTGGTTTTAAATTTTAAAATTCCTCATAGATCGTTCCAAAAATTGGTTAGATTGAACGGAGAAAAAAAAACCACCTTGAAAAACGTGTAAAGATGAGTAGGTATTGTGTCCAGTTTTTTTTTAAATACTTGATATCTTAGGTATAAATACTTGATGAATTATATATGAATACTTGATAATTTAGGTATAAATACTTTCCATTTTGTATGTGAATTAATTTAAGTGCGGTCCCCAAAAACAGTTATGACAGTTTAGGTGCGGTCCCCAAAAACAGTTATGACAGTTTAGGTGCGGGTACAATGCGGGTACTCAACTGCGGGTACTCATATCAGCTTCCTAATTTTATATGCAAACTCAGCTTTGGCATGGATATTACATAAATCAACAAATCTATACATCAAACCAGTCAGGTTTGTAAAAGCACTACACACAGAGTAATGGATTTTATAAACTTTTATACCATGATTTGGTCGTGATAATTATTCAAATTTAATTAAAAAAAATGAGCATACAGAGCCTGGACGTGCCAAAGACAATCACTGACAAAATGCAAACCATGATATAGACAACCATGCTATTTTATTAGCATCGGATAATTTCTTCTAATTTTTAATCTTACTTTTAAAACAATTACAAGCAAGAGTTTCTCAATTCTTGATCTTTTGTATCCATAGTTTAATCACATATCAAAACATGTGCATCAAAAGCCACAAAAAATCACAGTTTGATTCATTACTCTCAACCTTCTCTGTTTCATGCAAGCTTTAAATCAAACAACAATTGCACATCCCCTTTCTCTCCACACATCCTTAATTCCATCAATTTCAAAACCTTAATTAACCTAATTAACACCACCTAAGAAACACATCAAACCTTTCAAACTCCTCCATAGCCATTATTTCGTCGTTCATGTTGCCCCCAACACAAGTTGATACTGACAAGGCGGTGCAGGTCGGTGAAATCAGTGAGGAGGAACTGAGAGCGTATGATGGATCCGATCCGAAGAAGCCTCTTCTTATGGCAATCAAAAGCCAGATCTATGACGTCACCCAGAGCAGGTCAATCCTTCTGTTGATGATTTCTTATTGCTTTCTTGTTGTCTTAGTAGTAGTTACTTAATTACCTACATGAAGAAGAAGCAAAAGGCTGGCTTATCGCCGTCTGTTTGTGTGCTTCTGCAAGGAATATGGATACACCAGTGCTTGCTAGCTGGAGTTATATGTAGTGTATTGCAAATGTACGCCGTGTTGCATGCACGGTTCAAGGACACCGCACAACACAAAGATATGTTCATGTTGTGTCCTTAGTTGTGTTTTGTTTCAATTTTTCTAAAATCGACACGTGTAAACACAGCATGTCTAGATACAGACACGGCACGGCACGTGTCATTTTTTTTTTTTTTTATGTTAAGATGTGTCCATGCTGTGTCTTAATTTTTTTGAAATCGACATGTTTAAACATAGCACGTCTAGACACACTCAAGGCACAACACATCTCATTTCCTAATTTTTAGACATTTTTTCAGAATTTTTTTCTTCAATTTTTTTACTAACAAATATTTCTTAAATAATACCAAATCATAAAAATATTACAAATATTTAAAAAAACTGAAACTTACAAAATGCAATTTAATTTATTTTTGATTTTCTGAATACTTTTCAGATTCTTTGAACATAGTACAAATTTTTTACATTAATAACAAAACATTTAGTTCCTAATAAATTAGAGTAGGCTAGAAATAAAACTCAACTGGAGTCACAAAAAACTTCATGGAAGTTCCATTTTCATAAATAGACTATATTTTATGTTGACTTGTCACGTCTATCACAACCCCTCTTTTTCTTGCTTGTACAACACGTCGCAGACTCGCAGTTTAAAAGAAACTAATCAATTCATTAAAAATGCAAACTAATCATAATTACAAGAATATGTCAATATCTACGAGGGTAAAAGTTGCTGACAATATCTTTGCGGATACTCTTATTGGTAATGCTGATACGCTTATAAATAGTACTTTTCTGTTGGTGTACCCTCGACAATAGTTATTTTTTATCCTGGCGGATTCTGTTTCATTCTTGTAGTATATCGTCTCCAGTTGACAGTCTTAAAGTGTAAGAAATGACTCATATGCTTGCCAGAACAAGGGAGAAAAGATAGTTATAGCTACATGGGAAAAAAGAGAAATTAATAAACTTCTCTTTAAAAATAAACTTTTGATATAATGGCTAAAAATAATATTCTTTGTTTGAAAGGTCTCAAAACTCAAATAAACTTTTGTATGAATATTTATAGGTGAAAAGTTTACTTCTCATCTTATCTTAAAATTTAATTATACGGCAATGCACAAATTAATCTCCATCTCATTCTTAGAGATGAAGGTTTTACCACCAACTTTCTTCAATAAAAAATTTCTTTATGCGATCCTTTGCCTCATATGTCATGTTTTAATTATCGTACAGTTGTGTTCACTCATCAGTCATCACCATCAGAATTTATATTTTCTTTTTAAAAGTTTAGTGGCTTTAAATGCCTACTAACGATTCCATTGATAAAAAAACGTATTTACAACAAATAAAATGACTATAATTCCTACATCTACTAATTTATTCTCATCAATCCCTCTAAACTACCCTATTACTCTAATCCTACTTACTACATTCTTAATCACCATATTATCTTATTCTTCATTTCTCTTCATGACTGGATCCGCTCTAGTTTGAGTCGCTGCACTTTGACGACTGGATCTGCTTATTGTCGTACTCTGATCGAAATGGGAGACTCATTCTCCTCTCCACTCGAGTCAGTGGAAATGAAAGAGAGAAATAATTTGTTGTGCATGAGGTGAGGTCTAAAAAGAGCGGGAGGGATGGTTGGAAGAGGGGGGAATCTAGGTGTTACGATTCTCTTTTCAAATCGCCCTAGAACGCCCCCCAAGTATCATCAGAACTTATAATATTGTTTGTATTAACTTATTTGTAATGGATTTTAGTGACTTCCATGTACCAGACACAGGGGCGGATCCAGGATTTTCGTCAGGGGGGGCAAAAAAATATCGAATCGGGTTTAAATCCATTAACCAATTGGGTACTCGACAAAAAATAAGCTTTAACTTATAATTTCCAATGCTTTGACTTGTAATTTCTGATGCTCTGACTTATAATTCTAATTACCAATAAAAATTTAACAGATTTATTTCAATTTTAACCCTAAATTTAACTCGAATTCCAAATTAAATGTCCAGAGGGGGGCAAAAAAAAATTCCAGGGGGGACAGAGTCGATCGAAGCCGATAAATCTCCACTAAAACTCAAAATCCAGGGGGGCAGCTGCCCCCCCGGAATACACTGGGTCCGCCCCTGACCAGACACATTTCATTCGTTTGGTTTTCAAACTTTTATTTTATTTTATTTTAAATATGTTTACTAATTAAGTTTTATTTAAGATCTTATGCTTGAATTTAGCTCTGAAGTAGTTTAATGTTTTGACTACAAAGTTGGGTAATATTTTGAAGTTTGAGACTTATCTTAACTACAATTATTTACCGTTGATTTGGGCCGTAAATGCAGGATGTTTTATGGGCCAGGTGGGCCGTATGCATTGTTTGCGGGACGAGACGCGAGCCGAGCACTGGCTAAGTTGTCTTTTGAACCTGAGGATCTGACAAGTGATATCTCGGGCCTCGGCCCGTTTGAGTTTGATGCGCTACAAGATTGGGAAAACAAGTTCATGAGCAAGTATGTTAAGGTGGGCACCATCAAGAAACCTGAGGTGATGTTAGAAGTGACTGCTGATGTCAGCCCTAGTAATGCTGAGAGTGCCCCAGAGAGCCATGGTGATACAAAGGATACTAGTTCGGGTCCAAAAGACGAAGATGTGAAAGAAAACATATATGATGATTTGGTTGACAGAAATTTCTGAATGAATATTTGTTTATCTCACAAAGACAATATCCTCAGTTTATATACATGAATTACATCCCACATTTTGTTTTAATATCAAATACAGACTTTTCCTAAATAGATACGTGACAGAGAGAGTTGAGATCTACCAGCTAGAGAAAGATATATAGGAAAAGATATGCTAGAGAGAAACATTTTAAACTAAGATGCATATAAGAATCTCAAAGATAACACAAATTTTGATTCACATCTTGACATCCCCTCTCAAATAGATGGTGGTGATGATACCAGCATCAATTTGTTTAATAAGAAATCATGTTGAGCGGTTGGGTACACAACCATCTGAAATTATTGTTGGCTTGTACAAGAGCTCTGTACCAGTCCCCTAACCCTATACCAGGCCCAATGTGTGAGTGAAAAAACCAAAACTGGTAAAAATAAGGTGTAAAAAACAGTAAAATAAAAGAAATAGAAAAATTCTGATTCTGTTGGAATTAAGCCATAAAATTCATAGGATATGTAGATTATGGTTAAACAAGCATGTCTATATAAAAGTTTCCATTTTAGCATTAACAGAATAATTTAGATGAATTAAACAATATCATCAGCTGAAAATGTGAAAGAAAGTCAACTCTGGTCAAACAGTAAAATTAAAATTCAAAACAAATTGAAATAAAATTGTACAAATTTCACCACTGCAAACAAAGGATCTATGATGACATGTTCCTATGTATAAAACATAAAAAGCAAGACCAAACATATGAATTTCAAGCAAACAGCAAAAAAAATCAAAATAAATAGAACTGAAAATAAAAGAAGAAAAGGTAAATGGCCCTTGGACTCAATCCTGGATTAAATGAAAACTGATTGAACCAACATCACAAGCAAGCCGAGATACATCAATTCATGGTGCTCTCCTAAAACCCTCTCAAGAACTCAAATTAAGCTTGCAAACATCTTTAGCATGATGAAACTATACTAGATACAAGAGGAATCATTGAATCAAGCTAATTTGATGTAAATCCAAGTCAAATTGAAGGAAAGGCATTCCATCCTCAAGCCAACCGAAACTGAGGAAGACTGAGGTGACAACGCACCTTCGGTGATCATCGGTGGCCGATGAAGGGTGAAAACCACTCCTCATACCAAGGCGATTCCAACGTTGGCCGGCATTAAGCCTGTCATGGCCTGCAACGACGTTGACGCGGAGAAGATCACGACCGGGGTTTAGACCCGAGTCCATATCCTCGACGGTACCGTAAAAGATTCCCTTTTACAATTAGCTATTTACGGTTGAGATTAACTCTCAGCTGGTTTGGGATTCGGGCTGACTGGGGGGGCAGTATTATTGGGCTTTGAGATTCGTGCCAATTTAAAAATAACGGTCCAGATCATGTATTTGTAAAAGATTCCCTATTACGGTACCGTCGGTGATATGTATTCGTTTAGACCCTACTTCATATCAAGCGCGCACAAATACTGATGCAGTAGCGCGAATCTTAATGCAATCTCATCCTTCCTCGAAGGAGGAAATCAAACCTGCACTAGTCTTGATGTCCAAAATACTAATCCTAGCGTCCTGAGAGCGAATCTTGAAGGGACCATTATGTTATAAAGGGATTCTTTCACATAAACTCCTTAGCTTTCTCAGCTTCAAAGCTCCACCCTTGAAAAATTTACAAGACACCCCTCTTCGTCTTTTAAAAACACCCCAATTAAATCCTACAATGATCAAGTTAAAATTTTACATACCGTGTCATTACTAATCACGATGCGACTTGAATCATTGTTGTATTGTTGTGATAAAGTCAGATTTACGTGTCGCGCTATGCCGCAATTAAATTTGGAGAGAAGGTCACGACATGTCAGTCTTTTTATTTCAATATTTCCTCTACAAAAATGAACCATGATTAATGAGTCGTAGTATCTCTTGAATATCAAATGCCAAGAATCCTAACATCACATCATCCTGTACCTTATTTCTGAACTGATTTGCATCCAATTGATTGTTATATTTTGTTTACTAGATATTTAGTTAAAGATTATGATATGATATGAATTTAATTTTGTTTAGATGTACAAATTGCTTATCACCCAATTTTAATTTAGTTTTCATGAGCCGAAATGAATCATTATGACCTTGATATTTTTGAAATTTTGAAAAAAAAATGATGCTATCAATTTAATTACTATTTATTAGAGAGGAAGATGAATAAAAATTGGTAGGACAAAATTATTTCACTTTTTCTACAATGACAATAAAAATATTTATTTGAGGAACATGAGAGGTAAATTTTTTTTTTTTTGCTCTTTTTGGATATAATATTTTGTTTTTTTACTCATCAATTCTAAACCAAAATTTAATATTTAGTACAACCCCTTGTATATCTCTCAGCATAATGAATGCACAAAATATATACAAAATTTTCCAAGGCTGCCTCCATTGATCAACGAGCTTTCTTACTAATATACCTCGATGCGCAAACAACATAAACCAAAAGATTAACAAAACTTAATACTGACAGTAACCAGAAGAAATAATCAAGATGTCCCTGATTCAGATTATCAGGGATCCAACCGGGATTGCCACCTTTGGTAGTATAATATGTTACTAGGGTTAGAATAAACGAACTCAAGTAGTTGCCGAGTGCATTGGTTAGGAGAGACAATGCACTGCAAAGACTCCGCATGGCATCGGGGGATTGGTCGTAGAAAAATTCGAGCTTACCAATGAAGGTGAATACCTCTGCTGCACCGATCAGGAAGTATTGAGGAATCTGTGTGAGAAGAGGTGTTTAGAATCACTTAATTTGCTTTTAAAAAGAAAAAAAGATGTCAACTAGTGCTTAGTATTAGAGTCAATTTATGGTACTGTTCATATGTAGCACATATTAGTCTGTACTATGTATTAATATTTTGGTTTTCAAAGTCCAAAGAGTCGATCTCAACTGTTCAATATGATCTCCTTGTGAAAATGTACTTGCAGACTAAGTTTTACATTTTTTATAATTTTTTTATATTTTTAGATAGGTAGAAAATCACTACTTTTGAATGGTCTAAAATTTTTAGATCAAGTGATTTTCTACCTATCTAAAAAAATAGTAAAAAATGCAAAAAAAATGTAAAATTTGATTTACATGTATATTTTCATAAGGTGATCATGTTGAACGGTTCAAAATTGACAGTTTAAACTTTGAAAACAAAGATATTGATCTAAAGTACGAAACAATCCACGCTATGCATAGTACCATAGCCTCACTGGTATTAAATTACTTGACGAGAAGTGCAGTCGTTATTTTTAACATTATTGTTTTTGTTGGTATGAAGAAACTGCATGCAATATTAACTGAGCAAAGCTAGGGTGTGATGTGTTTACCAAGATGAGTTGGTGAGCACAACTTCAAAAGTCTATCAGATTGTTTTGAAACGACAAATCTAAACCATTGAAATCCATCTACTTCATGAGTGATGCGTATAGATGCAAAATTTTGAAAGTTTCGAATTCATTTAATACAAGGTTAAGCGGTCAAAAGTATGAACCTCTTATAACTTATTTTATAAGTTGTTTTATGTATTCATTTTTCATTATTTTTTTGACCGCTTGACCTTGTACTAAATGAATTTGAAAGTTTCAAAATTTTGCATGTACATGCATCACTCATGAAGTAGATGGATTTCAACAGTTTGGATTCGTCGTTTGAAGTCAATCCGATAGACTTTTGAAGTTGTGCTCACCAACACTTCTTGGTGAGCACATATATAAATATTTTCTGAAAAATGTACAATTACAATTTGTACAGTAACCTCTAAAAATTGTTGTTTTATCACTTACCAGTCTTAGTTTTTCGGTACAAATAAATTGATTGTCTCAATAAGTTCCAGAAATAGATGATGGTCATGATGATTTATATTTATTACTGTATTTAATTGTTAATAGTCTAAGCAAATTGAAAAAAAAAAATTGCTAAACAAATTAAGAGATTCAAACCTCATATTTTAACTCCATTTCTAAGCAAATTGATCATTGCTGGTTCCAGATTATCTATCGTAAGAAATCAAGGTGTAGTAATTACTTACCTGCCACAAAATACTGAGAGGTACTGCTACCGGTTTATCAATCATCCCATCCTGTTTAGCAATCGCTAGCCTCCGAATCTCGAGGCAAGCTGCAGCTGCCATGGCCAAGATCGAAATAAACAACCCAATCCCCATTCTCTGGAGCTCTGAAAACCCCCTCTCCTTACCTGTAAACCTCCTCACAAATGGTACTAGAATGCTGTCATAAAGTGGGACCCATACAATCACAGTGACCACGTCAAAGGTGGAGAGAGAAGCAGGAGGTATTTTAAATGATCCGACGGTTGTGTCGAGAACTGTGCCTTGCTCGACAAACATTGTTGACATCTGCGCATGCACAGCGGAGAATACTATAGTTGTGGCCCAGATAGGGAACATTCGTACCAGTATCTTTAGTTCTTCGACTTGTGTCACTGTTACAAGTCTCCATGGGTTGTATGAGTTTGTGCCTTTCTTTTCAGCTTCAGTTATTGTAGCTGCTTTGTCAAGAAACCTGTCAAAGATTATTTGTTGAAGATAAAGAATCAATTTTTTTTTTATTAATTAGCAGATATAGCAAATAATATATGAATTAGAAAATATTTTAATGGCTCTTTTAAATTAAATAGGGACCATATAAGAGATTGAAATAATATCATCAATCAATAAAATTAGTTTTTTTTTTTCTTCTCAAAATACAACATTATTGTAGTTTCAGAGGTTAATTTAACTTTTGTGGGATTTAAACAAAAATGATCCAATAAGGAAGGTTCGAGTTCTAGCAGCAACGGTGGTTCCTCCTCCCCACTCCCCCTCTCTTTCCCTCTTAGTCCATTCCTCTCACTCTTCTAGATCTCACTTCCGACATTGCTCCTCCCCTCTCTCTCGGCTCTACCTCCTCGAACGGAGAGGAGAATGAGGGAGAGGGGAGGGATCGGAGCCGAGAGCGCGGTATCGTCAGAGCTCAGAGCGTTGAGTCTCTACGCCATCTCGATCGGAGTGCGGGTGAGTAGATCCGGGCGTCGGAGCACGGCGGCAGTCGAAAGAGCGGATCCGATCGTAGAGAGCGATAGAGATTAAGGTAATAGAGTAATTATGAGTGTATATAAGTGAGATTAGAAGATTAGAGTTATTTAGAGTAGTTTGGAGATTTTTGTGAGAATAAAAGAATAGATTTAGTATAGAGTCATTTGACTCGTTGTAAGTTCGTTTTTTTATCAATGAAATTGTTAGTTGGCACTTAAAAGCCAATAACCTTCAATAAAAAAATTAAGGAAGGTTCTTTGCATATTACGACCAAATCTTTTCATACTTACAAATATCACCAAATTTGTTTTAGTAATATAGCAAGGACTAAGGAAGATGTATTGCACTGAATGTTCATAATTTTGCCTCAACCTCTGAGATAAGAAAATTCAGAAATCAACTTTCTGCTAATTTACAAATCAAATTGGTCATACTAACATTTAAAACTATTGGATAATTTAGTAATTTCGGCCTTGATAGCAATTTCAATTATCCAATGATATTTGCAAGGTTTTCAAAATGTTAGGTATTGCCAATTTCAAAAAGGTTAGATTACTGCAAATATGACAAAAATCTTGTGCCGGTTTGCAAAAGACGAAACCATAATAGGGATTATAAGTAATACCTAAGCTCATCACTGTGCTCCAATTTCCGGCTCCCTTCAATTGCCGATCCTATCTCCATCTCATACAATTGTGAACTATCACTTGGTACTTCAACACTCCATTTTCGTACTGACGCCACCGCCACCTGGGAAACTCTCATAACTGGACTACCGCCTGGTTTCTGAAACCGGTACAATGGTGTACCAGCAAAAAAACTTATGATTGCCAGACCCATGAAAACAGTTGGTATACTAAACCCTAAACCCCAACCCCTATTATCCTGTATCCAAACCAAGAAGGTACTAGAAATAAGAGCACCGATATTAATCGAGAAATAAAACCAGTTGAAGAAGGATCCTTTCTGGACCCGCTCGGCAGGGTCAGTATCGTCAAATTGATCGGCACCAAAGGAAGAGACGCACGGTTTAATGCCACCGGTACCAAGTGCAATTAGGTACAAACCGAGGAAGAACACACCATATTGGGTTAAGCTTGCCTCGGGGCAGATATCTCCATCACATGGTGGCGGTTTTAATATCGGTACCGATGCAGAGAGTGTTAGTGTACCCATTCCCTGTACCAGAAATGAAATAACAGTTAATTGTCAGGTAAATTTACAATTAAGATCCTCTGATTCACAATGATATTCATATTAAGAAAGAGAATGACTTACAATAAAGTATACAATAGAGAAAACAGCAATTGTCCAGTACCTACCCCAGTAGGCATCGGCAAACATTGCGCCTATAAGTGGGGTCAGATAGCAAGTCCCAGCCCAAGTGGTAACACTACTTGCGGCCGATGCATTTCCTTGATGCAGTTTTCTTGTAAGATAAGTTACCAGATTTGTTGATATGCCATAGTATGCCAGACGCTCACAGCACTCATTTCCTGTTTTAATTTATCATGGTTAATTATATAGCATTTCTGCTGTTTTTTTTTTTTTGAAGTAGGTCATTGCCTACTTAAAACTTCTATTAAACCAAGAAAATGAGTTTGGAGTGAGGCTATGGTACCATGCATAGCGTATATTGGTCCGTACTATGATCCGTTCAACATGATCTACATATGAAAATGTACTTGCAAACAAAATTTTACATTTTTTAGAATTTTTTTACTATTTTTTTAGATAGGTAGAAAATCACCATTTTTGAATGGTCTAGAATCATTAGATAAAGTGATTTTCTACCTATCTAAAAAAATAGTAAAAAAATTCTAAAAAATGTAAAATTTGATCTACATGTACATTTTCATATGAAGATCATCTTGAATGGTTTGGATTGACTGTTTGAACTTTATATATGAACATATTGATCCATAGTACGGACCAATATGTGCTATGCATAGTACCATAGCATAGGAGTATTATTTATACTGCAGTTTTTATTAAGTACCTAAAATAAAAGGGCAAGCTCTCCAGTTGCCAGTGCCTTGTTTCTTGATAGGGTTTCCTTTGAGATCAACAGATCCATCCCCAGTAAACTCTCCATTGTTCACATCCTATGAATAATAGCAAAATAAATTAAATTAGACTGAAATACACTAACTAAATTACTTGGAAATTAGTTGAACAAACATTGTCACAGATCAGAGAAGCTAATAACCTTATCAAAAGTATCTCTGAGAAGCTAAATATTAGATCGAAATTAGAGAAACAGGAACCTCTAGTAGCAGGTGCTGCTCCAGGTCTTCCATAAATTCAAACGAAGCACAGTATGACACGCTGACACGCAGACACGCGAACAAGATAGAGCGATTAAGCAGGCGAGGTACAAAGAGAGTGAGAGAGGGCGCGAAGGGAAGAAAAAACTGGGAACGGATCAACGAGATGTGAAGGAGCTGGTCAAGATCTAAAGTACTCTAATATTGAAATTGGATCGCGACCGTCTGATCAGAATACGGGCAGGTGGAATGCACTGTCAGAGCAGATCGGATGGTCCTGATCTAAAATCAAACTTTGAGTTACTTTAGGGGGAATCCAACTCGAAAAGATACAGTCCCATTAAGCTTCGCGCGAACGATTAAAATCTGATCGGTAAATATTTAAATGGGCAAGAGACGTGTCATCAACAAAGAGCTTAATTAATTCTCGGATGAACGTGGTGTTGAAGAAAGATGTCTCTCCTAAAAGCTGCATGGGCCCGCTATAAAGAGGATCCAACCGTAAAGAAAAGGAGCTCCATGTGTAACCCGATAAGCGGGTTTTATGAGGCTTGCAAGTTGATCAGTTGCTTAAACAAACTTGTGTTCAATTTCTCAATTACAAGTGGGGACCATGTTTCATAATCAGAACAATGGTCTATAAATATTTGGTACACCAGTTTCATGAGCATTTTTGCTGGTTGTTGAGAAAAAAAAATTAGTTCAACTTGGTTGCCAATTGGGTTAAAATACACCTTTTCTTTATTCAAAATGGAACATTCCTTCTATACTGTTTTAGTGTATACTAAAAATTTAAATGCTGACATATAATAATTTTATTTGTTGTTCTGTCTGTCTTCTTTTCTTTCTCATTGCATTCTATCTGAAGTAGCGAATTCATTAATGGCACAGAAAAATATTATAATGAATATTGTATTTATTTAATTTTATCTTTAATTTGTTGGCATAATGAATATTGTATTATTTAATTGCTTAACGTCAAATTACTGCTTACCGCTAAGTCTTATTAAACATTTACATTGTTAAGGATAATACATTAAGCGAACAATTAACTTTCGTTAAGATATAATTCTTTGACAAAAATTACATGTAGTAATTTTTTGAAATTTTATTTTTTAAGTAATTATTTATTATCCTAGCAATAATTATATTTCCTTATAAAAAAATCTACGCAGTCTCCAATTCAAACAAAAAGTTTTAACCATTATGATTTCGACACGCGAATCATGCATGATCTGAATCATTAAATCTTCATCTAATAGTGAATTTAGACACGGAATTAGTCACATTTGGACATGCACGTGACCGGTCAAGTTTTAATCATCCCAATGTAAAGTCACATCCTGATCAAATACGCACTATGACTCGCGTGTCTCATGCCATGGTCATTCACGTGACATAATCTTTCATTCAGAAAATTGATACAACACGGCACATCACATGAACAATATAGTCACGACACACCACATTGATAACCCATTTTGTGATTTGGAGGGAAAGGTGCAACAGGATATTTAGAGAGAAGAGCAAGCTCAATTAAACGCTGATACAAAAAAGTAGAACACAATGGCGAGCATCGACAATGAGGGACCAAGATAGAAATACTATTTATTGGGAGAAATACAATTTAAGCAAACTTCAAATAATTACATTCTCTTTTATGTTTTAACTACCTTTTTTTCTCATTTTGTTTTTGTAAACCGGGTTTCTACTCAGAAACCCTAAAAACTGTAGCCAACTTCGGTTAATGAAAAACAGAGGCTTTGACCTCTGTTGATTCTCTCAAAAAAAACAAGCGGTCATGCGAGTCACACGTAATTAGAACCGTAATATCTTGATGAAATGGTGAATTTTGAATAAACTAATTTAAATTATGAAAAATAAAATAGTTAAACTCAATCAAGTGTGACCAACGTGCTGTACCGTTCAATCTGATTTGATCACGGCACGACATTGTTAATATCAGACTTGGTGACGTCACATTATCTGGAGCTCTGAAAACCCCGTCTCCTTACCTGTAAACCTCATCACAATTGGTACTAGAACGCTGTCATAAATCGGGACCCATACAATCACAGTCACCACATCAAAGGTGGAGAGAGAAGCAGGAGGTATTTTAAATGATCCGACGGTTGTGTCAAGAACTGCGCCTTGCTCGACAAACATTGTTTACATCTGCGCATGCACAGCGGAGAATACTATAGTTGTGGCCCAGATAGGGAACATTCGTACCAGTATCTTTAGTTCTTCGACTTGTGTCACTGTTACAAGTCTCCATGGGTTGTATGAGTTTGTGCCTTTCTTTTCAGCTTCAGTTATTGTAGCTGCTTTGTCAAGAAACCTGTCAAAGATTATTTGTTGAAGATAAAGAATCAAATAGAGGTCAGTTAGTATTAATTAGCAGGTATATCAAATTATGTAATTAGAAAATGTTTCAATGGCTCTTTAAATTCTATAGCCTATAGAAAAGAAATCAATAAAAGTAATTTTTTTTCCTCAAAATTCAACATTATTGTAGTTACAGAGGTTAATTTTTAACTTTTTGGAATTTATTCAAAATGGAGATATTGATCCATAGTACGGACCAATATACTGTATTGAATACCCATATTATTATTAGGATACTGTATTTTATCTTTCAGGTAATTTCTTTTTTTTTATCTAATGTAGAATCTCATAGAATATTTTCCTGTCCTTCAGATTCAAGGAAAGCTTGTTGCTTCCCCAAACAGAAGCCATACTAAAATCACTTTGCAAACAGTAATGGATTTTATAGAGACTTTTATGCCATGATTTGGTCATGATAAGTATTAAAATTTAACACATAATAAAAAATTGAACATAGAGGTGAAGTTGAATTGAGACGATGCTAATTTAAAAACCAGCCAAACAATTTAAAATTGTATATAAAGCATAAAAAAATGAAAAAAAGCCTGTCTTTCTTTATGGCTATAAAAGAAATAATCAATTAATGAGAAAATTTACTAAACACCAGCCAGCTAAATTTCATATAAGCTATAGGTACTGTAACCACCTTTGATACATCTCTCTTGTAGTCAACCAATTATCTCAAAATCAACAAGGAATTAAGGATATAATTCTTTGTTTGTGAGTTTTTACAAGTTCTTATTTATTGCCTCAAAATTCCCTTGATTCGCTGCCAAAGCTTTTGATTTCCATACCATCAAATACTGCAGAAAGGTTCCACAATTGATTCAAATAAAATAAATTTTTTCTTGATGATTTATATAAAATATAAATTAATGGTTCTTTTCATTTGTTTTCAAGCCTAGAGAAGACTTACTGTTCTGTCAATGCCTAGATTTTCAAAACAAATAAATTTATGCCAGTACTGATTCAGGAGACCAACGACCGGTATCATTCGCGTATCTCAGAGAAAAAATAGCTTATCTTACCAGTACAAAATAATATATTTTACAGAAATATACAGCTGCAAAGTTAGTTCTAGTATAAATGCAAAAAAATAATGTTGCTATGTCGTATTTATAAAACTTTCCTAATAAAAATACTAATATGTATCCAAAATTAACCATATTAATTATTGTCACTTGAATCTTTCAATTCTTCAATCATGTGTTTTTTTCTTTAATTCCCTTAACACTTGACAAGGAACACTAATAAAAAAGTGACCTTTCTTTCAAAGGAAAATTTTGTAAGGAGCTAATTGCAAAAAAATTTGTTCTATGGTTCAATGTTCTGGACGTGCCAAAGACTAAAGTCAATCACTGACAAAATGCAAACCATAATATAGACAACCATGTTATTTTATTAGCATTTGAATTCTTCTAATTTTTAATCTTATTTTAAAACAATTACAAGCAAGAGTTTCTCAACTCTTGATCTTTTGTATCCATAGTTTAATCACATATCAAAACATGTGCATCATTAGCCACAAAAAATCACATTTTGTTTCATTTCTCTCAACCTTCTCTTATTTCGTAAGCTTTAAATCAAACAACAATTGTACATCCCCTTCCTCTCCACACATCCTTCATTCCATCAATTTCAAAACCTTAATTAACCTAAATCAACAATGGCATGGCATGATTTAGTAAAGGATAACATTTGCAAAGGAAATGAAAAGTTGAAGCATATGATCAGAACCCGAACGGGTCTCTCTCCAGCTATGTTTTTTGCGGTGGTTACAATCGTGACTACCACAGCCGCTGCCTCCATAGCCATTATTTCGTCGTTCATATCACCACCAACACACGTTGATCCTGACAAGAAACCCGGCAATTGGGACTCAGATGACACAGAGATTTTCCCCGAGGTGGTGCAGGTCGGTGAAATCTGTGAAGATGAGTTGAGGATGTATGATGGATCCGACCCGCAGAAACCAATCCTTACAGCAATCAAGGGACAGATATATGATGTTAGCAGAAGCAGGTTTGTATTTGTTTTGTCAAAGTTCGTCATGGTATCTTTTCAATCTTTTGATTTACTTTTTTTTCCATATTATAAAAATTGTTGCAGTAGTGAGATGGTGGTATTTATCTTTGTCACAATCTGTTGAGAAAGATAAATTCTGAGGAGAAATTGTATTGATCCAAGTTCTGATATGCATTGGTATGAATTGGTACCAGTGTACCATTGTACCGTTGGTTTTCTATCTATATCAGATGCTATGCTTGATTTAATCTTGGCCCTTGAACCTTGATCAATGATGAGACTATCCTCTGAGATCCTATTTATTTTGAACACAATCCAAGTTAGAATCCAATTGTTGATGCATCAATAGTTGATTGTTCTATACAATTAGAAACCGAAGAAAAACCAAATATTAGATAGTAACAGTCGTTATTTGTACTGTACAGATTTAGTTCCTTTTTGATTAGTTAATTAGGTGAATAAAATGTTATTGTTTTGGATCAGTAAATATTAAGGTAACATTAGTCTTCCCTGATACTCTGTTTGGAGTTACAAGTCTAAAAACCTTAAATGCTTATTTAAGTTAAAACAAATCAACAACATGAATTCTTCTTTATTGGTAATTTGTACAACATCTTGATCCTTTTAAAAAAAAGGAATTCTAATGTGACAATTTTTGATGTGCAAGCACAGAACAAATTTTACAGTTTGCCTTATACACTATTGTAGATAATATTCATTTGGCTTCTGTACAAAATGTTTTAAATATTGAATATTTATAATTTTCTTAGTAAAATTGTACTTACTAAAATGGCTTCTTCTAGAGAATTCTAAATAACCGAAACATAATTTTAGTTGCTTCAAAACTCTTACGGTACAATATATACATGGACATTATGTCTGCTGCCATTACTATACACAGTACTCTATCTCCTGTTCACTCTCTCTCTACTTGAGTTTTTCTTTTCTTCTTATACCATACTTGTCTCACACTTCTAAGTTTACATCACCATTGTATGAGCTTACTCTGTTCACCTTTCAAGCAATTTTTGTGTACCTTGGCCAGTAATGATTATACATAGGCTCCAATACATGCATCATTTCTGTATATCTGCTATACTTTCTTATTAACTGGAGATTCTTTTGTTTAAGCATGTTTTATGGCCCTGGCGGACCATATGAGTTATTTGCCGGCAAAGATCACAGCAGAGCACTGGCCAAGATGTCCTTCGAACCTGTCGACGTGACAGGAGATCTTTCGGGTCTTGAACCCTACGAACTCGAAACCCTAGACGACGGGGAGATGAGGTTCATGAGCAAGTACACCAAGGTCGGCACCATTGTCAAAAAACCCGTAACGGAAAGTGTCAAGAGTTCAGAAGGCTCGATCAGTCACCATGATGAAATCTCATCCATGTCTTCTGAGTCAGATAGCGAAGGATGGCAAGGGCTACATGACAAAGAAGACATGGCAATTATCGGGTCTCAGCATCTACACGACCCTTAAGAATTGTAAATTGTGTTGAATAATAACACAATGATAGAATTCAACTGTTCGATTTTTGTTTTCAAATAATTCCCTAAAGCTTCTGTGTGAGATAATTAGTTAGGGAAATAGAGGGTAATTAAAATTTGTGACAATTGCGGCTACGGGATGCCGGTTGTTTGGTGAGAATTAAGGAAATTTTTTTGTTGTCTCCAGACATTGAAGGCATTTTCTATTACATTTGTTTGAGTGAATGAGGTTCAATATTTGAAAACAAACTAAAGTAGATAATTTTTTTAATGCGATATAATTCATAAAATGTGAATTCATTCATAGCTTAAAGTAACAAGTTGGCCGATTTTCAACATGGATTCCACATTATTTTAAGTAATTTTCCATATTGAAAATTAAATTATGTTAAAAATTGAAAACTAAATTCTGATAAAAATTGAAATTATGCCAATTCAATGATAAACACAAAAAAAGCCTAATAAAAAAAGCAAAACTTAGCATGATTTGTTACTGAATGTACACACAAGACATGATATGCACACACACACACACACACACTAAAGAAGAGATTACTCTTTTCAGATGATAGTGATATGAATGACCTCTGAAAAGCGTTATGTCGGTTAGTACTGAAATCGTAATGTCAAGCCGGCATTGAACAGTTGATACTTAAAATAGCAAAAGAATGGGAAAATACTATCAGCTAGACTGTTTCACCTAGGCTATAATGCTAATAAGTTCTGATGAAAATTAAGAAGTTTTTAGCTGTAATACTGGTAAACTTGGTGTGCAGTATACACATTGTTGCTAGTTATTGCATTCTGGCGTTATTCGATAAGGCGTTTTTAATTTTCATCATTTTCGGGATTGAGGTTCATTGCGAGGAAAGACGAAATGCAATTGATAACCACAACAGAAAAGAGAACAAGTTTTTAAGCTTATCTATAGAATTATATAATGGAAGTTAATTGATGTATATATATACAGGTACAGTAATCTGCTAAAAATTAATATTTTCTTTTTAAAAAAAAAAATCCTCATAGTTCTGGCTTGGAGAGCTAACTATGCAATTATTATTATTTATTTTTTTTGCTGAAGATGTAAACGTAGTACTCTAGAATTATTACAAAAATTGTGTTCAAATTTCAGAGACATTGACATTGTAGGGATGTTGTTGACAAAAGGTGGATACCTATGAATTAAGTAATAAATGGAAAAAAAAAAAATACAAAGCTTGAACTGGAGGTCAGAATTCAAATACTGTCATTAGATCTTGATAAGGTCAAGGTTGTTCGATCAAAGAAACATTCTTGAAAAAAAAGGAAAAAAATCAAATAAAATTATATTATACTGCAAATTAAGACAACACATCGACATGTAACTTTCACAAATAACAGGTGAAATAATGTTGATATGTGAGTCGCACGTTTGAAATCTGAATGAAAATTTCTTATAATTTTCTAAAATCAAGAGGCTTGATCATATTTCTATCATAAAAAAGATACTGAGATGTGTAAAATATTAAATTAAAGTAACCATGGTAGTTCAATTATTAACAATTAAAGGGACTCAATTTGATCTTTTAGTAAATATAAAGATTAATTAGCATCGAGTTGAAAGAAAAAGTTTAGGTGAAAGTATTACGCGTTAGTTATAGTATTCAATGTAAAAACATTCAACTGTATTAAAACCTTGACATGTTTTGTGTACTGCAATACATACTTTTTGCATAAACCCACTTTTAATTGGTATTTTGAAATTACTTCTCTTGTAATTCTTAGGAGTGAAAACAGATCGGATATGGAGCGGATGAGTTGTAAAATCATATCCATATTCATTTTTATTTTGTCGGATACAGATTGGATATTAGACGGATACGAATACGAATACGGATCAAATCAGATATTTATTAATAAAATATATAAATATTATTAAAAAAATACCAAAGTTCAAAATATTTGTCTAATTATAATGACAAATAACAATATTTTTCTTAATATATATTAAACTATATGGTATATATCTACTATTTGGATACGGATAATTGAAATATAAAACCATATCAATATCCGTATCCACACAAATATTCGGATATCGGATATCCTCATATCCATATTTAATTTTCAAATATATATCGAATACGGATTGGATATTATCCACTCCATTTTCACCCCTTGTAATACTTCAAAGAAAAAAAACTGTAATTTCTAAGCAATAAAACCCCTGACCTTTGTTGAGTCTCCTATTGCCTGGTCAATAAAAGACATGCATGCAATTACAAAGTTTTTAAGGTGTATATAAGAAAGATAAGAGATGTGAATCCACTTTGTCAATACAACAAACTAGCAAACAGACTTTGCAAGCCTGGAAAATATGTCTTCTAATTTTCAACTATCTTAAATTATAAAAAATAAAGATATCCACCTCATTGTAGGAATAAAATAAAAATAAAAGAAAATAAAAGAAGGATGTTTAAGTTTTTCTCTGTGTTGTCATAGCTTTTGCCAGCAATGTCCAATAAAATAATTAAAATTCTAATTGGTCAGATTATTTCGATCAAAAGTATATTGGTTCTAATTACTCAAGTAAGATTTATGATCAATTAAAAAAAATCTCTTTTCATAATTCTAAGTTGACAAATAATCATTTTATGCAAATTTCTTAGCTTCAGGATTCAGGTGCATGTATGGAACCCTGTATAATACTTTGAATTCATAAATTAGGAAATACTCTTGCAAAAAAGAAAATAATAATTAAAATCACTTTCCTCCATTCATTTTTCTTATAATTAATTTAAATGCAGGTATCTTCTAGCTTTATGTATTTCATTTCATACCAGCCTCTCCAGTAGCTTGTAGATAAAATAAAAGAGTATATATCAAAAGAAAACAAATAAGAGGATAACTTATTATAAAAGAAATCATTACAATTTTTAAGACCGATTTTGCTCGTCTGACAAGATCAATGTGCAACCAACTCATGATCCCCTCTAATGTATATATATATACCTTAAATCAAACAGAGCATCACAATTCAGAAAGACATTTCATTGAATTCTCTTTCGCGTAAAAGAAGTCGATCGAGAAATAAGTAATTCAGATGGATCTCTTTGAATTCTTGAAAGAAAGCGTTCCGAAAAAAGATAAATTGAAGCAGTTGATTGTTGCGCACACAGGGCTCTCCCCACCAGTTTTTGTTGCAGCTGTTACTGCCGGTGCTGCCACCATTGCTGCTATCACATGTTTCTTCAAGTGTACGTCTTGTGTTGCCACGGAACGCAGCATTGAAACCGAAGCAAATGACACCGAGGATACAAGGTAGGTGAAATTATGTTTCTTCTTATCAAGGGTGTAGGCAGGATTGTAGAATTCTGTATTTTGCAAAATTTGTAGTTTATGTTTCAAAAGCTGAGTACCATTTTCATATATATCTAGATAGTATTGAGTATTAGAATACTGTTCCTTGCTATTTACAAAAAATGTTAATCATAATTCAGAGTTATGTATACAGCTGGCTTTTGATTTAAGTTGGGATCTATATTGACACCTCCGCATTTCAATTAGTAAAAGTGAAGTTTTTGATGAAGCTTACCAGATTTTTAGTTAAAAGTGTTTAAATTTTTTTTATCTCTGATCTCTCAATTATGTTTTCATTTTTAGTCCAGTACTGGATTACAAGCATTGCAAACATACAAGGTATAACAATTAGACAATTACTAAACAAAAACTTGGTTTCTGATTAAATTTTTTTCATGACAGCACTAAGGAAAACCAAACATTATGTTGCAATTGCGAATGTGGTGCAACTAAGGAGGCAGTAAACAACGAAGGGAACGGGGAGGTGAGCATCCTTGCACAGGAACTTATTGCTGACATAATGGCATCAGATTACATGCAAGTCGATGCCGATGAAATGGCTACCCCGGTAGAAACACCGAAAGAATTTTGAAGAATTGAAAGCTGCATGATCGGGATCAGTCGTACTCTTTTTGCAGATATTCTGAGAAATCAGAACTAGTAAATGCATGATTTGGTTTAATTTCATTGTATAATTCAATGTTAATACTGCACCATTGTGATAGTAAAAGTTCTATGTTTCATTTTTGTGAATGAAAATTTTCTTATTATTTTTTTTCAATGTATCTGTCAGTTCTTATTCTTTTAATGGAAGATAATGTTTTCTTTAGATTCATTTTTTTTCTCAGTAGACAAAAGAGAAGAAGATACACCTGGTCCAATGAAAAATCAAACATATCAATGCAATGTTTGAAACTTTGAATGCAACTAGGCAGCTTTTTTAAGCGCTTATAGTACTTGATTTGAGAAATTTCCAGTCAGATATAAAAGAAAAGAGGAATACAAAGTGCTTACAATTGTTGTATAGAAAATAGAAATGATTGATCTAGTTATATTTTACAAGACCAGACTAGTTATGTTGGCAACAACTGTTGATGATATGAATAAAGCTGGTGATTTTGATTTTTGAAATGCTTTATTGTGATACAGTTAGGAAAAAAAAAAATCTTTGCTTTTAAATCCATTAGTTGATTTTTCATGGACACCAGTGATGAAGGATGTATTATGCATGCTCTCAATAAAGCCAATTAATGAAATCAGTGTTGTAAATAATGGTATGCGCTCTTGGACGGATGTAGTACTGCCAAACGATTAATCAATATGCAGCTGATTAATCAGAATTTTGCAGACAATTTTCCATTTTCATTAAAGTTATGTGCATATAGTCATATACTCATAATTATTAAAAATAATTAATTTAACTCATCAAACTTATCAATAAACTTATGTACAACTTAATTTTCTTGTTAATTAATAAAGTTTCATGAAATTGTCATTTAAAAAAGATCTAAATAAGACAAGACAAAGTATAGTATATATATAACAAATAAATGCAAAAATAAAAATGACCGACTAAAATCAGCCGTATATACGGAAAACAGATGATTTATTGGGTTGTTTGAACAAAAAATGGACAATTAATCAAACAAATTGGCCGATTAGTCGGTTTAATATGCAAACAGTCCTCCGACAAATCTGTTCGTGACGATTTGATCACTGCTTGTAACTGAATGAAATAAAAGTGGCAACTTTGTTAAAAAAAATCGATTAGATCAGGTTAATCAAATAAAAGTGACAACTCTGTAATTAATTATTTGACAAAATGTCTTGCGATGTGAAATACAAAGATTATTGAGAGAGAGATGAAATTAACTAATCGTTGGATGATAATAAAAAATTCAAGCACCTGATTGAAACAACAAAGGCGCGTGATGTGGTGAAATTGCCTTTTCTATATTAGGTGGATAAACTAATTTAAATCTATGGTGCATCTAAAATTTTAATGTACACCTACTCTATAATGACCGTTGATTCTTGAAGGGTAGAACAGTCATTTTCAATATAGTAATAGAGTATCTTTTATATAAGAATATCTATAGTATTAGTCTAAACATATCTTCTAATGTATACATTTTCTTTTTTCTTTTTTGTTGTGTGGCATTGTTTGTGTTTCTCTCATTTTCTTTTTCTTTCTCTATCTGTAAAATTTAATGAAATCAATAGATGAAGCCTGCTACTTCAAAAAAAAAAAAATTGACAAAATTACATTTTTTTTCTTACATAGAAAGAAAGAAGAGAGTTCAAAGACCTCTATTTTTATGACTTCATTGTGCTTTCATTTTTAGAGTTTAATAACTTAAAATTTAAAAGTTAAATGTCAAAATAAAATCGTTAGATATGATTATATCATTTTCTCTATGCATAAAATACACTGTTGAGATAATTTACGGATGTTGATTTTTTTGGTGCATGTACAAAAAAATATATAGATCACATCTAATAACTTTATTTTGACATACAATTTTTCGAATTTTTGTTATTAGAATGTAAACAGTGAAAAAATGAAGGCATTTTAACTCCTCGAAAGAAAATTATTATAAGCATAACTCTCAAATTTAAGTTTTAGTCATGAAATATATGTTAAAGCAGGATTTACCTTAAAACTAAGTTAAATGCTAGATACACATATCTAACTTTGCATTTACTGCAAATCTGAAGTTCAAACTTGAAAATATAAAATTGTAATTAATATAAAACTGAAAATGCCTAAGCCTTGTCAAAGTTATTAACAGAAACAAGGAATAGAGACCAATCAGCGGCCTAAATAAATTTGTTAAATCAGGCTAAGTAATTAATATCCTTTGCCATGTTTTCTAACATGCAGCACTTGTCAAAGACTTTTCTTCTTCATAGAAGTCTCCTCTTGAAAATGTCTTGCAAATACAAACTATATGAACCCCTCATATCATGCCATATCCTAGCATCTCTAGTAATTTTAATAGTTCTCCATTTGCAACAACTTATAATTTGTAATGGATCTCTTTGTGTTCTTGAAGGAAAATGCTCCGAAAGGCGATCTCTTCGTATTCTTGAAAGAAAATGCTCCGAAAGGCAAGGTTTTCGACTACTTGAAAGAATACATTCCTAATGGAGAGAAATTCAAGAAAGCAATTGTAACACACACGGGTTTATCGCCACCCGTACTCTTCGCCGCTGTTGCCATAGCGGCTGCGGTTAGTGTTGCCACTGTAGCAGCAATCTCCTCTGTGATTATGCCTCCACCGCAAAACGGTGATGTCGATACAGAGGTTGCTACCGATGAAGAAGAAACGAAAAAGGAAAAGGATTGTTGCATAGGCACAAATGGTGTTTTACCAGTAGAAAGTGAAGCACAAAATTGAAAGATTATGGTTTAATTATGTTCTTATTTTGGAAATATGGTACATGCATTTCCTTAATTATATCCTTTTTAATTTGTTTGTGTTAGTAATTAATGGGGTTTATATATATTGTGTTGATAGCATTTCTTTGGAATTAGGATCGCATTGTTTTATGTATATCTGTAATATATAATATCTTGTTGAACTTCTTTCGTTAATGGAAAAATTGCTCTTATTCAATTTATTTTTTATTTTTTGTTTCTGTGAGGTGTTTGTCTGTGTATTTGGCAATGAGAGGTCCCACAATAGTGAAACATTATAAATTAAATCTAGGTTTAATAATTCGGAAGCTGATATGAGTACCTGCACTATACCCGCACCTAAACTGCCATAACTGTTTGTGGGGACCGCAACTGTTCCAAAATTGTAATTTTATTTTACAAATATTAATAGTAACATTGTGAAGTATTTATATCTATACAAGACAAGTATTTATATCTATACAATGAACTACGTATATGATATATGAATTTTCCTTAAATAACCGTACCCGCACCTTTTTTTGAAAAAATCCTCGCGTCATACCCGCATTAGGGGACCATACAACCGTTCCAAAACTGTAATTTTATTTTACAAATATTAATAGTAACATTGTGAAGTATTTATATCTATACAATGAACTACATATATGATATATGAATTTTCGTTAAATAACCGTACCCGCACCTTTTTTTGAAAAATCATCGCTTCGTATCCGCATTAGGGGACCACACAACCGTTCCAAAATTGCAATTTTGTTTTACAAATATTAATAGTAATATTGTGAAATATTTATATCTATACAATGAACTACATATATATTAATTTTTCTTAAATAACCGTATCCGCACCTTTTTTGAAAAATCCTCGCGTCGTACCCGCATTAGGAGACCACACAACCGTTCCAAAACTGTAATTTTATTTTACAAATATTAATAGTAACATTGTGAAGTATATAACTCAAACAAGATAAGTATTTATATCTATACAATGAACTACATATATGATATATGAATTTTCCTTAAATAACCGTACCCGCACCTTTTCTTGAAAAATCCTCGCGTCGTACCCGCATTAGGGGACCAATCAAATTTTTTATACATATGACACTAGATGACGTCTGAAAGTATTAATATCAAGTACTGCAAGTATTTATACCTCTGCACTAAAGTATTTTTACCTATGTGGTCAACTATTTTTGTTAGAGGAAGGTTGACGCGGTGATGATTGGGTAAGGTTGATGCGGTGATACGGGGTCCCCACTACTTCATTAGAGGAAGGTTGACGCGGATCATAGAGGAAGGGTGTTGCTGGAATTTTAGAATAATAATTAGTGGGGAACATATAATATCGTTTTAAAATAATAATTAGTGGGGACCATAGTACATTATTCCTCTAAGTGCGGGTACTGTAGCGCAGGTACAATGCGGGTACTAAAATAATTATTCTAATAATTCAAGGAATTTTTTTACAAAATCCGTTTACCAACACATAATATTTTAAAATTCAACCGATGAACGGAAATTGTTGATTGTTCATCACCCTAAAACTCAAGTCTCTATTAAATTTTTTTTTTAATGTAGAATAAAAAAAAAAGATCATAGCTTTGTCATGTCATTTTCAATTGACATAAATAAATATTTTTTACAAGCTTATGCATAAGTTCTACAACTTTCATATTTTAATTTTGTTCAGAATCTGAATGTATCATGGTTAGATAATTTATATAAAGAGACAATAATTTTTTTGTGCCAATGAGATTAACTAAAAATTCCTGAAAAGCTCAAGAAAACACTACAATTTTAATATTTTGAGTTTTTGTAGAATCGAAATGCATAATGCCTTAAAAAATTACACAAATTTGCATCATTTCTTTAGCGGTTGTACACATACATGTATAATGTTAATTTGTTAAACATAATACAAGTATAATTTTTTTGGACATCATACATTTCAGAACATATATATTGATGTGTAGAGCAAATTTTTTATACAAATTATTTAACCATGATCCGTCTGAACTCTGTAAAAAACTCAAATCATGAAGTTGTAGATGTTGTTATGATCTTTTCAGAGACTTTTTATTCATCTCAATAGGTTTTAACATGACAACTTATTTATACAAATTATCTAACCATGATACATCCATATTTTAAAATCAAAACATAAAAAAAAAGTGAAAATTTCACTGATATAGAACAGACAAGCTGGTGCGCACCTCCAGCTGGGGCATCAAGCTAGGTTTGGTGCGCGCCCCCCAGAGAGCATGAGTGTTACGTTTTGAAATATAGAGAATTGAGTGGTGGTTGTTTAATTTCTAATTTTTGGAGTGGTAACTAAAAAAATTTCAGTTCGAATTCAAACTGAAATTGTGCAATTTTGGTTAAATAAAAAAAAAAATTATCAATAAAACGGGGCATTCAGTTTTAGTTCCTACCTGTTATTTTCTTCTTATTTTTTTCTCCATGAAACGAACCGATTTCTTGCTTCTTCTTTGAGCCTTAACTAAATTTCTCCGTAGACCAACAAAATAAACAAATCTGACTCAATTTGACTGAAATGAGAGCATAATTTATCTGCTTCAATCAGCAAAAGAGGAGTTCAGGTTTTCAACTTGTTAAGTAAAAGCAACAAAAAGAAATCCAGCTAAATTAAGTTGCAGCCTTGGTTTTGTTACATTTAATTGTTTTCCAGCAGAAGTTTTAAATCCTTTATATTACATCCAAGTAGATTATTTTTCTTTAAATTTGGTATTAAATATTATACAACTAATGCTACTTGCAAATACTTCTTCTATTTTGGACATTTAATAATTACGAGCATCTCCATCCCATAAACTTTTGAGATTTCTAATATGACGTGGTGATTTCTATTCTAATTTCAGAGATGTACTTCAATTTCTTATTGAGAAACTATTCGGTTAAATTTCTTATTAAGAAACTCTTTCTATTCGATCACCATGCTGGTCAAACGATTCGCTCAAATTATTTCTAATCGTCACGTAATCTATTCAGAAACTCTAAAATTAATTTCATAAATGTGAAATTTTAGAAGCTTTAGTTTCTAAATAATAGTTGACAATTATTTAAAAGTTCATTTCAATTACTGAAATGGAGATGCTTAAGACATTAAAACGGTTAACTTCCCCTCATAAGTTTACTAATTTGATTTATTAACCAAAGATTATGGACAATACAATTAAAAAGTGACCATGGAGAGCGTCATAAAGAAAACATCTTTTTTTAATTCGGACAAACTATGCAGTAAAATTTAAATATGAGAGACTAAACATCATTTTTAAAAATTAGTTTATACTTTATACTATATATTATTTTCTGTTTTTTCTTTCATGATTTTTTATTGTCCAAATTAATTTACAAAAGTAATACTAGATCACAATAATATTGATTTTTTTTCTTTCTTTTTGTAAGTGACACATCATTATTCACTACAAAAAATTGTTTCATCTGCGAGGATAAAAAATGACTACTGCTGATAGTAAAAGTCGAGAAATTATTATTTCCGACAATATCGTTGTTACCAACGGGAGTATCCGCTAAGATAATGACACTACTAAGCACTTTTCGCAGATATACAATATTCTTTTAGTGATGATTATATAGAAGAAACTAGTACATGCCAAAAAGAAAGATTAATTAAACTTTAATACATATGATCAAATTTTCAAAATTACTAAACTCTAATACATATGATCAAAATTTCAAAATTACGGAGGTGGCTTAATTAAATAAAATTGTCGTCAATAGAATTTATCCCTAAAATAAAAGTAGCAAAATCAAATAAGATTGAGCTTCACAATTTTTTCAGAGATGCCTTCCAAAGTGCTATTTTTTTTTAATTAGAAAATAGCATTGTTTATTCACTTCTGTTCTTTCTTTTCTGATTTGAATTGTTCATATCATTTATTAATTCTGCTGCGCCCGTGGATTGAACGTAATCTTCAACAAAAACAGCTAAAACAGCTATGCCATGACAAGGCTATTATCTTCACAAAATAAATTTATTAAAGGGGGAATTTCACGTATACCCTAAATTTTTTTGAAATTACTTATTTCTCCCTCTAAAGTTCTTAATATCATATTTATCCTTCTAAATTTTAAAAATTCACAGTTTTTTCTTATTTAAATAACACTCATAATTTACCCAATTTATTGACTTTTCTGTTAAACTTATTTTAAATTTATAAAATATTCATTTTACTCTTATTAAAAAAATTGTAATATGAATAAGAAAAATAATATATCCTTAAATCAATTTTAGGACCGCCTACTATATGTTTTTCTATTTAACAATTCCATAGACGATTTTTTTTTTTTAATTTATTGACTGTTCATTAATCATGTTTCAATTTGACATCAATGAGGTCATATTTGTAATAAGATGAAGTTTGAGGTGCAGGGATACATGTCAGACATATTTTAATGACAAATAACAATTTTTTTTCTGATAAACAAAGAACATTTTCTATTTTCCGTAAGTACCTATGAATCAGTTTTCTTTTTTTTATTCAGAAAACAACCAATAATAGAGAAATTGTTTGAAATTGTTTTGCAAGTTGGAGAAATTAAGTTGAATTAACAGTCTAAATTAAACTCTACAAGACTCTTAAAAAACAGGAATTAATTAATTTTAAAAAAATAATTATAATAATGAAGGAAAACAGCTAGCTATAATTAGTCTATGTCACGATATTCTATTTTTACATCTTTCTTCAATTTATCAAACCTTACCGGTGCTTATGCAGCTTCCCATAATAAATACTATCTCATATCTCTAATTTATTAATAGGTACTGTTTAGAGAAATTATTAAAAAATAATGTAGGTATTAAATGGAATGCATTCATATTTTAATTTCATAAAAGAAACCGAATTTTTCGGTTTCTTTAGAAAATCGAAAAAAGGAGTCCTAAAGGAATCTAAAAAGTTTGTGTGGCATGGTACTGTGCGATCCATAGATCCTAACAGAACCGGAAAAAATTTCCGGTTCCTTCTATGAAATTAAAATATGAATGCAATCTATCTAATAGTCTATATTATTTTAGAATAATTTCTATAAATACAAATTCTGGAACTTCAACATACAGGTCTCAGTATGTCAAATAGTTTAAACATTTATGCACCTTTCATTTAAACAGAGTTTAATTAATATATATATATGTATGTATCATTTATGCTTGCCTCGTCTTTGACGCGTTGAAATTATCAAAAAATAAGATGTATGTATGTATGCTTCCAACTCTTTTATTGAATGAAGCCTTTGAATTGAGTTTCTTTCTTTTTTAAAAATTAATTTTATATATTAATTAATTTACCAGAATACTATTTGAGGTCCTGACATGCATAAATGGTATTCTCTTCTAACCTCATTTTTGGCTATATATTTCTCTAGCCAATATCATTTGACATCTTCTCATTCTCTTTCTCTCATCTCTATCTCATCTAATTATCAACTTCTTCATTCCATAAAACCTCCATTAATTCTTGTAAATTTTTAAAAAGGATAACTAAAATGAGCGATTTCGCCGCATGGTTAAAGGAGCAAGTGCGCAAGAGCAGCCACCTCAAAGAGTTGATCAAGACCCATACGGGCCTTGCACCACCGGCATTCTTCGCTGTTGTTGCACTAGCAGCAGCTGGCACAGCTTTGACCGTGTCGGCTGTATCATGTCTTTTGACACCACCAAAAAAGAATGACAAGTTACTTGATGCTATCATTGAAGAGGAGATCATGCCGTATACCCCGTCTAATCAGAGAGAGGTTGATGTCGTGATCCCGGTTGTTCTTGAAACACCAATTGTTGAGGAAGCAAAGGAAGAGGAGGAGGAGGAAGCGACGCCGGTTGATGATGTTGAGGCACCCATAGAAGAGGAAATTGAGGCACCAACAAAGGAGGAGGAGGAGGCGGTTGAGACGACGGGACCCGCAACGGTAGATGACGAAGACAATATCAGCTCGGATTATGTCGAGTTCGAGGATTCCGTCGTTTAGGCTGGCAATTGCAAATTGGATAACAAACAAATTCTGAGAATGACCAAAAAAGGTCTAAAATTTTAAAAGTTGCCAGTGATCTGTTCATGCATGGTTGCTGTCTATTGTTTTTTGTTTTGATTCTTTTTTTTGTATTGATTCTTTCTTTCTTTTTTTCTCTTTAGCGTTGTGACGATTGTTTGTCCGTTTTGGGGATCGATGTTGTGAAAATAAAATTTTCAAATCCTGATCAGGTCACTGTTTTTGTATAATTTAATAATAAGCAATATGTGTATAGAGATTTGATATATATCTTTGTGAACCATATTCTTAAATTTTGAATTGTTTTACAGTTTCCATCTATCTGGTAGAGTTAGATTTAATTTAGCCAATTTTAGAATAATCATGTAACAAAAAGAAAAGATCCATTTAATTGTTCAGCAAGGCCAACATAAAGTCTTGGAAATTCTTCAATTGTGTACATTTCATTTATTATAAAAATAAAATTTGCTGACCGATCAAACTCTTGGTGAGATTTACAATGTAAAATATATGATAAAATTAATGAAAATGTTTAAGATGATAATGATAAAAATGGTATCATTTATTAATTATATAATTATCAATCATTAATAAATAAGAGCTAGTAACTTAAGTACAAACTTGGCAAACATATTTTATACTAACAAATATCAGCTATTAACTTGTAAAGTGTTAATTAACTATATAATACAAGCATAAAATAAACTTGTGTAAAGCATGAATTAGGTATTATTTTCACACTAAATAAAGGTAAACTAGTATTTTAGCACACCTAGCCTATGTGAGTCATTTATTATAGTACTTGAAAGTCTATATGACAATGTAGGTATAATAATGAAATATTTGAGATGAGAGTTCAAATGCCTTCATTTTTTGTGCCTCCATTATGCCTCTATTTTTAAAAGTTTTAATAACTCAAAATTTAAAACTTAAAAGTCAAAATAAAACCGTTAGATATGATCTACTATTTATGCACGTGTAAAAAATTACAACATTTCAATTTTATTTTGGTTGTCATCAAGAGCTTGTAAAAAACATAATAATGTGGATAATTTCTAGACGTTGATTTTTCAACTTATTGATTCACATAAAAACAAAATCGAAATGTAATAACTTTTTATGAGCACATAAAGAAAATAACATAGATCACGTCTAACGGTTTTATTTTGACTTTTAAGTTTTAAGTTTTGATTTATTAAAGTTTTTAAAAATGAAAATATGATGGAGGCACACAAAATAAAAGCATTTGAACCCTTGAATAACTACCAAAAAAATATCTCATACGAGTCTATAACAAAATAATTAAGTAACATATATTATTTCATGATGAAAGACATACTTTCATAAACTCGGTTATTTTACATATATGCATCTAGACTATTTAATTTGCATATCAAAGTTTTCTTATTGTGAAAATAAAAAACCAGAAAGTTGATGGTATTAAAGAAGAGGACGGTTCAAATGCCTCCATTTTTCATGCCTCCACCATGCCTCCACTTTTAAAAACTTTAATAACTCAAAATTTAAAACATAAAAGTCAAAATAAAACCGTTGGATATAATCTACATCATTTTATCTATACGCGTGTAAAAAATTATGACATTTCAATTTTGTTTTGGTTGTCATCAAGAGCTTGTAAAATTCGTACTAATGTGGATAATTTCTAGACGTTGATTTTTCAACTTATTGATTCACATAAAAACAAAATCGAAATGTGATAATTTTTTATGAGCACATAGATAACATGATGTAGATCATATCTAACGGTTTTATTTTGACTTTTAAGTTTTAAATTTTGAGTTATTAAAGTTTTTAAAAGTGGAGGCATGATGGAGGCACAAAAAATGGAGGCATTTGAACCCTCCTCATTAAAGAAATACACAAATTAATGAATATGTGCTTGCTTTCTTTTATTCATTTATTTTCAATAAAAGCTTTTTTTTATTTGATAACTTTATTATATTATTTATCAACCGTCGCCCACTAATTCTCTTTCTTCTCCAATTTTTCTCACTATTTTCTTCTGATTGCTTTCTAGGATATTCTGCAACAACAACTGCACTGCCTATTATGCAGCGGGTAAAATTTTTAGAATTTTTTAGTATAGAAATAAAGTTCTTTGAATTATTTATTTATAACCAACTAGGGACGAATTAATACCGTAACATGTAGTGTCGTGATCAAGTCAAATTTTCACGTGCATGTTAATCACGATGTAACCAACGTGACGTACGTAGTTGGTCACATTTAATCACATTTTAGTAATGTATGACCAATTGGCCGAGCCAACTGAATTGGTCTGGTTTTAAATTGCAACATGCGGCCCACAGGTCCAGCCCAATAAACACCCAGGAGCTTTTCTTGCTTCATTACTATGTTTGGATGACACAATAATAGTCTATTAGAGCTATTGGGAATAACAATGTGCATTCAAACGATATTTTTGCTATTTATAATAGTTAGAATAGCTGTTATTCTCTATTTATTGTAAATGTTGGAATGTGAAAAGCGAGAAAAAAATGCTTCCTTTTCTGATTTCCACCAACACAGCCCCGAAATGACAATGTTGACACCACTTCTGCTATTTCTACGTCGTAACAATTCGTTTGCGACCCCACTTGCCTATCTTTCATCTTAATTAGCGCCTTACTAACACTATTCTTTTTTCAGTTACAACTATTCACTATTCCAAATGTACAATCCAAATAACATTTTTTACTAAACCGAATAACACAGTTTTCACACTAATATGAAAATAACTATTTTTTTTCTCTATTCTCATCTACTAATTTCAAATTTTACTATTCTAACTATTCTAGCTCCCATCCAAACATACAAATTTTTTTTTTTTGTTTCTCACATACAAAAACAAAAACAAAAACAAGAGGCGATTTGAAAGTGTTGGTTTGATTTCCTTGTTTTTGTTTTTGTTATCTCCGTTTTAGAAAAGCATAGATAGATAGCAGCTGGAGAGTGTGGCTGGCACGCCTACACGCTTGTGTATCGAGCACGATCTACGTCAAATAAAACAATGAATGTTGTTCACAAACAAGATAACACAATGAACTTGTGCATTTGTATATCCCACGCTGCATTCTTGCCATTTACATATTTTTGTTTTCCTCTGACATTTTTCACAGTTGCCCTTGCAAAGTCAGTAATTATATACAGCATCATTACGGATCCATATCCTCGACGGTACCGTAAAAGATTCCCTTTTACAATTAGCTATTTAAGGTTTGAGATTAACTCTCAACCGGTTTGGGATTCGGGCTTACTGAGGGGGCAGTATTATTGGACTTCGAGATTCGTGCCAAGTTAAAAAGAACAGCCCAGATCAAGTAATTGTAAAAGATTCCCTATTACAGTACTGCACTGGATGTGAATTCGCATCATTACTAGGAAAATGTATATATTTTTTTTTTTTACAATAGTGTCTTCATTAATTTGTGAACTAAATGATGAGCTGCAATACCGTCAGTTGCAATTTAAACTGGAATTCAATAACAGTTAATTTGACAATTTGAATAGTATTCCAGATTAAATTAAAGATTTGGAAGAATAGAAAAAAAAAAGTATATAGATGTATTGTTGTTCTTATATATACACTGTGTATCAAATTTTATCTAATTAGAATTTCTATTTGATATGGCATAAAAAAATTAAATTTGAATTGTTACCAATTGCAAGTTGTTTGATAAACGATAAAATTTGTATTTTATTTTATTTATTTTATCATGATATTCATATTCTACATATCAAATCTCATGTTTTAAAATCAAAATTAATTTTTGGCGATCATCAAAATTATTAAATTGATTAATTATTAATTGATCTCCACCTTCAAAATTATATATCAATGTTGACATAAATTATTACAAAAAAAAATGCTTTTCTAAAAAAAAACTATATTAATAAGGAAAAAAATACAAAATAAATTGCTGGTTAAAATAATGAATTGATAAACTTCTAGGAAGAAACAAATCTTTGGAGTGTGAACACCAAGCACTAGGCATCAAGATATAATTTTTTTTTTAATCAATCCCAAAAGTTAGGATGAATTAAAACAATGAAAAAATATGATAGAGATAAGGAGGCAAGTACATTAGATGGAAAGGAAGGAGTGTGGATAAAGCGTTGTAGCTCCAACCAATCAGATCTCTCTAAATCTCGCTTTTCCAAATCTCCTCTTCCCTTCCTAACCTCACCCCCCAACTCCTTCCCGAGTCAAATACTCTGAGGTAACTCAAATTTTGATTTTAGATCTAAACCGTCCGATCATTACCCATCTCTTTAATATTCGTGCAATAGAAGATCGGACGGGTTCGAATACAACCTCAAACTTTGAGTTACTTTAGGTAATTGAATTCCCTAACTCCTTCCCCACCTAGTGGGGCCCACTCTCCGCCTCCCTCGCAATTAACCACTACTCCTTTCTTTTTTGAAAATAAAATAAAAACAAACTACTCCTTTCTCTCTCCTCACCCAACAAACCTCTCTCTCTCTTTATCGCTCTATGCCTCTCAATTTGTATCTGCTGGAATAAACCTCCATTGTTGTTCCAGTTACTATACCAATAAAATACCAAAAAACCAAAAAGAGAGATATAGAGTATAACTATCGAGATGGCGGCGGTGAATGGATTCGCGACGGCGTTTGGCGGAGTAAAGGTGGGGACTTTGGGCCGAACAAGCCCGCTCGGTTTCAAAGTCGGGCCCAGATTGGCGAAGAGAGGAGGAGAGATAAGGTGCGATGTGGGAGCCGATTTGGAGGAGAAGAAGGCTGCCAGTGTTGTAGCGTTAGAACAGTTCAAGATCTCTGCTGATAGTAAGTTCTGCGCTGTCCATTTCCATTTATTAGAAAACATTAACTGTTCATTGACATTTTATTTGATGTAAATTTGATCAGGGTATATGAAGGAGCAGAGCAGCATTGCTGTAATTGGTCTTAGTGTACACACTGCACCAGTTGAAATGCGTGAGAAGCTTGCTGTGCCTGAAGCACAATGGCCTCATGCAATTTCAGAGCTCTGTAGTCTGAACCATGTAGAGGAAGCAGCGGTTCTCAGCACGTGCAATCGCATGGAAATATATGTAGTTGCGCTGTCCTGGAACCGGGGAATCAAAGAGGTCATTGATTGGATGTCTAAGGTAAATTTTCTTTTTTAAACTTCAGTTATCTGGTACCTGATAATGCTTTTATTGTACCTTAAATATACAACAACAACAACAAAAAAAACAAGGAGGAAGAAGAAGAAGAAAAGCAGCAATAGTTTTTATTCCTACAATCAACTAGTACTTTCATGCCAGCACAGGCATTGACTGCATTATTCTTCTATACCAACTTAACTTATTACATCTGTACATCTAATAATTAATAAGATTGTCAACTAATAAATTGATTTTGTAATTGGTTGAGTAATCAATTTGTTAGTGATATAATACTATTATTTTCTCAATACAGACAAGTGGTATTCCAGCTGAAGAGCTCCGCCAGCACTTATTCATGCTACGGGACAGCGATGCGACCCGGCACCTGTTCGAAGTGTCGGCTGGTCTCGACTCTCTTGTATTAGGCGAGGGCCAGATCTTGTCTCAGGTGAAGCAAGTGGTGCGCGTGGGCCAGGGTAGCGGTGGCCTTGGCAAGAACATCGATCGCATGTTCAAGGATGCAATCACCGCCGGGAAGCGTGTCAGAACTGAGACCAATATTTCCTCTGGGGCCGTCTCTGTCAGCTCGGCTGCTGTCGAATTGGCCCTTATGAAATTGCCAAAGACCCATTCCCTTTCTGCACGGATGCTCCTTATCGGAGCCGGAAAGATGGGCAAATTGGTAATTAAGCACCTTGCCTCCAAGGGATGCAAACAGGTTGTGGTTGTCAACCGCTCGGTTGAGAAAGTCGATGCCATTCGTGGGGAGATGAAGGATATCGAGATTATCTACAGGCCGCTTGATGAGATGATGTCAGCAGCGGCCGAGGCTGATGTCATATTTACTAGCACTGCTTCTGAAACCCCCTTGTTTTTGAAAGAGCATGTAGAGGCACTGCCTTTTGTGAGCGAAGAGATAGGAGCGAGGCTTTTCATTGACATATCTGTCCCGAGAAATGTCGGGTCATGCGTGTCAGGTGTCGAAAATGCGAGGGTTTACAATGTCGATGATTTGAAGGAGGTTGTCGAGGCAAACAAAGAAGACAGGCTAAGAAAAGCAATGGAAGCACAAGAGTTAATTACACAAGAGTTGATAAAATTCGAAGCATGGAGAGATTCGCTTGAGACGGTACCGACAATCAAGAAATTGAGATCATATGCTGATAGAATTCGCGGGTCAGAACTTGAAAAATGCTTGCAAAAGATCGGAGAAGACACTCTGACAAAGAAAATGAGAAAGTCGATCGAGGAGTTAAGTACTGGTATTGTTAACAAGCTTCTACACGGCCCGTTACAACACTTGAGATGTGATGGAAGTGACAGCCGAACTCTTGATGAAACGCTTGAAAACATGCACGCATTAAATCGGATGTTTAGTCTCGATACTGAGAAGGATATCATGGAGCGCAAAATAAAGGCTAAGGTGGAGAAGGCGCAAACATGAAATAATTAACTCATTAACACTACTACATAGTCTCTATGTTTTTGTATCTATTGTATACACGCATTCAATTTTGTCATTTCCCCTGAATTGGGCTGACATTTTTTCTTTTTAAAAAATCTATGAATGTATTCTCTTGCGGCTGGTTTGAATAAGGTGCTTGATTGATTGGAAGAAAATAGGAGCAATGTAAGTTAATTTTCTAATGGATGTCAATTCTGGTATTTGTTGTAATTGATATTATATAAAATATTTTTTAGAAAATACTTAGCTTCTCAGATGAACTGCTGATTAATTTTTCTATATTTGGTTTTTCACAGTTACCCATGAAATTTCTTAAATTTCAACTTGTATATATGTACCTTGTTATGCTGCCAATGGTTTCTGTTTCTTCACTCCAGTGTTGGTGAGAAAGAGTACGGAGTAGGTCTGATGGGCATCAGACCTACTTTTGCGTCCAATAAGCTCCAACACCGTTCGATCTGTATTAAGATATGTGCGCATGGAAATTGAAGCAGACACACACGGATATTAAAGCAGAGCGCACACATCTTAATGCAGATCGGACGGTGATTGAGTCCATCGAACCAAAGTAGGTCCGATGGGCATTGGACCTACTCTGAATTTGGTGAGAAATACTTAAAAAACAGTACCTGATATTCTGGTATCCATGTGCTGCATGTGCACATAATTAATCCAGTACTATAAACACTGGATTGACGCTCAAGCATTCATTAAACCTGATAATTTATATAGAAACTATCAAACACAGCGCTAATCAAGAATATAAATTAACATGATACCAATTGCAAAGGGATTAGGGGAACAAAGTGAGACGATCAACCAATGCAAATAAGCGTTTGGAAGTGAGAAATTTGTACACTATTTTTTTGCCTATGTCATTGCTCCTTTATAATATTTATTACATATATTGGAAGGCACTTTCGTTAGAAAAACTGCATAAAAACCTAAATAGTGGTAAGCATTATTTGTGCTATACCTACCACGTTTAGGGTATGACCAGAAGAAATAAACAAGCTAAAATAGGACTTCCAATATATATATATATATATATATATAGAGAGAGAGAGAGAGGAGGGCTCCTTTTAACCTTGATATTATTCTCATTGCTCCGAGTTAAGGTGGTTATTTGGTTCCTTATTTTGTTGAGAATAATAGCCTGAAACTTAATCCATGTTACATTAGTTTATTTAGAATTCTTAAACTTAAGGAGTAAGTTGCTTACTCCGAGTTAAGGTAGCTTGAGCTATTCTTGTTTGGTTGGAGATTGTTAAATCAATTATATTAGTTTAGTATATTAGTATTTAAAACTGACAAGAAGTATTCAGACTGTTGTTCTCAACAAATGACATCCACATTATTGTTACCAAATCTGCAAGAATTCTTTTGATAAAAATAATTCTAAACATACTACTGGACAATCTTTTTAATAGAATCTAGAGCTAGACCTTTACATTTCTCTTTAAAAAAAAAAAAATAGGGCCCGTGAACTAAACCCGTTATTTTTTTCTTAATAATGTTGAACAATTTTATGTTTTCATGAAGCCCAACAAAGGAGAGTTCTGGTGTGTTCTGGGCCTACATGTGCAGCCCACAAAGGAGAGTGACTATTAACTTAATTTCTTCTCTAGTAGACTGCTAATTTTAAATTTGCAGCTACTAGTCAAGTTATTTATTAAAATTTTATATATTAAGGAACAAAACTAATCACTAATTATCATTATATTGTTAATAAAAATGTATCAAAAAATTATAAATCTTAATAAAAATTGAAACATGAGTGAATATAGGTGAGCAATTGCTATTCAAGTTCTTCAAGGAGTCAAATTTCATGATATAATTATGTTATTATTATGGTTGCTGTTAACTATAATTATTCTCCTACAGGTCAATAGTTTCAATCAAAGACAACAGGCGTTTTGATCTGTGTACATAGAACCACCTCCTTGAGGTATCATAAGCATATATATATATATATATATATATATATATATATATATATAGAGAGAGATTGGCTAATGTAATAACGTTAGAACTTCAGCCGAAGTTCTAACGGGTCGTTTTTGCAATTTCAAAATCCAAACAACCCATCCGAACCGTTCAACATGTTCTCTATATTGAAATGTGCTTGGAGACCAAATTTTACATTTTTTGGAATTTTTTTGCTATTTATTAAGCCACTTTGAAAGTTTTTGATCCATCGGTGAACAGTAAAAAACAGCCAAATTTTCTGGACCACCGGATCAGAATTTTCAAAGTGGCTTAATAAATAGCAAAAAAATTCCAAAAAATGTAAAATTTGGTCTCCAAGTACATTTCAATATAGAGAACATGTTGAATGGTTCGGATGGGTTGTTTGGATTTTGAAATTGCAAAAACGACCCGTTAGAACTTCGGGCCGAAGTTCGAGAGGAGGGATCCACTTACAACAAATTTGAGTTACAACAAAGTTACAACATTCATTTTTTTCATTTCAAAGTCCAAATCGTCGATCCAACCGTTCAACATGATCATCTAAATAAAATGTACTTGCAGATCAAATTTTATATTTTTTTGAATTTTTTTACTATTTATTAAGATGGGTACAAAATTCAATGGTCTAAGTATGGCTATTTTTTGTAAAATACTTAATAAATAGTAAAAAAATTCAAAAAAAAATATAAAATTTGATCTGCAAGTACATTTTATTTAGATGATCATGTTGAACGGTTGGATCGACGATTTGGACTTTGAAAATGAAAAAAATGAATGTTGTAACTTTGTTGTAACTCAAATTTGTTGTAAGTGGATCCCTCCTCATATATATATATATAATCTGGCTAATATGCTACGCGTAGCATAGGGGGCTTCCGTGCTACGGCTCAATATTTGAGTTTTCAAAGTCCTAACAGTCGATCCGAACCGTTCAACATGATCTCCATATGAATATGTACTTGCAAACCAAATTTTACACTTTTTAGAATTTTTTTACTAATTTTTTAGATAGGTAGAAAATCACTTGATCTGAAAATTCTGTACCATTCAGATCAAGTGATTTTCTACCTATCTAAAAAAATAGTAAACCAATTCTAAAAAATGTAAAATTTGGTTTGCAAGTACATATTTATATGGAGATCATGTTGAACGGTTTGAATCGACCGTTAGAATTTTGAAAACTCAAATATTGAGCTGTAGCACGGAGGCCTTCTATGCTATGCATAGCACCGTAGCCAACTCCTATATATTAGAACAAAGCCTTTACAGCAACAAGGAAAGCTACTTCTTAAACATATTACTGGCACATAGCTCACAAACTTATTAGTGTGTATATCTAGTACATAAAGTGCGTATAATTTTTCTTTTTGAATCATCCTAAGAAAAAAAAATTGAGTAAATGTTAAAGTTCAAGCCACCTAGCTTTTAATATTCACAAAAAAAAAATTCTTATCCGGATTTCGAACATGCAATCTCCCATACGGAGGTCAATAACTTTGCCACTAGATGAGAAGTTGGTCCTTTGTCAAATAATTAAATTTAGAACATTTTTATTATATTGATAATAAAAATGTAACAAAAAATTATAAATCTTAATTTCACTCAGCCTTTATGCATTAATTCTAATTTTATGGTTTTTTTTAAGTCGGGCCAGGGTTGTCATCCAGAATTAGCTCTAAATAACACTTCAACCTTTGTACCAAGAAGACAAAAAAAATAAAGAGAACAGAAACAAGAAACAATTAATTAATGGTAAAGTCTTCCCCTTCGAAGTCCCAAAGATCAACATTAGCTTTATGGGTACATGTTTTGTAGCTAATTAATTGAATTATTGTCTATGATTTTATTTGCAGTGAACAAAGAGGATACAGGGCCTAGCTAGGCCTCAACCTTATCCTTCTGCAGCTGGAGATCCATATATATGATCCACATCGTCCATATTATCCTCCTCGTCATGCGCCATAATTATAAATAATCATGGTGCTTGATATGGAAGGTTAAGCTAGCTCTCTTGGAGGAAGAAGTATACTCACTACTAATTAGCTATAAATTCAAGATATATAAATAAAATCTTCTTCGGTGATCTCAATTAGTCCAAGGGACTGTTCGTCCGCCTGAGAATTAAGTTCTTTAGGTTAAAAGCATCAGGGGACTATAAGTAGATGTATATTTCAACTTGCTGTTGTAAACCTTTAAGTTGTGATGTGTGCATGTTAATATGTATGAGTATTCTATAGCTAATTTTGATTAGGTTTAATTATCAGCACAAAGACTAATTAATCAGTGCTCAATCTTTCACGAGGAAAGGAACATTCAAGTAAATTAAAAATCCAACAATTCATGGGCTGCAGTACTTCAGTGGCACATGAAAAAAAAAATTATTGAACTCTTAATGGATCTGTCTCAACCAAATTAATGTTTTCAATGAAACCTCCTTGGCAAGCTAGCTGCTCTAACTATTGTTCAAGTCTTCCATTGACTAACTTACATGCCATGAACATTTTTTTAATTACTCTATCGATCTAAATGGAGAAGTTAGTGGAAAGAGTACCAAAACATGAGTGAGAAAAAAGGAGAGCTAAAACATTAATAAATTGTATCGAGATCATTGAACATTAGACAAAGTTAATTATAGATTATTTGAGAAGAGGACCTCTAAAATAAATTACATCATATTGAAAATAGTGGTATTAGAGAGTTGTAAGTATGGGTGAAAACGGTATGGATAATATCCAATCCGTATTCGAAAAATTAGATGGGATATCTGATATCAGAATATCCGTGTGGATACGGATACGGATATGATTTTACGTTTAAATTATCTGTATCCAAATAGTAGATATATATCATATATTTTAATATATATTATGAAAAAATATTGTTTTCACCATTAAAATTAGATAAATATTATGAACTTTGATATTTTTTAATATTATTTTAATAAATATCCAATTCAATCCGATCCGTATTCGTATTTGTATCCGACTGATATCCAATCCATATCCGTATTTGTATCCAGAAAATACAAAAAAAAATATATAAATATGATTTTACCACTATCCGCTCAGTATTCGCTTCTAGTTCGCTTCTAGTTGTAAGATAGCAAATATCATGACTTGGTTAATGATCTTCAATTAATTCGGGTAGAAAGCAAATAGGCCTCCTTGGGCCCAAATTAATTGATTTTCACCCAAGTAGATGCTTGAAAGAAGATTGTGCGTGAACTTCTTTTTACTTTTTCAGGCCCATTTTCTGTGGTTGGAACCCTACTTGCAGCATTTGTAGTTTTGAACTCTTTTTAAAAGCAAAATTTCGGCTATAATAATAGGGCTCATGAACTAAATTCATAATTCTTTTAAGTAATGTTTGAACAATTTTATGTTCTCTCTTGTTTTTTTTTTTAAGTAGACGCGTGGCCGCTGCGGTGGGTCGGTGTAGCAAAAGGAAATTGTTATATTCACTTGGTTCATGTCCGTACTAAGTGTGGTTTAGTAGCCTGATTTGTCTTGCAAGGCATATTGGTCAATTATTTCACTACTTTGTAGGATCAACTGTTGGTCACAGGTGATAGGGAAAATAAATCGGCCGTTACCTGTTATTCTGATTTCAACCATTCAAATTTTTCTGTGCGCGAATCTAAAAAAAAAAATTTATACGCAAATCTCAGCGAAGATTAACGGTTAAGATCAGAATATCTCCTTTGGTCAAGCTTGCAATGAGTTGTACAAAAGGTATCAGTCAAATTAACCTTTTACAGTATATGTTCTCATAATTCATAAACAGAAAGAGAGTAAATTTATATAATCTTGCAGTTATATATCATGTTCAAACGGCTGCAAACTTGCCATTTACAGCAACTAATTAACATGCCTAAATAAAACAGAAAAGAATTAGATTATAATTATCTCAACATCGAAGAACAGTTATTAACACACAATCTCAGCTAATGGAACTGAATAAATCTCAGGTAAAACAAATAGAAAAAAAAAGTATTATTTTAAGCAATTAGACTAAATTGGAGGGATTAAACTATACTAATTGTGGTACAAAAATTAAGATACATGGGCTCTAGTTGTGGCGTTTCTGAAAACCTGTATCATTTACTAATTTGGGGCCCACATTACAATTTTTTATTAATCATATAACCCAAAATAATAAATAGAAGGAAGAAGAATTAAATAAATAAAATACTTACATGTTTGTTTTATCTTCTGATACACGACAACATAATATGACTCAAATTTGTAAAGAAATAAAATGAGTTCAGAAAATTGATGCTGATAAGAGAATATAAACAGTTTTTGTATGGTTTATGCCAGCTGGCTGAAAGGTGGTCAAACCATTAATTAATGCTTAAACATCAAGCTATAAATGCATAAACCATTATTGTGATGTTTTGTATACCATTATAGTTACACTCGCTAAAATTAACAAAAGGAGAAATTGCCAAAATTAAAACCATTGTTTAATATCCTATTCAATACTTATATGAGGGGTGTAAACGGATCCGGATTATCCGGAAAACTCATTGGCCGCTGCGCTACTTTTATTTGAAATTATTCAAAATTGCGGTTGGTGAATCGAGCTCAGGACATGATTGTTAAGCATTAAATAAGATAACCACTGTACTATAGCACACTTTTGTCTCATTGGAGCACTGTCTTAAGTCTTAACTTCTTAATCAGGTACTAGTTTTCTTCTCTTTTTTCTTTACCTCCATTTCTTCTCTTCTCCATTGAACTCCATTCCGATCTTCTTCTTTTTTATTTTCTGATTTGTTTTTTTATTTCATTACATTTCCTCTCTATTATTTTCTAATATAACGAGTCTTGTATCTTTATATTATTTTTGTACTCCTCATAATTTTACTTGTATATTAAAGTTCATATGACTTAATTATCCCACAATTATTCGTTACGTATCCATATCCGAATCCGTATTCGTGGATTATCCGCTCCGTATCCATATCTGTTTAAGGTGGATTTGGTTTTACATTTTGACATATGTTTATTATTTTTATCCGTATTCATATTCGCTTACTGAAATGTGGATATGGATATTGTATTAACATTATCCACTCCGAATTCGCTCCATTTACATACTTATATCAGTTTGAGATGTTGCACACTTAGATAAATACTGATCACATCAATTAATTTTTGAGGTGTGTTAAGAACGTAATAAGGTTTGTTTTCAGCAAACAGCCGCAGCTACTGCCAAATCTTTGGGTACCATAATCAGTTCTCTTTCATTTTTTTGGTGTGCCTCTAGAACTGATGATTCAGATTTACACATTTAAGTTTTATTCTCCCTTCTGATATTAAAGACTTATCAGGCTAAGTGCAGAAATGGTGGAAGAACCACCTCTGGATCTGACCACGGTAGTGGAGATCCTAGTGGCCATGTCAGAGGTGGAGGTGGTGGAGGAGGAGCACACAAGGACCCCTTTTGGGCCCTTATCAGGGAGAATTTTGAGTTTGGCAGCCTCTTAAATCCAACGTTTGGAAGAGCCTTGACTGATGTTGATGCCGATGTTGATTGGGACTTGCTTGATGATTGATTCTAGTTTCTGTTTTTAGGATTTTGTTATGTGATTACATATGTATTTTTGTTCAGCTTTATAGTACTGATCAAGACTTTTGTAACTAAACAGTTATATGGGCTAGGTTATAGGTACCTGTTTTATTTTAGGAATTTATACTTGGGCTTTCTGATTTCTAATCGAAATCGGTGGATATTACATCCGCTACTTTTCAAAAACAATTGTGAGGTGTGTTAAACACTTGCTAAGCAAAATTATTCGTTTGCTTTCTAGGTTCTCTCGGCTGCACCTCTTTTCTCTTTTCTCTTTATATATTTTTTTTGGATAAAAGGCCGAAACCCGTTTCATTACAGAAACATAGTTAACTTACAAGGAATGTTTTAATCAACGATATCTCACAGCAAAATGATACGCTGATAACCCTGCTTCTATGTGCCACTGAAAGGCATAAGCAAAAGCATAAAAACAGTTCAGAACACCACTAAAACTTTGCCACATAGTACAACTAACATTAAGCCACCAACAAGGGCTGAGGTTATAAGTATCTAAACTAAACAAAAGAGAGATGAGTGACTGGCTAAACATTAGCAAGAGTGGTTATCCCTTCATAAACGACCATTTGGAAGTCGTCAGCCGGTATCTCGTCATCCGGATGCCAACTGCTGATCGGTATCTCGTCAGTGTTCACTGGCAGCCACAATGCAGTCTCCTCTATAATCCGCAGCCTCACGTGTCCTGTCCAGTAGTGAACCAAAGAAAGAATTAGAAAAATTATTTGTCTAGGAGATTTGGTTGTACCTGCATTGAAACAAAGATCATTACGGTGTTTTCAAATTGTCCAACACACGGCACTAACTACTAAAACCAGCTTTTGTTGTGGATGGTAATTGGTTTGCAAAAAGTATTATATCCTTGAATCTGTGCCAATATGGGCTAAGCATCTGACAAGGACCCATCCAAAACCAAATGTGTTTTGCAAATGAGCATTGTATGAATAGATGATCAACAGTTTCGGTAAGTCCACAGAAATGACAGTTGGTATTTCCTGTCCAACCTCTTTGAGCAAGTTTGGCTTTTGTAAGAATTTTATTTTTATGTGTAAGCCACATAAAAATACGTATTTTCAAAGGTATAGGAATATTCCACCACAATAGAGGTTGAGAGGGAAATATTCCTCTAAAATTAAGAATTTTGTATAGGGACTTGACTGTAAATTTTCCCAGTTGATTCCCATCTCCAACTCATTTGATCTAGGTCATGAGTGTAAGATATATGACTAACTATAGTTAAAGCTGTCAACCATTCTTGGAGTTCTATGTCACTAAGGTGTCTTCTAAAGCTAACAGCCCCCTTGTGAATTAATAACTTCTTGCAAATGTATATCAGGGTTGGTACACATAGAAAATAGTTGGGAAAATTTGGAAGCCATTGAACAAGGTGGATGCCAAATATCTTTCCAGAATAGAATGGAGGTAGTAAGACCTGGTGTATAAGATGTACTAATCTTGCCTAAATTTTCTAAGTCCAATATAGCTGCCCAAAAAGGTGATGGTGAAAATCTACGTGGTCCTACAGAATATTTATTGAGAATGATATGTTTCCAATTACTATGATAGTTAGGATCTCTAAACTTCCACCACCATTTCATTAATAATGCAATGTTCATTTGTTTCAAATCTAAAATCCCTAAACCCCCAAATTCTTTAGCAAAACATGAGATTTGCCAGCTGATCAAAGTGTATTTCTTTTTATTAGGGTTGGACCCTTGCCATAAGAACCACCTACGTATTTGGTCAATTCTCTTAATGACATGTGCAGGAATTTTGAATATGGAAAGTGCATATAATGGAACAGCAGATAAAACTGAATTTAATAAGTAAGTCTACCCCCTATAGAAAGTAAGCTGCCTTGCCAATTTTGTAATTCACTTTTCTACTTTATCAATGAGAAATTGCCAATCTACCTTAGTCATCTTTTGTGTATGCAAAGGCAATCCTAAGTATTGTAATGGAAAACAAGATGCTTGGCATCGGAAATGAATAGCTAAATCATCTACATGTGTTGTATTGATAGGATACATGCAAGTTTTAGAGTAATTCATTTTTATACCAGAAAGAGCTTCAAATGCTAGAAGAATTCACCATGCATTTTCTATATTAAGACCCTCTGCTTTCAAAAAAATAATGGTGTCATCTGCATAATGACAATTAGAGGCAGGTTTATGTCTGATAAAGGGGGACCTAAACCGTGTATCACTCCAGCTGTCCTCCCTCTTTGGAATATTTTACTAAGAGTATCGGCTGCGAGGATGTATAGATAAGGGGAAAGTGGATCCCCTTGTCTAACACCTCTTTTACAGAAAAATATGGTGTAAGTTCTCCATTGATGTTTATACATGATTGTGAACTGTTGAGCCATTCTTGTATCCAAAGAATCCAATGAGAGCCAAAACCTCTACTTCGTAAAATATTTATAAGATAGGTCCAATTAATTTTATCGTAGGCCTTCTCAAAGTCAACCTTAATCACTACCCCTTGTTCATGAGTGACTTGACAGTGATGAATGATTTCCTGACTAAGTATAACATTGTCTAAAATATACCTATTTTTGATGAATGCAGTTTGACTAGAATCTATAATCATACATAATTGCTTCTAACCTGAAAGTCAACATTTTAGAAATAATTTTAAAGCTACAGTTTACTAGGCTAATAGGCCTATATTTAGAAATGAGTTGTGCATCTTTCTCCTTAGGAATAAGGCAGATTATGGACTTATTCAGTTTATTGAGAGAGGTTATGAGAATAAAACTTGGAGCATAAGAGAAACAAGTCATCTTTAACTAATTCCCAAAAAGATTGATAGAATTTGAAGGTGAATCCATCAGGTCCCGGTGCCCTATTTGGTTCACTAGCAAATACAGATTTTTTAAGTTCATCCATGGTGAAAGGAACTTCCAAGGATTGTTGTTCTGAAGGTGTGAGAATATCATGTTCATCCCAAAATTGAGGTTCTAAATGTGCATATGTCATTCCAGGTATCCCTAATAGGTTTTTATAAAAATCTGTGACATGGTGTTTGATGGTAGTCATATTAGTAACAGATTGTCCCTCAATTTCTAAGCTAAGAATTTTATTTTTTTAGCCCTATGTGAGGCCACAGTGTGAAAATACCTAGTGTTACTATCTCCTTCCTCCAGCCATTTTTGTCTAGACCTATGCAACCAATATTTTTCCTCATTTAGGTATATAGTCTAATTCCTGTTTATATTGAACCCAATTGGCAATTTCTAATTCCGTAAGATCCCTATCCTCTTGGATTAATTCCAATACTTTGATGTTTTCTAAAAGGTTGTGTTTATCTTTTTTCTTTTTCCCATAGAAGTTCCTAGCCCAACCTTTTATTTTTTTCCTAAGAAATTTGAGTTTCTGATTCCAACTACTGGCTGTGTCATGTGGGTGAATTTTGTACTGAGACCACCATTTATGCATGAGTTCAATAAATTCTTGTTGTTCTATCTAGAGAGATCAAATCTAAAAAGGTTGTTAATGACATTTATGTTATTATTGACCTGAAATACTAAAGGGCAGTGATCAGAACCATACCTACTAAGATCAGAAATGGTACTGTTAAGGTATGTTTGATCCCAATTCACACTAGTAAAGATCCTAACTACCAAGGCAAAATTTCTCCCATTTGTCCAAGTGTATTTTCTAGTAGACAATTTATGCTCTATGGGATTATGTTTATTAATAAAGAAATTAAACTGAGAGCTAGTAGTAAGGTCAAAATTGGACCCAGACTTCTCAAATTTGTGTCTAATCACATTGAAATCCCCACTTAACAACCACAATTCATTGATGGATCCTCTAATATCATCTAATACTTTTCAAAGTGCTTTTTTTAATGTTCTATCTACTGGTCCATGGACTACTGTAACTTGGCCATAATGTATTATCTAATTTGTGTTCAATATGTATATCAAAGGCAAATCTGTGTATATTGTGGGAAATATATCAAAATTTGGAACTATCACAACCAAATAAGATCCCACCGGACCTACCTATCGATGGAACCCAAAACCAAATATCTAGTGTTGTGGAAATAGTTTTCAAGATTCTTTGAGAAAAATCTTCTTTTTTGAATTCTTGAATAGCTATCATATCTATTTTGTTATCGTTGATAATATTATGTAAAATTTGCTTCTTTGTGTAGGAATTGAGGCCCCTTGCATTCCAATTGAGATAATTCATTTACTACTGAAGGATCCCCTATGAGTATCAATATTTATATCTAAAGTAACGGAGTTCGCACTCAAATCAAAATGCCCTAGTGTAGCATTATCTAAAATATCGATAATCCTTAAATCATGAACCAAAACCCTTAGAGAAGATACATATATAGAGCAATCAATTATATATAAAACTGACAAGAAGTATTAATTCAGGCTATTATTCTCAACAATGACACCCATGTTACCAAGTCTGCAAGACTTCTTCTGATAAAAATAATTCTATATACACTACCGGACCATTTTTTTAATGGTTGCTTAACTTGCCTACTTGTTAATATATATATATATATATATGAGGAGGGATCAAGTTACAACAAAGTTACAACAACCATTTTTTTCATTTTTAAAGTCAAAATCGTTAATCCAAACCGTTCAACATGATTATCTAAATAAAATGTGCTTGCAAATCAAATTTTACATTTTTTTTGAATTTTTTTACTATTTATTAAGATGGGTACAAAATTCAATGGTCTGAATATGACTATTTTTTGTAAAATACTTAATAAATAGTAAAACAATTCAAAAAAATGTAAAATTTGATCTGCAAGCACATTTTATTGTGGAGATCATGTTGAACGGTTTGGATCGACGATTTGGACTTTGAAATGAAAAAAATGGTTGTTGTAACTTTGTTGTAATTTGATCCCTCCTCTATATATGTGTGTGTGTTTGTGCTGTTTCTTTGGTACAAAAATAAAGTCTTCAAAATTTGTGAAGTGTCGTGAGGCATACATTTGTGTAGATTTATTACTTCACGGCCTATGCAAGCAGTCCTCGGCCCAAAATTAATACTTCAATTCTCGGCCGAAATTAGTACTCCGATACTTTAGAATTTAAATAATTTTCGTAATAATATACTTTCTTCGGAATAAAATACAGTGCCCCTTCAGCAACTTCTTAAAAGTGAATGGTAAATTTAATATTTGCTAAAAAAATACTTGTTCGGTAAGAAAATAAAATTAAGAAAAAACAATTAATATGAATAAAATATATGTTATTTTATGTTAAAACTTAAATACTTCTTTTCACATTTTTTTTGCCATCTAATGTAATTTCCATCTCCAACAAATTACAAATAATTTAGAATAAATAATTAAACTTACCTAAAGTTAACGGTTAATAGTTAATAAAAATGCTCTGTAATTTTTTCATGTAAGATTTTTCAAATACATACCCATACAACCCAACTAAAATTGTTTACTCAAAAGATGCATGACAAATGTAAATGATTGATGAGGAACACATATATACATGAGTGAGGTTAAAATGTACTATTGGTTTTTTTTGCCCTAATCATATTTTACATCTTTATTTTTGTTCTTTAAGTTCAAACAGTCGATCAGAACTGCTCAACATGATATTCATATTAAAATGTGCTTAGAGAATAATTTTTTAGATTTTTTTGAAACTTTTTTTACTATTTTTTAGATATGTACAAAATCATTGCTTCTGAACCATCCAAAAAACAATGATTTTGTACTTATCTAAAAAATAGTAAAAAATTCTAAAAAATATAAAATTTGGTCTCTAAACATATCTTAATTCGGATCGACTGTTTGAACTTTGAAAATAAAAATAAAAATGTGGGATATAATTGGTACACAAAACCAATACTGCATTTTAACCCTATTCTATATACATATATATAAAGAAAACAAAAAAGAAAGCATATGGTCAATTGGACTAATTTATGATCCTTTTATTAAAATTTTAAGCATGTACTAATTTTATTGGTAATTAAGCGGAATTTGTCCCAAAATCATTGGTCAACAAATCGCGCTTAATTCTCTAAATTTTACGCTAGAAATTTGAAAGCCGAGTTAGATGTTTTTTCTAAAAGTTATAGTAAGGATTATGACATTTACATGTACTGTTTGTTTGATGTACATCATCATCTAACAATAAGTCCTTTGTTTTTGTTTGGCCAAGTATAAACCTAATAAGTCGGCTTGTTATTTGCTTTCAACAATTAATGCTAATGAAAAAGAAGTTGCAGGAGTCAATGCCACGAAATCATGACGAGGCTTTTTATTGGAGGTCTTTTCACATTAATTATTACAAAAGAGAAAAATGTTGTAGATCAATTAATTAAATTAATATATAAGCGACGAAAGATTGCTTGGTAGATTTGATGAGAAACAAAGATGCTTTTTTATATCCTCCTATATAGCTCCCTAGAGGCTACACAAATGAAATCTATAGATAATTAAATTATGGTAAGACACATATTGAAATAATAGTTTGCTAATTCATTTATGGCAGATATTTTTTTTTATGTTTTTGCAAACAACATCCATCAATTCGAATGATATGTGTAGAATACAAAATATGGTATATGTGTCACTCATTAGTTAGTTTTTATGACAACTTCTTTCTTTCTTTCTTTCTTTTTTAATATCAAATTTTAGAAGGTATACCTTACTTAAAAAATATTAGAAGGTATACAAAAAAAATCAAATTTTAGTCAAAAGAATTTAAAAATTAAACTAAGAAGTAAGCCGGTATAAGAAAATTAATTATATCTGAGAGCAGATATAATAATACTTGGTTGTGGAATAAAGTTAATGAGTTAGATTTCTTATTCTATCTTACTTCTCATTTTTTACATCTTATTTGATAGTTTAAATCATGAATTAAATTAATCCGTATGGACGAGGAAGATGTTGGAAAATAAACATTTGCTTTTGTCTATGACTGTGAGTCCTACATATGGAGTATGTAATAACTTAATCCCCATAGAAAAAATGGGAGATAGCACAGTTGGCCAAGAACAAAAAAAATTAGGACTGTTGATTATTCAGAGATCGAGAGTTTGATTCCCTTCATGATTGAAAAACTTAATTCCTATAGAGATATAGTAACTTATTTCAAATTATTATTCCGAATTAGCTCATCTTACTCTATCTATTTTACTTCTCAACCAGACATAGCTTCATCCCGACCAAATATAGCTTAAGTATTAGTTGAAGACAATAAAAGATGCTTATTTTTGGCGCCCATTATCATTTCTCAAATGATTGTCATGACATGACATAATGAATAATACAAATTTCAAAAAATGTATTACCAACTTTAACATCACAACTAATTTTTTTTGCCAAAGGTGGGAACCCCAACATTTATAATGAATTTAAATAACTTGCCACCTTAGTATACAGACAAAATTCAACCATATCTCATTTTGCTGTCTTCCTCTCTCTCTCTCTTCCTCTATAGCCTCTTTCTATCTTCTCTAGCATTAGCATGAATTTCAAGAATTTCCATTTACCACTAGTGCTTCTCTCCACACTCCTACTAGTGTCAGCAGTGACCAGCTTTCGCCATGGCCGGAGAACACTTGAAAAAGATCTCATGAGACAAACCTTTGATACTGGTACCGTTTCTAATAAAGCGGTTTCTTCATCAAAAACAAACAGAGGAGAATTTACTGCCACAATTGGAGAGTCCAAGAGACTGGTGCCTCAAGGTCCAAATCCTCTACACAATTGAGATTATAAAAAGTGTAATTAGGAATTTTTTTTTTTTTTTGCTTAATTTATGTTGTATAGGGCCGATTTTTTGCTTATTTTTTTTTCTTAATTTATATATAGGGCCGATTTTGTGTTTGTCAGGTAGATCGGTGGAGCATTATATATATATACAGTAATAAGTTACCAGATGAAATATCATTTTTCTTTTTAATTTTTATATCAGAATTGAATTTTTGGGTTATTAATTCAAGTGTTCTCAAATTTAATTCTTCCTTAATTTTCATTTCATTTTTACATTTCTAAATTTTTGAGCCTAAACACCTCAAACCAACCCAAATGATATGTGGGGTATATTTGTTTGTGGCAAAGACAGTTTCTACTATAAGTCTATAAGCTATCCTCCATCAATTAAAGGTACTGTCATAAATTGTCAAAAAAGAAAAGTTCATATTGGCGTACAAATTAATCAAACTCTACAACACATCTTAATTGTTACTCTTAATTATATACATGATGGACAATTTTTGCATATTCAATTTTACTAACTTTCAATGTTATTTTCTAAAAAGTTAGAGGGTCAAGTTTAAGTAATTTTTAGATCTTCTTTGTTGAATTCTTCCCTGTTTAATCTCAATTTTGATCAGAAAAACTTAAATTCTAAATAAACCCTATTTATCAATTTTTTACTGAAATCAATTAAACTCTATTAGATATCCTGTTCTCATCTCATCATAGCGTTATTGTTTGTGCTCATTTTAATTTCTAGGCTGGATTGTGCACAACCAAATTAAGAATACGAAGCCATTGAAATTGTACTCTTAAACATGCATTAATTTACTGTCCGACTTTTCCGATTAATAATGCATTAATTTAATTTGAAGAAATGAAGAGCAGATTGAATATTTTTTAAAAACTATAATTCGAAAAAGTCAATTTAGGAAACAAACTTGGTAGGTTTTTTTCTTCTAAAAAACCATAAGTATCGAATAGGCTATTCGGTACCTCTCATTTACATTTAAACGGTTACGAATAGCCTATTTGGTACCACTCAATTTTATTCTTTTATTTTGCAAAAACTATGAAAAAATTGTATCTAAAATTGTGATACAAGGAGGTACCTATTGAAAGTAATTGAGAGGTACCAAATAGCCTATTTAGTACGTACGATTTTATTTATGGGAAAAAAATTCAGCAAATTTGTTACTAAAAAAAAATAAATCAAACACATTGGTTCCATAAATTTATTTTTTCTAATTATGGGAAAAAAATTCAGCAAATTTGTTACTAAAAACTTGGCATTAAATAATTGCGGTGGTATGTAAGAATAAGAAACATAGGTAAAAGAAGATCAAAGAGGACGATGATTTGACTATAGCTTTATCTAGAAATGCTCACCAGACTTTGTTTTGTTTAAGTAGAGTTCAGTTCTTGTAATCATTTTCTCTGTATTCTTTGATGTAGCAATTCTCAAGTCTGGAACCGGGTTTCATCCAGATTTAGTTGGAAGTAGGGGGTGGCAAAGAAACTCGTAGCTCGTTTGAATACGGTTCGAGAAAAAATTGTAATTTAGCTAGTTTGATTTTGGTTCAGTTTATTATTGTTTCTAAGCTTGTTGTAAGAAGTAGATAAAGTCATTTTTTTACTTCTTCACTATCACTTTTTGTGTCAATATCAAATTGACGAAAATCTTTACTCTATACGTTGCTCACAGCACTGAAGAACAACTAACGAGTTAGCTCGACTCGACTCATCTAAAATCAGACTCGGATCATTCTGGCACGAGTAATTTTATTGACTTAGCTCGTTGACAACTCTCGTTACTTGAAACATCAATACCCATTTTACCACTACAGCGGAGTAGATCTGATGAGCATCGAACCTACTTTTGTGTTCGATGTGCTTTAAAACCGTCCGATCTGCTTTAAAATTCGTGCACACAGAAATTAAACCGAACAAATACAAATACTGAAATGGAATGCACAGATCAGACGGTCTTGCAGTTCATCGGACCTACTCCCCTCTATTTTACCACATAATAATTGCCACAGAGAATACAGACTCTGTTTACGTAATCACATGATCCAATTGAACCGGGATGGGACGTGAGGAAGCCATGTGTTGGCTCCACAACTTTTGTACAAACAAACAAATACCGACTATTTGAACCTCTCTACTAATGATATTTTGTCATTTTTGTGTACTGAAACCTGACCTCTGATTCTGATCAGGTCAGGTAATGCCAGATCTTTACCACAGTTCTCTGTAGATCTCATCAAGTAATTTCCAGTTTTCATTTTTTTATCCAAAGTTAAAAGTTTGAAAATTGTAACAACAAGCTGCTTCGTACCATTATACACCTTCATACCACTGTACCAGTAACAGGCCCAATTGGACTGGTAATAGTAGTGTTAGATTTTAGAGTGAAATCATGAATAATAAATTGGTTTGGAACTCTTTATGCTAACTTGGAATTTCTTACAAAAGAGATTATTCAAAACAATGCTTTCAAAGATTCCAGTCAAAGCTGTATAGACAGTCATCAAAAAATAAAAAAAAGTACTGACTAATGTCAATGCAATGAATTTTCTAATATAGTTGTTAAATCCCTACTGGTATGATTAATTAATATAATCAGCACATTGCTCACATGAATCCACATGTAAAAAAGAAACTATGATCATTTCACATGCCAGAGTCAGCCCCATAGAGGTCCCCACATTCACCAAGTGCCTCTATAAAAATAGGGGGAATTTCATGTATACCCCTCAAAAACTTCGAATTACGCATTTCCTCTAAATTAAAAGATTGAACGTTTTTCTTAAACATACTACACATTTTTTATTTTTTTAATAAATGGTAAAATGAATACTTCATAAATTTAAATGAGTTTTTATAGAAAAGGCAATTAATTGCGTAAATTTGTAAGTTTTTAAAATTTAGAAGGATAAATATGATATCATGTATTTTAGAGGGTTACATACATAATTTATAAGTTTTCGAAGGGTATACATGAAATTCCCCCATAAAAATATTAATAAAGGAAGAGAAAAGAGCATGACCAACAAGAAAACTAAATAATATAAAAGATGAAATTTCTTCAATGATTGTTATTCAACTGTCCAATAGTTGAAACTGTGTGCTGTTTTTTTTCTTTGATAATTGTCATTATCTGTATACACTAGTTGAGACTGTATACTGGTATAGAAACTTTTTACAATGCTTTCTTTTCTATAAATCAAACATCACATCAATTCTGTGCCGACGGGATCGACCGAGTAATGTACCAAAAGCGACTTTTTGGTGACGGGTTGAAATTTCAAACCCCACATCTGTGTTCACAATGCATGTTAATAATTGAAATGGATAAATGATTTAACAAAATATATTACACAAGAGAACTTACATCCTTGTAGTCCTTGCTTTCTTTGAAAAACACAAAGTCCTCTCCTTCAAAAGATAAGTTGAAAAGATTGTGAAAAAAATATACAAAATTAATTACCGGTAACTGCAATGGAAGAAAGAAGATAAGCAACTTACGAGATGGGAAACGTATTACTGCAGCATGGCTGTATTCACTATATTTGGAGTTAAGATTGGTACCTGAAAATAAAACGGAAAAATCATGTAATGTATACTTAGCTGAAACCAGAGAAGAACTGAGACCACCTTTTCTATTTGAAGTACCTATAGTGGCTTGAACAATAAAGGACTTGTATTCCGAAATCAAATGCTGGAGAGAATCGAGTGCATCTTCTATTGCTTCTTTTGGTGCCATTTCCAAAGCAGATATTAGAATAATGCATTCCACACCGTAGTTGAAGTCCTAATTCAACCAAATAAAATTAAAAAAAAAGATAGCACCAAGGATAATTTATGTAGAAAAATTAGAGTTAAATTAAACTCAAAATACCTCTCCTCTTCGGAATATCGGTATTATGTCATCTTCTACCTCGGCCTCAAAGTATACACAAACTGAACCCTACCAGTAAATAAAAATAACATATATACATATATTATGTTGGCCTGCTCCTAGATAAACGAATGAAAGAAAAAATTAACATAGAGAAAGAAACGTAAAGTAAAGGTGATTACATGCGAAACGAGGGCCATACATAGGAAATTGGGTTTACGTGCTCCTCAAGAACTCTAGAATAGAAAGCACTATTGTAGAATTTTGCAATGTCTTCCTTTCTCTGGAAACGCATATAAACACCATGTGTGAAGTTCTCTGCATTTGGGCCCTCGACGCGCCCTGAAAGATAAAAAACATTTAATTCAGAACCAATGTATCTTGTATGAGTAGATAAGATACTAAGAGCAAAACTAAGGTGTGATGTGCTCACCAAGAGGGATTGGTGAGCACACCTCCAAAAGGCTATCGGATTGACTTCGAATTACAAATCCAAACTGTTGAAATTCATGTACTTCATGAGTGATGCATGTACATGCAAAAATTTTAAAGTTTCGAATTCATTTAGTACATGGTCAAGCGGTCAAAACAATGATGAAAAATGAATACATAAAACAATTTAAAAAATAACTTATAAAATGTTCATTGTTTTGACCGCTTGACCATGTACTAAATGAATTCGAAACTTTAAAATTTTTGTATGTACATGCATCACTCACGAAGTACATGAATTTCAACGGTTTGGATTCGTAGTTCGAAGTCAATCGGATAGTCTTTTGGAGGTGTGCTCACCAATTCCTTTTGGTGAGCATATCACACCCTAGTTTTGCTCAGATACTAATTAGTTTGAACTTCAGGTTCAAGAGAAAATAACATCTAGATTAGCACATTAAAGAAAGAAAATTGCAATTTTGCCAATTCACATGAAAGGGAATCAGCAGTTCAGCACTGTAGCTAACACTCAACAGTATAACACATTAACAGTATGCAGTACAGTAATCCTTTTGTAGTACAACTACATATTAATAACAGTGAGGCTGCGGTACTTTGCAAAGCGCAGAATGGTCTGTGCTATGGATCAATATCTCCATTTGAAAAGTTCAAACAATCGATCTGAACTGTTCAAAATGATCTCCATATAAAAATGTACTTGGAAACCAAATTTTACATTTTTTTTAATATTTTTACTCTTTTTTAGATAGGTATAAAATCACCCGATCTAAAGATTTTGAACCATCCGAAAGTAATGATTTTCTACCTATTTAAAAAAATAGGAAAAAAATTCTAAAAAAAGCAAAATTTGGTCTTCGAGTACATTTTCATACAGAGATATGTTAAATGGTTCGGAATAACTATTTAGATTACGAAAATGGAGATATGGATCCATAGAAAGGAGCAATCCACGCTTGCAAAGTACCATAGCCTCACTCTATTAATAATTTTACAGATTAATAGTGCATGAGAAACACTCACCTAATGAGATGGCTAAAATTCCGCTCATGTGATACTGAGAAGTGTATAGGTAATCAAGCATGTCTTTTTCTTCGGCCTCACTTAAATCCCTTTTTGCTTTCAGAAGGAAAACATGCTCCATTATTTTTCTATCAGAGTATTAGAAAATTAATCACCCTTTTGTTCAAAATTTTCATCTAAGCATTAAAGTGTAAATATGTGATATCTACAATTCAGGTAAAATACCAATACTATATAATCTTTTGCATGTATGAGCATCTACAAAAATGGAGTTTCAGACATTCAGAATGAAGTGAGCATAGCAATACCAGAATGACAGGTTAAGTGTTGCAAATCAAGAGTATAAATCCACAAGTGGTACCATGCTTGTCACTCTACAATCGGTATCAAAATAGTACCTTTTCTTGATGTGCACATTTTCTGGAACACCATTTGTGGAGCTTGATGATGCATTGCTTATAGCAAAATTGTTCCTTTTACAATTTCTCCATCCTGTAACTGCAGCAACCCAAAAAGCAGTGATTCATTTTTTGCAACTATTGGCCATATTCAATGCTCAATTGGGTTATTTATTAAGCCTCAACTAACAATCACAAAAGCTAAAGAACTCAAAAGAGAACTTACGACTCAGCGGTTTGTTGGGGTGATTATAAGAGACATTGAAGGATGAATTGGGGAAGAAATAGGAATTTAAATGAGAAGACTGAGAGAAGGAAAGGAATTGAGCACGGAGTGGCATTTTGAAACAATATGCAGGTTAGAGAGAGCGCGATTTCTTATCTCCTCTGTTGCACATCTTCTTTTATGGAGAGGTTGTGTTTGCTTGAGATTTTTTTCTTCCGACATGGCGTTGTGCAAGAGGGTTTCGAAGGGGTAAAGATATTGACAGAAATATTTTGCTTCCTGCAGCGCACGGACAATAGAGCCAAAACCGCGCTTGAAATGACTCGTGCGCTGCGTGAAGTAAAATACTATTCTGTTAACATTTTTACCCGTTTCGAAGATTTTGCGACCGGTGGTGGAGAGAGAAGTCTCTATTTGGCAGTCCGATTCACATAAAGATTCGTATGAACAATGATAAAAGTACGAATCGAGATTTCACGAATTTTGATGCGGATTGGACGGGTCTGACTGGATATCGGACCAAATTTGGTCTTGTAAGCATAGGACCACTCCGACTCCAATTTGTTTGAGGCCGAATCAAAGGCCCAATCACATCTAATTTTGGGCCCAAATCACCATTCATTTATTGGTTGTAAATTCCAGGCTTCCTGCCTACGGGCTTCACCTTAACAAACAAATACAATTCCAGGCTTCGCATTATTTCTAAACGGTTTACCTATACAATTCAACAAAATAATAGAGAAATCACATCAACCGCCATCTTTTGACAAACTCAAATAACTGAAACAAATAACAAATTTACCAGAGCAAAATTATTCAGACCGACGTACAGGATTTGTAATGACACGTATTATGACACAGATCATATAGATAATAGATTATATCATTTTTAAAGTTTCTATTACACAAAACTAATAAGTAAGTAGACATTTTCATTATTTTATCACACAAAAGTAATAAGTCGGTAGACATTTTAATCATTTAGATGTGCTTCCCCAATTACTTTATGCGATTAATAAATTTAAGTAAATCAAACAAAAATTATAGAGAAAGCAATAAATATATTACCAAATTAAAAAATTAAGTTTTAATAATAATACATGCAGAATTAAATTTCTTGATTCACTTGTGTGTGTTTCCTATTACTTCCATAATTAAAAATTCTAAAGTAAAAAAAAAAAAAGAAGCCTCGGAAGGAGAAAAGAGAGTAAGACAGAAAGGATGGAGGAGATTGAATTTAATCGATGATGATTATTTTATCAATAACTGAGATTTCGTTTCGTGACAAATAGAACTTTGGAATTCTCTAACCCAAAGTTCTTTTATTATGAGTAAGAATAATTTAGAATTATATTATTTTTTTATAATTGATTTTCTCTACTATCTCGATAATGACCAATTGACCATTCTACAGAGCAAGTAATAGGAACACTCATTACTTTAATTAATTAACTTTTCAAATTTCAATATATTTTTTACTTTAGTTGGGTGTCATAATTCTTTTTTATCAATAGACTTATCACGATATTAAGTTCTCGGTAATTCGGTAATTATGCCATATGTACTTATTTATAAAGTTACAAGTCATACAAATAGTGATAGACCGCCACACTTTAAATATGAGAAAATAATACTCATGTAATCTCATGACTAGTTTATGTGTTTACATGAATTTATTGTGAAATTCACACTCATATATTTGCTTAATAAAATAGAGAAATTCACAATCGTATATGTTTTTAAAAATACATGAACTTCAAATAATTGTCATATTATCAATTGTTCAAACTTAAATGACAGCTAGTGGAGAATCTTAGACTCGATTAGTGTTTTCGGTATATAAAAATGCATGCACTTAAATTTTAATTAGAGTTGATCACGGTTGCATCAAATATTAGTTTATATATAAAAAAGATTCTACAGTATTAAAAGAAAAGCAAGATCTTTACAAAAAAAAATATTTCCCCCCACCTGTAGTACTATTTTTATAACAATCTCGGTCGAGATTTATAATTGCAAGATAGCATAGAACCTACGATCCAATCAAAATGAAAAAAATAACAAGAAATACAAAATAAAGAGAACAAATCTAAAAAATATAATTAGATTTTTTTTTTATTTTTCTACACTTTGAATTTAAAATTTGAAAAAGTAAAATAAACATCAAATTTTCTCCTCCATCTTTCCTTCCTCCCCATGTACACCATAAATTATGATCAGCATAAAATAAACCATCGGATAAGCATCAATTCAATATAGAATAAGACAAATACACCATTTTCTGGGCCTAATGGGCCATAACAAGAAGTCATAAGTGGTACTAAATAGAGAACCACAAGGACCCTTGGATAAATATATTGACAGAGCTATATTGGCTTCATGCAGCGTATCAGTCATATCTTCTATTTATCTTGCGCTGTATGAAGCGAAATAAGCTCTGTCAACATCTACCAAACATCCTTCCGATGAGACCCGATTAGACTCGAATTCAGATCCAGTGCAGTAACCCAATTTTTGAGTTTTGATCCAAACCGTCCAAGGTGCTCTAACACGAATCTTAAAGAACCTGGACCCCACAAATAATACTGGCCCCCTGCGCTACCACCGAATAGGCACCGTACACGTCAAAACTCAAAAATTGGGTTACTTTAGGGGATCCGGACTCATTAGACTCGACCCAACCCGGCGCGGACAAGTATTCTCTCCATTACTGTAGAAAGATTCCCCTCACTTTGCGGTTTAAGATTAACTCTCAGCGGCTTTGAGTCGGGCTAGCGCAGGGGAAATATTATTGGGCTTTGAGATTCGTGCCAAGTTAAATAGAACGGTCCAGATCCAGTAATTGTAAAAGATTCCCTATTACTGTACCGGGGAGGATGTGAATTCACCCAGCGCTCGCTAATCCCTATATATCCACTTTGCAGAATTCGCATACGCTCTCAAATTTTAAGTTTGAATCTGGACCGTGATCTTCTCCAGCACGAATTAAAGAGGCTCCTTACATTCCATAAATCTCATCGAACGGTTCAGATTTAAACACAAATTTAGAGTTACTTTATGGATCTAAGTCTGAACGAACGGTCCGAATTCCACTTTGCCAGTATCGCCTGTAGCACTGTACAAGTGTACACTCTCTTTCTCCTTTTTTCAATAAACGTGCACAATTGTAATTTAACCCTGTTTTTTCTTAAATTTGCGTCCTCCAGTCCAGTCCAGACCGCGACCTAGACGAAGTTTGCTCCTGATTTCTTCCTCTTATGTTTTTTGCTCTGGCGCATCGGTTCGATCTCTTCCTCTTGCAAATCTCGCAACCTCTGTTTGTTGCTGTGAGCAGCGCCTAACAGCTACTCGGCGTGGCGGGTACAACCCGACCCGTTAGTTCGTCGCGAGATGTCTGCTCAGCGGGGGAAAAAATTCGAAGGGCTTAATTTGGAGCCTGTAGCAACAGCACAGGTGCCAAACTGTGGTGTTCAAATTATTCTTTTTGGTTATTGGGTTTCAAATTGTTGAGTTTCTTTTCTAGAAATACTGAATTCTGGTTCCAGTTGACTCCAATTTTGTCGATTGATGTCTAAACATTGAGTTATGGCCAAAAGTATTTCAAAATAGGTGCTGAACCATTATTTAGGTATTGTACAACAGTATGCTTGTATGTAGATTTTGAGGTTGAATTTCAGCTTGGTGGCTGAAATTATATCAAATTCAATCTAAGTAATTATTAATCATATCTGAGCAAGTCTTTAGATGGCAACTGCAATGCATAATTGGAAGACTTTAGATTAGATAAATTCTTACTGACAGTTATTTTTATTATGACACCTAGAAAAGAAGTCTGCGCAGTCAAACCTCTGGTCAACTTTCAGAACCCACTATTGAAGGGAATCCCGGTGATAATGTATGATTTTCTTAATGCCTGAATTCTAGCCATTTCGTTGTGGGTATTTTTTTCTTACTATTAGGCACTAAATGCGATTAATGTTTTCTTCTTTTATAAGATTGAAGAGCAGGGCAAGCTCACTGCAGAGGGATTACCTGAGGACTGGATAAAGGAAGTGAAGTCCCAAAGGAATGGTTCAAGTAGGAAGAATACGGTATAATTCTTGTTATTTATTATAGTTGTTGGTAATATTTATAGTGACGTCCTTTCTTCTGGATAAATAAAACATTACTTTGGTTGCAATTAAAAGACCTGAAGTATTGCTCACATACTAAAATGAAATTCGAGATATTTTTTTGGTCGCTATTAAAAGACCTAGCAAAACTCACTAATTGAATTTGACATCTTAAATCTGGTAGTACCACACTCCACTCCAATTTGTGTTTCCTACATGTGGTCAAAATTACCAATTATGAAGTCATAGGCATATTGTTTGTATGTGGAACTGTTAATGTTTCCTTTGCAAGAACTTTAAAAGTTGCCTTGCGAGAAGAATATTCTATAAATGAAGTTTCCAACAGTAGGCATTATTAACATACCAAGAGAACCAACTAAACAGAAAGGCATAACGAGTAATCATATTCTCGAGTTATATCAACCTTTTTGGTGTGCGCTTATTTGTCAATGTGCATATTTCATATGTAGGACATTTTTTATTTCATTTTGATTGAGCATTTTACTATTAAGTTCATTGATGTTTCCAACACATATTGAATTTTCTGTAGTTTTATGTTGACCCGAAATCTGGTTATGCATTTCCCTCATTGGAAGATGCATTAAGATACGTACAAACTGGTAGTATACTCAGCTGTGCGGTGATACCTCAAAAAAGGAGCAGGGAGGAATTGCTTATTTTAATGAACGGTTCTCAGGTAACCTCCATTTTTCTACATTTCTTGATTTGTTACACATAGCACAAGTAGTCTATATAGTATATACAGAAAATTATTAGGATCGTTACAGGGCTTCATATCTGGTCTCTTATTATCTTTTAATTTCAAACCATTCTTCAAACCCTTTTCATTTAGTGTTGGCCGTGTGACCTGTAGTTTCCTCTCCCAGTTCATTGCTTGCCTACGAAGGCGTGCCTCTTGTTTTATGTTTGAAGCATCCTTTTGACTATGTTACACAGATGTGCCTCTAAACCAACCATGTCATCAGCATTATAGGAATAATGATGTGAATTCTTTTTATTGAATACAATTTCTTTATCCTTTTTGACTAATGAAGAGTGATTTTGTATTACCTTATGCAGACAAAAAGTACGCCACGTCAGACAGTGAAGACTCAGACTGCTATGAGCTCTGCTCAGGTTTCTACTCTTGACTAATCCTATATTAACTATGATGAAAAAATCACAGTAACCATGTATGTTTTTTTTTAGAATTAGATCATGAGGTTTTTTGTATTTGTTGTATTATTTTATAGTGATTTTGTTTCTCGTGCTTTGTCATCTATGTAACATCATACCTGTCTGCTTGGTCTTTTATAAAGGTCACATATCAGGCCAAACTTGGTCCTGATGGATTACCTGTGGATTGGATAAAGGAGGTGAAGGCCAGAACTAAAGATTCAAGTAGGAAAGATATGGTAAATTTTTTTTTACCTGTTATTATTGTTTAGTAGTAGTAACCATATTAGTATTTCTTCTTTGTTCGGCATCATATAAAAAGGTCGCTTGACTCTTATCAGTTATAGCACATGTAAATTTTGTGTATTCTCATTTTGCACATTTTGCACATTTGCATCATATAAAAAAAAAATCAGCCACAAAAAGTTCTAAAAAATTTGCATCAAGGAAGCCTTTGATACCAAGAGAGCAACAGTTACTGGTTTAAGCAAAAGTAACAATCTGTGCAGTTCATCTAAAGCTATTTTGCTGTGCCCTCAATTGTCACCCATCAGTTTTTATGTATTCTCATTTTGCACATTTGGAATGACTGTAATATCTTAATTTTGTGTAGTTTTATATCGACCCGAAGACAGGTTATGCATTTTTGTCACTGAAAGATGCTTTGAGATATGTTGAAACTGGCGATCAACGTTACTGTAAAACCAGACCTCAAAAAAGAAGCATGGAGGAGGTGCATAACAATAATCTCTCTAATTTTTCAGTGTACCTTTGTTTATTTGTTTATGAACTGTAGAGTTCGACTCTAGAAATTTGAAGAACTGGTCCTCTTTGGTCCCTAATCAAGGCATCTGATTTGATGCAAATCGGTTTAGTTAGGTGCTAAAATTAGTTTTTAGAAAGATAAAGAGAAGCACCACAGAGAGAGAAATGACAGATGGAAGATATAGGGCATTTCTTCAAAGGAGAGAATAATTTTGTAATTCTTGAATATTTGTATTTTATCTTTAAACTGGGGTGTAAGGAATCTAATGAAAAAGTTAGATAGTCAGGCAAACAAGAGTAGATAACAATAGTCTCTCCCATCCATTGGACGATCTTTCTCAACAAGCTTAATTATTTATATCTGTAATTGATCAGCCATTTTTGTGCAACAATTAGTAGCTGGATCTAATGCAGTTACTTCCTTTTTTTTCCCACTCTAATAAACATAACAGATCTAGTCAGCACGTAGAATTTTAATGTCACATGATTATTTAATAGCAGTATTTGGCAATTTTAAGCATTTATATTGGATTAGTTATAACCATAACTACATTATATTACATGCAGATAAGAATTCTCAGCAGTCAGACGATTAAGACTCAGAGTACTGCAATCCCTGCACAGACTTCTAATTTGATTAATGATGGAACGTCTGGTGATAATGTTTGTAAAGCTGTACAAGAGAACGAATTAACTTCTCATGGGTTACCTAAAAACTGGATAAAGGAACTGAAGCCGAGAAAGAATGGAACTAAGGCGGATCCGGTAAGATTATTGTTGTTTGTTACTTGTTATTTTGTAGTATTTACTGTACACTGGGAAAAGTCACTTGACTTTTGATTAGTCACAGTAGTGCCTGGTATATGTTCTACTGTTATAGCGTGGACGCGCTAGAACACTTTGTTGAGTTGACAAGTTGATGTAAGAATTGTTCTTGTTATAAAACCATAAAAGATTTGTGGAAGGGCCAATTTAAAAACTTATGTTAGTAAGAATAATAGTTGTAAAAGGAAATAGAATATTAGCAAAACCTGGAAAACACAATATATCATGCAATGCTATTGCATAAGGTAAAATAGCAATAATTTATGCTTAAATTTCAAGCTGATATTTTGTAAGGAACTAATAATTGGCCCAACATATAAGATAATGGGGAACTACTTGAGAAATTACTGTATAGTTTAGGGGTGGGATCTGAAATTTTGAACTCACGCCTTTCCCAAGACATCAAGAGAACCTCTAATTAACTAAGTTGGGTAAGCCTTTCAGGAGATCAAGATAATAACAACAAAACCTATGTTGTGAGTACTTGTGAGGTCGTGTGTGGGTCCTTGTAATTTGTTGGCATTTTATGTGTGGATCTAAATGCTATCAATGAGTTAATGTAATGTAACATCTCTTGAATTTTTTGCAGTTTTACATTGACCCGGATACAGGTTATGCGTTTTTGTCACTGAAAGATGCATTAAGATATGTCGCAGCTGGTAACATACTAAGCTGTGTCATGAGACCTCAAAAAAGAAGCATAGAAGAGGTGCAGGCTTTAATAAGCAGCTCTGAGGTACACTAAAATTTAATAATTAAATAAGGCTACTTAAGTTTGCTGTTTGTTGGTTTTTCTGTTCAAAGTGCTCAATTCGTTAGTAATTAGCTAGGCACCAGGCAGCATTAGAGCTAAAAGCACACATAACCTAGATGAATGTCTCTGACTTAATCTGCTAATAATCTGCTAAGCATATTATGATATCATATTGCTCAGATAATATAATTTATAAGAAAGTATTTCATGTGTAGGCTTCAGCTCTTTCTTATAAGAACAGAATTCAATTGAAATTTTTGCTAGAGGCGGTAAAATATTAACACCTGAATGGTCAGGTAATCAGGTTAGAGACCCGAAACGGGTTTATAAACCCGAATACTAATCCCAATGAGCAGACTAGAATGACTAAAAAAACCAAACACTTCCGGCCTGCCTGATTGGGTCTTCTTACTGCAGCAATCTTGTTCAGTAGCTAAATAATTTGCTTTATGCGAAGAAAATACTATTACATTGATTAATTTGTTGTTGATTTTACTAAATGAAAACAAATTGATGAGTTTTGAGTTATTAATACTGACTTCAGCTGTTTGTCATTTTTGGAAAAAAAAAAAATCCAGATGTCTAGCATTTCTGGAATGAAGGCTGTTCAGCGAGAGAGCTCGCAACCTGTTCTGCTCAATACCTCGCATCGAAAAAGAAAAAGGAGCCCCGTGAAATCTTCAGCCCTGAAGCCGGAGGAGGATTTGAACATCAAGGGAACTGACAACGCAACTGGGACCGCTTCCCGGAGAGTGAAGCAGCGCATAGAGGGTCCACTGTCAGTCAGAGCTTCCCCTCGTCTGTCCATCAAAGCTGAAAACCATGCAGAGAATAATGAGTCGTGTAGTACTCTGCCCGGCATGTCAAATTCCTCTGCCCCTCCAGACCCAAAGACTGAGGAGGTAGCAACGGTGGAAAATGGCAGCTCAACCAGGACCCCATTGCGAAACGGGAAGCTACGCAAAGAGACACTCATGCCGCACAGAGTTTCTCCTCGCCTTGCTGCTCCAGAAACTACTGACATCACATCTGTTGAAACCAAGAATAGCTTGACGAGTAAAAACAGACTCAGGAGTCAACCTAACCTAGAAAGCAAGGAGGAAACAATAGAAGGTGCAAGTGCCGGTTCAACAGGGAAGTTATTGCGGAGCGGAAAGATGCGCAAAGAGAGGCCCACGCTGCCCCTAAGAGGTTCCTCTCGTCTTGCAGCTCTGACAGCTACAACTGATGGCCCTAATGAGCCTGACCTGGAGCTGAAGGAGGAAACAATAGAAGGGATCAAAGGCAGTTCAATTAAGGAGACCACAAGGCGCCGAGGGAAGATGCACAGAGAGAAGCGAGCATCCGTCAGAGCTTCCCCTCGTCTTGCAGCTCACACTGATACCACTTCTGTCGAAAATGATAATACCATGATGAGTCAGCATGACCTGGAGCTCAAGGAGACAACAATAGAAGGGGCAAATAGTGGTCCAACTGAGACCCCAATTCGTAGAGGGAAGATGCGCAGAGAGAGGGGCACACCCCTCAGAGCCTCCTCTCGTCTTGCAACTCAGAATATGACAAATGATGCCACTTCTGTACAAAACGAGAATAGCACGATGAGTAATGCTTTGTTTGGGCTCACTAGTCAGCCTGACCTGGAGCGCAAGGAGGTAACAGTAGAAAGGGCAAATATCAGTTCAACTGGGACTCCATTGCGTAGAGGGAAGATGCGCAGAGATAGGAGGGGCACATCCCTCAGCGCCTCCTCTCAGCTTGCAACTCATAATATGACTAATGATGCCACTACTGTACAAAACGAGAATAGCACGATGAGTAATGCTTTGTTTGGGCCCACTAGTCAACCTGACCTGGAGCACAAGGAGGAAACAGTAGAAGGGACCAAAGGCAGTTCAACTAAGGGGACCACAAGGCGCCGAGGGAAGATGCACAGAGAGAGGGGCACACCCGTCAGAGCCTCCTCTCGCCTTGCAACTCCGACAATGACAAATGATGCCACTTCTGTACAAAACGAGAATAGCACGATGAGTAATGATTTGTTTGGGCCCACTAGTCAGCCTGACCTGGAGCGCAAGGAGGAAACAGTAGAAAGGGAAAATATCAGTTCAACTGGGACTCCATCATTGCGTAGAGGGAAAATGCGCAGAGAAAGGCCCACACCTCTCAGAGAGGAAGCTTTGTTTGGACCCACTAGTCAGGCTGGCCTGGAGCTCAAGGAGGAAACAGTAGAAGGGGCAAATATCAGTTCAACTGAGACTCCAATGTGTAGAGGGAATATGCGCAGAGAAAGGCCCACAGCTCTCAGAGCTTCCTCTCGCCTTGCAACTCTGAATGCCACAAATAATGCCACTTCTGTTGAAAATGAGAATAGCACAATGAGTAATGATTTGTTTGGGCCCACTAGTCAGCCTGACCTGGAGCGCAAGGAGGAAACAGTACAAGGGGCAAATATCAGTTCAACTGAGACCCCAATGCGTAGAGGGAAAATGCGCAGAGAAAGGCCCACACCTCTCAGAGCTTCTGCTCGCCTTGCAGCTCCAGATGCTACAAATAATGCCACTCCTGTTGAAATTGATAATAGTGCGGCGATTAATGCTTTGTTTGAACCATCATCCCCCTCCCTTTCGTTTCTAAATGTGGGACCCACAGGTCAGCCTGACCTGGAGCTGCAGGAGGAAAGAACAGAAGGGGAAAATGACAGTTCACCTGGGACTCCGTTGTACAATACCAGACCTTTCAGAGCTTCCTCTTGCCAAGCAGCTCTCAAAACGACGACTGATTGCACTTCCGAGAAAAATGAAGATAACATTGGAAGTAATGCTTTTTCTGTGCCACCTCCTTTACATCCGGATTTAAATTTGGAATCCAGTCTGGCTGACTTGCAACTCGAGGAAGTGATAACAGGGGCAAATGGCAACAAGTCCGAATCTACAATGGGGCCTGCTGCTGATGAAAACCATGAAGAGAATAACAAGACGAGCAATTCAATGTCTGAATTGCCATTTTCTCCTGCTCGTCCAGATTTGAATTTGGGACCCACTAATCAGCCTTACTGGGAGCCCAAGGTGGAAACAATTGCTGCAGCAAATGGCAGTGCAATCAGAACCACCACCTCACAGAGAGTGGAGCCACGAAGAGAGGTGCTGACACCTGTCAAAACTTCCCCTTGCCTCGAGGCCCTGAAAGCAACTACTGAGGCCGCCTCTAGGAATACCAATGAAAAGTACAGAATGACAAGTAGTGCTTTGTCTCAGCTATCGCATTTTCCTGGCCGTCCCGATCTAAATTTAGGCCCCACCAGTCAGCTTACCGTTAAGCGGCAGGAGGAAATGTCCCGAGTAAATGGCAGTTCAACTGGGAGGCCCACACCACCGGTCAATGCTATGACCGAAACTGCGTCTTATTATAATTACGGAAATAACATTAAGATAAGTAATTATTTTGGTTTGCCCGTCAAATCACCTACCAGTCAAATAACTACGGGATCCACCAGTCAACCCAACCCTCGAGAAATTTGGTTTGACACTGCTGCTGCTGCGCCCTCTACTCTGATAAGTGACGTCAAAAGAGCACCAGACCTGAACATGGTCCCCATGTCTTGGCCCGAACCCAACGTGGTTCCCAAACTGGAACAGCAGCAGCCTGCTGTAAATACTATAAGCGAGTTGAACATGCAACCACCTGTACCTTCTGAAATTCTGTACCAAGACCCTACCATGGACGCCCTGCTGAGTGCTCAAGAAGCAGGCCCAAGCATGCCACCACACATGTCTATTGATGCACTTAATTCACCTTTATCACCCTTCTTTGGGGATTTTTGGCATGATCCCTGCTTGAGTTATGCATTTAATACTCTAACTGGGGGTATGGATCAACAGCGCACTACAGGTCTGGGTGCGGGATCCGAAAATAACGTAAATTGGGCTGGTGCTAGGAATGGTGGACCCCCTGTAGAAAACCCTGGTATTGGTCCGAGTCAGCCCACAACCCAAACCCCGCAATACATGAACAATGGAATGCCATTTCCAAAATGAAGCAAGTAGGCATGAAAGACAGCAATTGGGAACCTCTTTGTTATACTTGTTTATGAGAGCCGCGCCCCCCCCCCCCCCCCCCCCCCCCCCCCAAAATAGTAATAATTTTAGTTTAGCTGGTCGCTTCTGAGCTATTTCTTGTTGTACTTTGTCTATGGGTAAACTGTAGGTCAGACAGAAAATAGTGGAACTTGTTTTAACGATATTTTTGTCATTAATCTAATATTACTGTGGGTGAACCGTTTTATGTATATTGTAATCTTTTGTTGTGTCATGAGGCGTTTCCTTGTTTCGTGTATAACTCAAATCTGTGATCAATCAATTTACTTCCCTGTAGACTGAGACAAGTATTTAGCCTATTTGATAGATTCACAATGTAGTTGTACCTTGTACGAGTGAGCTTGGAATAATATAATGCTGGCCTCAAATTTTCTTTTATTTATTTTCCCTGTTCAACAGATGAAATAATGTACTCCAGGAAAAATATCCCAAGATATTTATAAAAAAAATTAACTTTAACCTTTTAATCCTTTTAATTCCGCATTGCCTTCTGAGTTTCTCTGACTTTGTTTAATTATTTTTTATTATTTTCATGAAAAAAATAAGTTCTTTTCTACAATTTTCCAATAATAACAACAATAAAATTACATAACAATAAGAAAAAGCAATCTCGCAATTACATTTTCAATAGACAATTATCATAAAATATACAGAACAAGAACAAGAAAGAATCATATCAATTTGTGAAACAAATGGAAAAAAATGGCGAAAATGTCAAAGTAACATAAAATAAAAATTGATTGTTGAAGAGTTCCTTCATCCAAGGAAACAAAAATCTGCATGACATATGCAGAGAAGCATTACAGCCAGAACCACTCCATGAAGGAAGATCAAGGCGCTAAATACAGTAATTAATTACAATAAATCAAATTCAAATCATCCCACCAGATTGTAAAAAGAAAAAGAAAAAAAAAAAATGAATACCAAAACGATCGATATAAAAACAAAAGCTGGATTCAGTTTCAGACCGAGTGTACAGAATCCTCATTGACAATGAATGTAGGGCGAGACAGCATGAGTGGCCGGTCCTTCGCCTCCTCTTCATCATCAAATTCATCCTCGGCAGTAGAGAGGTTGATGCAAGAACAACGCTCAAGTGATGAGAAGAATGCCGCTATAACGCTCATTGCCATCCATGTCCCAATACCCTCGACCCGCTCACTCATCGAAGATTGCCGGCTCATCTCGCCAACATTGCTGCTGTCGGTATTGTTATCGGCCATTTTTCGTGCCGAGAAGAAAAAAGAGAAGTTGGGTGCTTGCTTGTGGATTTGAGAGAGGGGATTTTGTACTTGGAGAACTAAAAATAGAATGGAGCATATGACTATGAGGTTGTTATGTATGTTATTAGTTTGGTAACGGTGATTAGAAATTGAGCAACAAATCTAGAAGATGAAAAGCGGTTAAACACAAAAAAAATATTTCATTTTTATACATGTAGATTGTAAACTGTTAATTTCTGACTCTTTGGTAGTTCACTTGATAATTGAAGAGATATCAGACTATTTTAATAATTTTAAAAATAATTTTAAAAAAATGAAAATTGAAATTGTAGGTATAATGTTATTGGATTTATAGATAGCTTAACAATCAAATTTCATACAATTTAAGTATAATTTGATCATGTCCATAATATTGGATTTCAAAGTATGGTTTACTTTTTGAGATCATTAAAATAAAATATTGTCAAGTGATGTCCCTCTTGTTTAAATAAAAAATGAAATTATAATATTTAATACTATTTGACGGAGAGCTGAACTACTTCAATTTGATTCAAACTTGATACATGTTGTATTTAAATAATGGAAAGATGCATTTACCCTCATATGTTTTTGGTTTGAACTATATTTTTTTTAAATATCAGATTAATTTTACATAAAAATAGATGCACGTTAAAATTATCAGTTTGTGTATTTAATTTCATTTATTACAATGCGATGGTTGATATTAACTATGCATAAGTGCTGATTGATCCGTACTATAAATAATATTTTTATTTTTAAAGATATATATATTATGAGAAAAAATAATGTTATTTACTTATTTATTATTATAAGTAGATAAATATTATGAACTTTGATATTTTTTTAATAATATTATTTTTTTATAAGTATCTGATTCAATTTATATTCATATCTGTATCTGTGTCTATCTGTGTCTTTATTTAAAAAATAAAAACGGATACATATATGATTTTACCACTATCTGTTTCCGTATTAACATATAAAAGTCCCAATGCAAACACAATTTTTTTTGTGGCTAAACGATGAACTGATATACAAAAAAAATTGAATCAATTATTTTTAATTAATTTCCATGAATAAATAAATTCTGAAATCCAAACACAAAATTCAAATTTGAGTACTTTAGATCCGGACTCCTAACAGACATTCCATGAGCACATCTGCACATGGGCTGCGCCTTCCGTCTTTTTCTTTTTTTTTGATAAAAGACATCCAAGATGTCCATTTCATTTCCATGAAACAAAAGTTAATTTACAAGAAAAGAGATCGAAATCTCAGTTAATGCAAGCTATCTAGCTTGCCCACCAAACAAAACACGTATGCACGGCGTTTGATCAACCACCAAAATACCGTAATAGGAAAAACATAAATCTGAAAACTTAGTAAAGATAACAGCCCTATATAGGGATCTACACAAGAGTCAAAGCTGCGCTTCATGAGTGGCTAGTCAGCAGCTCCCTGCAGAGACAGCCGATCCCCTGCTGGTGCTGCTGCAGCCGTGAAGACCACCACCTGGTTGTCAGTTGGGTCCCACACCCGAAGTGGTATGGCATTGAGATCCTTAGGCAGCCATGCATCCGCCGCCTCCTTAAATTTCTTCTCCATGTTCCCTGCCCAGTATTCAACAACAGAAATGATTAACAGAATAATGTTGCGAGCAGATTTTCGTGTACCATTTTGAAAGCAAACTTCATTTCGGTGTTTCCAAACCGTCCAACAAACAGCACTTAATACAATTAAAAACCCTTGTTGGTGTACTAATGATAGAGTATTAGAGAATAGAAATACATCTTTACAGGATTTCCAATTCGGGAGGTATAGACTACTATCACCAAGCCAAAACCATATTTGTTGTGCTTGAGAACATTTAAGAAACAAATGAGTAGAAGTTTCTTTTTTTCGACAGAAATGGCATTTTACTCGTCCTATCCAGCCTCGCTTTCTTAAGTTTTGTTTTGTTAAAATACGATTATGAAGAACCAACCACATGAATATTCTAATTTTTGGTGGAATTGGCAAGTCCCAAAGTATGGCATAAGTATTTGCTTTAATTCCCCTAAAGTTTAATAATTGATACATGGATTGAACCGTAAACTGCCCTAAGGTATTCCAGCGCCAAGCTATTTTGTCTAGACCATGTGTAAAGCTATATGTGCTAATAATGTAAAGGATCTCTTGCCATTCATGAGCTAAAACACCACTAAGGCGTCGGCGAAATTTAATATCTAAGCCTTGGGAAAGAACT